>JAUESE010000037.1:4780139-4791261 GCA_032274725.1 Malacoctenus triangulatus
GAGACAAAACAGTCTGTTGTTTGATAAAACACTGAAAACATGAGATAAAGAAAGATTACAAAAAATTCTTTCAAAGGATCATGTTCAAGCATACAAGTAATAAAGAAAAGGGTGTGAGTCAGTCTCACTCCTTCAAAATAAGAGGAGGAATTCATCAATCAAAAGTGTCATCAGTTTGATCAAACTTATTTTTTCATGACTCATCACGTCTACCTTTTGTCCACGACTGATGTAATGAAACGCAGCTTCAGGTGGGCCATAAAACCGAGGTTACATTAGGACTTATTACCTCACTGGAGACATTTTATCATCCTCACAAGTGAAAGTAACTAATTAACAAGTCGGCGTTGCCTGTCGAGCGAGAACGAGAACGCTGCGACCCGCCTTCCTGTTTGCAATTTGAGAGACTGGCGTTATCGCCGCTCTCTCTAATGTCCAGTGTCGAGGAGCCTCAAACGAGGCTGTTGGTCAGCTTCAAAGCCTGCAGAGTAGCGCCAGGTCAAAGGTCAAGCTGTAAGTCTTCCTCCCAACGTGAGGGCGGTCAGCCGGCCGTGGAGGAGGTGGACGGAGATCTTATCGGGGGCCGCGTGTGTGTTTTGAGGGAGCTCGGCTTAAACCGGCCGCGCTCATTCAATTTATTTAACTCCGTACGGGCGCCATGGGCCACAAACGCCGCTCACAGCTTCCGAGGCAGTCCAGTCTACGATTATATTTCACCCAAACGTAGTTAAGACAATTTGTGCATGACTGTAATTTCACGAAGACAGGGGGGAAATTGATACCAGGAAATGATACTGTGAGAGGGGGGGGGAAGAGGGAAGCAGAGAGCGAGTAGAGCTGCCACCGAGCTGCACGGATCAGAGGGGAAGTGTGTTGGATTGGTTCCCCCCTTCTGCTTTGACACAACATGCTGCCTTGACATATTAGGTGAAATGTACGTCACTATGTTGCAGCAATCTCACAGCACTTTACACTGCGAGTCGTATTCGCACACCAATGCCACACTCCAAAAAACGGAAACGCCTTAAATTTGCTTTTCAAAATAAAACGAGTAAAAACCACGCCCTGGACTTTGTGACGTTTTCCGAGTCCCAGCGTAAAAACAAAGCCATCCATCTTCTGGAATCAGCGACGCTGAAGCCGATTTTACCACTTGCTGATTGCTGGTGGACAAAATGATCATCGACCGGCCTTTCAGGGAAAACCCCGAGTTGACTGATGAGCTTCAGATAGTGTTACAACCTCAAAACTGACGCCCTCAAATTTTGTGCGAGCGAGTCCCCCCCGCGCGCGCGCGCCGCGACCACCGGGCCATAAGTCATCCACCCTGGTAGGAAATGGCGGAGGGAGCGTTTCGGGGCCCCAAATTCATTCCTTGTCAAAACAGGACATACTACAGCAGCCATTAAATTGAAAGGAATGTAGGGAGCGCGTCTCGTAATTTCTCCCTCTGTCTCTTTTGGCCCCCGCGTCTCTCGCTCGCTTTAGAAAAAAAAGGCAAAAATGAAAGACAGGCTCCGGTTCGCGTGCTCCGGGTCTGGCTGCGCTGAACCTCCAGGGCAATAGCGTGTGCGAGTGGAGGAAGATTGGGTGATGATGAGGGGCATATGGATGGGGCCGCGGCACATATTTCACAGACGAGATCAAAGAGTGATGACATGGTCGTTCTCCTCCACTCACTTTGTGTACGTCTCTCTACCTTTCCTCTGTTTTTTCGAGGCCACTAATAAAGTACAGTAATCTAATTAGGGCCTGCTTAAGAGACAGAGCGGAGCCTCGTGTGGAGAGAGGGCAAGAAAATACCCTCACTCTTTTTCCCTGGACTGTGGCTTGGAGCTGCTCCAGCTTGAGAGGGTGGAGCAGGGATGGTGTGGTTTTTCTTCTTGTTTTTTCACCGTCACTGCTTTACTTTCTCACCTCTTTTGCCTCTTTTGCAGCTCTCTGAGGACGAGATGTCATCGAACTGACAGCTGCCTGGAGTCGGCGGGCCGCTCCAGGTCTCCCGGAGGCGCGCCACAGAAGTCATTCCAGGTGATCACATGGCAGAGACGCTCAGTGAGAGGTCGGTGATAAGAAGCAGTTGTGCTCTGAGGTGGGAATTAAGATGGATTTGCATTGGAGGAGGTGCTGGAGTTTGGAATTTGTTGCATAATGAGACAAACGCACCTCCTGGGATATTTTCTACACTGTGCAGTCATATCATACTGATTAATAATGAGACATATGCTTGACATGTTAGTTAAACGATCAAATGTCGGCCTCCTCGTTAGCCGGCACCAGATATTATTAGTGAGTGAAATTAAGTACATAAAAAACAGGCAAAATCGCTGAAAATCAGCCACCAAACTGTCTCTAGAAGCTGACAAATGTCCCCTTGTGTAGAAGCGAACAGTTCCTAATGTGGGACACATTGTCAGCTCTTCACTGTCGCTTTTTGCAGCAGCAGCCGAGTGCAGTTTGGGTTGCGGTGAGATGTCGGGTGTGATTTTACTATGACATGGGCGGGGCCACGCTCGGGGTTACCACATACACACGAAATCCACTTTACAGTTGAGCGGAAATCACGGCGTGCTACAAATTCACCGCTGCAAATCAAGCCTGTGTCGTCGTTTCGCAGCCATCCATTCATAAACACAGCCGAATCCGATATAATCTGATGTGAGGAGGCTTTCTATTTTTTTCCATCTTCCTCCAAATGTAGCAAGCATCGAATGGAGTGAATGGTAACAGCCAAAGCATGGATTTTGTAGGAATTACATCAATTTGTGTGGGAAAACGAGAATGTGGAAACTCTTCCTTTCTGTAACACTATCGAGAATTGTATGTAAAAGCTCATCACAACACATTAGAGTAACATGTCAAATTGTTAACGCCATGTTGAAATGTCAACTTGGAGTCCTTAAGGTTGACCTCAAGAGACAGTGAGTTTTGAGCAGCTTTGGTTCCTCATTTTTAAAACAACCAAGTTGAAGGAAAACTCGGTGAGATCCTGCAACTGGAGATCCTCCCAAAATCTGAAATGTCACATTTGAATATATTAAAAAACAGAACCAGGCACATCAGGGGACCTGGTTTTACAACTCGCGCTGTCAGGCAAACCGGTCCTACCAGCGGCTCCACGGGAGCCAAACTATTTCCCTCCAAAAAGCGGCGGGGCGGAGACACAGGTGCAGGCGTGTTGGCGGGCTGCCCTCTCTGGAAAATGTCCCCGGCCTGCGCAGCGCACAGACAGACGGAGGTGGTGTTTTTTTTTTCCTGGGGAGGCTGAGCCGCTGCTGCAGTCCGTGCCAGTGTTTTTCCTCGCATTCCACGACAAGACATATGGTACCGAGGACGTCACGTTGTAATGAAAAACAGTGCTTCAGGGTTTTTTTTCCCTCTTTTATTATCGTGACGCGATTGAATTTACATCCAAAAATAGCTGAACGCAGTCGGGACTGCGTGGGGACAAGTGTGTGCGTAGTTGTTAATGAGTAGGTGTGTATGTGTACCTTTACCTGAAGGCGTGTCCTCGACTACTTGTGGCAGTAGCATGACCCGAACGAGACCCGGTCTGACTCGGGTAAAACATTTACATTATTACTCATAAATCAAAGCAGGCAGGCGGTGATTAAATCTGCATTACAGGCGATAAATGGGAGCTCTCACCGGGCTCAGTGGGAATACATTACATGGACTCGCACCATTTATTTGTTTAACTTTTGCTGCGCAGGATTCAGATTAATCTGCAACCATTATTCTGTCCCTCCTATATCAAACCAAACATCATAAAACTGTTGCGTTTCCTTTTTTTTTTGGGGCTGTTCTTGAATTCAAATGTGCTTCACAATGCATTCGGGATGACTCGAATAAAAACTCTAAATCGGTTTGCGGCTCCAAAATCGGATGAAAACCTGCGAGAGAAAAACGTGAGCTGCATTTCCTGCATTTCGAGCAGCAGAAGTGTCTCTTCCAGAGAGAACCCCAGCATGTGTTCCACCCCACTGTTGCACAATGTGGCAGAAGGGTTGCTGGCAGATGACACACTTTTTCCATGATGCTGCAAGCATGTGATGCACCAACGGTGACGAGGCATGTGAGACTTCTCGTCTGGTGTTTCAGTCTGAGTCGATCTGAAAAGTGGCGTGAGATTTGAAATGTTGCAAAAATCCAAAATCGCAGTGGGTGGGGGTGTGTCATTGGGAGCTAAGCACTTCCTCTTTGCACTACTTTTGTGGGCTCCTGAGTCGAGGCCCACCCCCCCGACCCCTGGCTGCCCCCCTGCAGCAGCTCACTGCAACTCGCATGTGTATTTGAAGTTCACTTTGTAGGATGGGTTCAATGTAAAACAACCTAGAAGTAGTATATGTACTGAAGTATCCCTTTGTATGTATTCCTGGCTCACTACAAAGACCTCCACCTCCCCCATGTGCACGAGAGCAGACCACTGTGATACACACGGTCCCTGATAAGATTACTCCCACACACTCTGCCTGTCCTCCCTCACTCCCCGCTCCTTCTCGCCCCCGTACCTCACCTATAACTGCCTCCATCAACTGTAAACCCCCCCCCCTTCCTCCTCCACACACTCACGCAAGCAGCCCGCTCCCCTCGACGTGAACCGCGCTGTACTCCAGCTCTCTCCACCTGTCCCGCCTCGTCATCGTATCTCATCATACTTCACTTTATCTCTTTGTTTCTGTTCTTACTCTCTCGTCACACCTCCTTTATCTCGCTCCGTCTGGTTCATACGGGGTTAATGCGTCATCATGAACCCACCGGCCCCATGTGAGGAGCAGATGGAACAAAAGAAATACTGTGTAGAATAATAACGCCGTCTCGGTGTGTTTTTAACATAATGTAGCCAAGGTTATTATGGAAAACAACCGCGAGCTCTTTCACGTGAAGATGATCTGGACTGAAGACAAATTCACATCTTTCACAGGACGATTGTGTGCTGCAGTCTTTTGAATGCAGGAAAAATAAGAAGTTCATCTTCAGTTGTTTCGTCTCAGGTCTTTTTTGGGCAGCATGAAGAATCTTAGTGTTGGAAAAACTTCTAAATTAAGAGCAGGGGGTGGGAGGCAGAGAGGACTTGTTTACCATGGTAACGTGTGGTTTTGGTGTTTTGCAGGCGCAGATGTCCAGAAGACATTTGTTTGCTGGACAGAAACGACCCAACTTCCCTCTCTCCTGGAAGGAGCTGCGCAACGACAACAACAATAACAACAACAGCGACTCTGCAGCAATAAAGGTAGCTCGTGAACACGCCACCAACATCCAAAACAGGAAGCGTTGTCACGGTGACAGCGGGATGTCTTTGTCCTGAGCTGTGGGGAAGTGAAGTGGCGTGACAGAATGATAAAAGTCAAAGAATGGAAAAAACAAACAGCAGGCATGAAGCCAAAGTGAAGTAAGCCAAAACATTAAGACCACCGAAGTGAATGTCTTGCACAAAAAACAAGCTCCTGTAGAAGTTACTGCTGGTTGATTGAGAAGGGTTTGATGATGGGCCAAAATTAAGCAGGTGGGTCTAATGTCGATAAGAGTGGAGTTCATTCACCAGCCGTGTGCTGCGATACGCGATTGGCATTTTATATGAATTCAGATTAGATGTCCCGACGCCCTCACACACCTGATATAGATGCAGGAATGCATCTACACAAGGAGTTTGCCTATAGAGTTTGACTGCTGTCCAACAGTACAAGTAGGTCCCAGTTACATGCTGACATGTCGGGATTGTCTGACGGACGACAGACGGCGGCGACGGTTGGAGAGCTTTGGTGGACTGTTCACCTCAAATGATCGTGCCGCCACGCTGTGTTTTTTTTTTTCCTTCTCAGTTTAAGACACAAAAACGTTTCAACCCCTGAATAAAACTCCCTCTAATTTCAAGTCTGCTCTCGAATTTTGTGTTTATGTCTGATATTGAGCCTTCCCCTTTTATACGGCACGAGAGGCTGCTGAGATGCTTGTGTAACCTTGAGTGATTCTGGTGCGCTCGTCTCCACTCGATCTCTGTTTCACAGCAGAGCGCCAGAAACATCAGAGCAGTCCCACAGTGTGGGCAGCAGTAGCGTGATGTGACATTTCCTCTGAACAAAACTCTGAGTTGCTTTTGTACTTCCTGTGCTTTTAACGAAAAGAAAAAAAAAAAAACACCCTCATCATACTGGAAAACTAGAAGGCAGAGAAATAAAGTGTGAGATACTGTTGGCAATAGAGATCTTTGGGGTGATTTGAAGCAGCTGAAACCTGCAGTTTTCCTTGAAGGGCTGTTAAAGCAAAAGCACTGAGAATTTAAAAGGAATTAATCTTCTCTTCTGTGCTACAGGAGACGCTGATAGCTCCCTTTTTAACAAAATTTAAAAGAATCCATAGATGAAAGTAGGTAAGGAGGCGGGGGGGGCTTCTAGCGCTCCTGACTCTGGAGCAAGTCAGCCGACAAATTTATCCCTCATTAATGATAATAATACCTTTTCGGGGCTATTTTCAGCCGGCGGTGGTTGCCATCAGATGCATTTTTAGCCTGTTTAAATGCTCTGTGCCTTTTTTTCCTTCCAACTCTTGGGGGGAAAATAGACGCTGGTGGAGAGACCTCAGACCGCAGCATGGAACTACGTCAGGCCCATTAAAACGCCAGAAGTTCACTAAGTATAGGGAGCACTCCTCAGGTCGCATGCCGTTCCCCCTCGCACTCTCTTGCTCCTTCTCACTGCCCGTGCGTGTGTGTGTGAGTGTGTGTGTGGTAGCTGTAGAGTCCAGGCTTCTCCTTCAGGCCAGCAGAAGGTCCAGGGAGCCCAGTTTGATGATGTGAAGTGACTCTCACTCAGCTGGCAGATCATTCCCCAGCTGATTCCTAACTATCTATTTTGTGGTGCACATTCAGCCTCGGTAGCAGTCGTGGTGATGAGTCAGCTTTCTGCTGCGCTTGCGTTTTATGCTGCGTTTAATGACATTGTTTCAGAATGGGCAAAAAACGCCAAGTTTTAGCTCTATTTTCAGGATTATTTAGCTGTAATGTTGGCCTGCCTGAAAGTGTATCTCACATCAGTATCTACACACACTTGGACACCAGTGGTGAAGCCCTCGCACACCGTCTGCAGCATCTTATGGTTGAGAGTCGCGCCGAGCGAATCCAAAGAGTTGAACTGTTCGTATTTAGTCTCACACGCCTGATGTCGGAGCCTAACAGGCTTCCGACTGTCTCCGTTCTCGTCCTGAGCACAAGTTTATTACAGTCGTCCTCGTTCATGCGCTCCTCGTGGATGAGCGAGGTCAAACGGCGATTTGCCTCAGTGTTATCAAACAAGCCTTCACACTCGGGCGGCGCGCTGCCTCGCTGCAGAGAGACTGCGAGGCGAAGTCACCCTGCCACGTGACGCGCACGTCGGGACAGACGGCGAGCTGTTGCTCGGGCTGTTTTTTTTTTTTCTGTGCCAGAGCAGTCAGCTGATGCGTCACGTCCTCCGACAGTCCTCATGGGTGGGTCACACGTTTTTCCAATACAAGCCGTCGTAAACAGGTCTCACTGGGCCGTCCCACTCTACTAGTTTTGTTTTTACTCTGCGCGGTACGCCTTATGATCATCTCGACTCGTAATACCGGCCTTTAACCCTTCCGGACCCGACGTTACATTGTGCTTTGACTCGATGTGTGTTGACATGTCAGAACGGCGCGTGATGAATGGATGCGCAGTGACAGATCAGGAGTTTCGGTTGGAGCCGACACACTTTCGTGCGTATGTAGGTCTTGTACACACGCGCAGTGTGAGAGGACAGTCAAAGATTACCTCTGAGATCGAGGCGTTCACCTACAGCCTGGAGTCGAATCGACCGTCGTGGACTTTGCTCGTGTTCATACTTGACTGAGCAGAGAGAGGAAACTACCTAGTTGTTGTTTATTTTTTGCTTATCTGATTGTCTTCTTTCACATCTTGTCTTTTCACCTCCTTTCAACAGAAAATTGACATTTTACAGCAATCACACGTCCAAAAAAATGAAGAAAAAGGTGTGTTTCAATGATTTTGCTTCTAAGTTCCCTCAAGTCATCACATGCACTCTCATGATGCAGATAATGAATCATAATGATGAAAGAGGAAACACAAAGATTTTCTTTTTCACCGCTGGTTTTTAGGGACTTTCCTGAAAGCAGGTTTATGATTCCCTTCAAAGGCTGTAAAAAAAGGGTTTGGTACCAGAGCAGTCGTGAGGCGACAGCGTCAACATGACAAAGTAGAAACTGTTGCATTCCAGTCATAATTGCGAGAGCACTTTTCAATTCCCCTCCAAGGTGTGACTGATACGTCCCTCTTTTATTTTGGTAAGCCTTGCTCTTAATGTGGCGCCAGGCATTGTAACACATCCTGTACAGGACACACCTCTGGAGACGCCGGTATCTGTACTGGTTTCATTTCTGGATAACTTGGTGTCATTGTCTAAACATCCATCCGTCTGTTTGCTCGACCTCAGTCTTTATTTTTAGTCTTCAGCTAAAATAAGCAGATATGCAAACCGCAGCGATTGAACTAATGCCCTGTTTAACTCCATGTGTATGTGGGGAGCCTTCCTGTTAGCAGTACTGACAGTTGTAATGTGATTATAGTTTGAAAATGAGCTTGTCATTATTTGCGCAAGCCGCCTCCACTGCCATGGCGTCACCTGTTACAGTGTACAGTTTTAAAGGGCTGCAGGTCTGTCCAGTTGTTCGGGATGGGCCAGTGCGATGCAAAGCGTGTTGGGCTGCCTGTTCAGTTCCATCACCATCCACAGGCATCCCTGACAGTTGGAACCAGACGGGGCGCGGCCCTTCAGGGACGACACCGAAAAGGGACCGCGTGTCGAACATGCAAATGATCTGGTGGACTCGCTGCCGCTAACCCACCACATCAGCAAGCCAAAACAGCCTGTTTGTTAGTTCGCTCAGTTTGGTTGAGCTGTAATGTTTCTCCTCTGGCCTGTCGACGGCTTTTTCAACTTTTCGCTTCGAACTTGTTCCTATGGTAACATCCAAACATCCCAAGTCGCTCTGTTTTTGCAGCCAGACGCCGGTCGAGACAGAAAATGAGTCCACTTGAAAAGAGCTCAAGTTTGCCACCGTGCTAAGACTGTCAAAGGTTCACTCTCGGCTTTGATGGGCGTGTTTCGTAATTACGACGTGACCCGGGGCAAGAAAAACGCCGTCGCTACGACTCCTTGTTTGCACTCGGCTAAAAATAAGCCATTCGAAAGGGAGAGAAAACGTATCGTATGGATCCATTTGAATCCTTATATGGCGCGGGCGATTGGGGCCTTTATGGCTGCATATAAAAATAAACAAGCGTGCTGTCATCACGGAGGCTGTTATATTGGAAAGCCAGGCAATTAAAAATGTGCTGATAGTAGCAGGGGCAGCAGCCGAGTGCGGAGACCGGTGCCAGGGCTCCATATGTGCGAGCGGAGAGTGAACTCACCCGGTGAGGTCACAGGAAAGAACAGCACACGTGTGTTTGTTTGGCGGGCTGGCATTGTGTCGTTAGTGCGCGCTGACCTTTGGGTGCACACGTGTGTTTGCGTGTATTTATTTTATGTGTCAGTATGTGCTGTAAATGCTTTAAACTGTTTGCTCACGGCGTGTGTGTGTGTGTGTCGGGGGTTGTGTGAGACTGTTGACAGCACACCTGTGAAAAAAAAAGACGACTATTAAGGCGAACACTATATGATTGAAGTCCAATGGCTGCACCTTGACAGCTTAATGAGGTGTAAGCCGGCTCGCATTGTTTGGTTTTCTGCTGAGGTTTCCCCCCCCCGTTTTAGACGCACGCCGTCTCGAGCGTGTACGCACTCATACGCGCGGGCGTGTTTGGGGATGTGGCGTGTGAGCAGGCTCACGCATTCAATCACTCATCATCGGTTTGACAGGCTTGCACAAACGCACGCGTGCGCGCGCGCCGGGCTCGGAGCCTCACACGAACTCCGCGAAAGTTGCCGCTCCCCCCCCCCAGAGCGAGAGCGCGGGCCAGCCTGCAGCGCGGCACGCCAGATTCTGCATGGAGGTGAACAAAAACAAGAGAAGAAGAAGAAGAAGAGGAGAGATTTTCATTAAAGCTTGGCGAAAGTTGGTTTTTTTGTGCTGCCGCCAACTGAAATCAGTTTTTGAGAAACTGCATGCGAGTGTTTCGCGGTGTTTGCAGCGCACGTCTTCTGAGGAGGTGGTTCAGGTTGCAAGACGCACAAACACGGTGTAATTTGTGTTTATACAGCAAATCGAAGCCGAGCCGAGGAAGTTGCACAAAAGCGAGACGCGTGCGTTTGCACCACGGCGGTGCTGTTTTCTGCCATGTCTCCTCCGGGGGAGGTCTGCCGATAAGCACCGCTGTTTATTCCCCCGCAGGTTTTCGAACCTAATCTCTCCGTGTTTATTTGCATGCAGGAATATGACTCGAGGTGGGTTTTATTCGCGCTTCTGTTTATCAACCGCTTCAGGCGGAAGGTGCTGCATTTCCCAGGACTCGTTCTTGTTCATGTTCAGACACATTATTGCCATTTTTTTGGGCGTCTTTCTATCACGAAAACACAGATAACAGCTAGTAGGTAGTTAGTGTAGGACTCAACATGCATGCAAGCATCCTCACCTGCCTCTGCAGTGATCTCTTTACACTCACTGGTCCTTTTAGGGACATTTATTTACTATGAGTGGGTAAACAAGTAACTTGTGACACAGAAATGTGTCACTCAGCTACAAACTTCACAAGTGAAAGGGATCTGAGGCTGATCATTATCAAGATCAAGCATACCTACTAATTGCAACATTGTTATGCAGCCGAAAATAAACACACGCTCAAGCCAAGTCACAAGTCTGCTGTCTGTAGCCTGCAGCACTCAACTTTAGACAGGGACTGAAGTCACCCCCGCGTATCTCTCGAGGCGCGATTAAAAACCAACCGGGGCGCAAGACTTTGCACATCTGAATCCAGCAGTCTTTGACGAGTGATGTCACCGAAACTCGGCCAGCACGCGTTACCTCACGTACGCGTGCAGATCCAGTCACGCTCGTATATTAACGCAGTGGTGCGTTTGCGTGTAAGTCGGGAAGAAGCTGGTTTGCTCGCCGGAGCAGCTTCAACCACAAAAAGGTTTGAGCACACGGAGAAAGTGGCCCCGCC
>JAUESE010000037.1:4809674-4822714 GCA_032274725.1 Malacoctenus triangulatus
GTGCATCCAGCTCTGAAAGGAGATGCATAAATTCCCAGGAAATGAGCATATTCGGATACATGCTAATGTTGCCGCGGGTGCAATGTATTTACATGTGGAATCAAGGCATTAAAGAAAGTCAGTCTGTGAGATCCTTTATCGGCAAAACATGACAGTGAAGCCAAACAAAGGCAAAAACAGGCATGTTCAGCAGCCTTCGAAAGCAGAGACCTTCAGAATAAAAGCAGTTGTAGTTCTCTGCTTCCTTGAGGACCTCCGGCTTGGCCTCAAGCGCCCAGGGGGTCCCAGACTGCAGGTTGGGAGTCAGTGACTCCGGTGATATTTTTGTTTTCCCCAAATAAACAACAAGCGGACATTAGAGGTTACCCATCACTCAGCGCAGTGGGCCAAAAATGACTCATATGGTCCCTGGAATGGGTAACTACCAAAGTGGAGTGGGACAGATGGTCAGACGTGTCTGCAGACAGTCATAGCGGGGGTGAAAAAGTACGAGGAGGGCAATTAAGTCGACAGCAAACAAGCAACGGGACAGTCCTAGGAAGCGAGACGAGGAGCTGGAGGAGTAGCGCGGGGGCCCGGAGTGAAAAGCCTCCATTCTTCATCGCCCATTGCCGGGGCGGATCCTAATGGCCAGCATAAGGAGAAGTATTCGCCATAAGGGTTTGAATAGCGGAGACAAATGTGAGGGAGCGGGATGAAAAGGACAAGGTTTATAAAAAGCGATGTGGGGGTTGTTGCATTAACCAGGAGAGCGGGGAGGCGAGCGCACGGGAGAACGGGCGGAGAGGGAAAAAAGAAAGAAGAGGTGGGGGGCGGGGTGGAGGGGGGGGGGTGACTCCAAGAAAGGCTTCGCAAGGCTTATTACCGGTGGATCAAAATTCCCAGTGAATCATTGCTACAATACACAGGCTATTCTCCTGAAAGAGGAGGCAATTCGCCTGTGCCCTACTTTCCACTTACGTCTGACCTTTATGTCTTCCAGCCAGTTTTACCACACTCAGTGTAATGTCTGCCGATCTGGAGATGCAATACTGCCTTGTTACCACTTAAACCAAGCGGCCTCATAATCGTCCACCCCCCCGAGGGGGGCGTCTTTCTCCAAAACCCGACGAACACTCTCAGAACTCAAGTTTTCGTATTAAGAATTATTTGATCTTCTTCGAGAGCTCGAGGTCGAAACAACCCCCGCGCGGAGGGCACGGACGAGTACCCAACCTGCGACGAGGCAATCACCTCCGCGTCCCCGCTTCGGTAACCCCCCCTCCACCCTCCAATCCCAAGCCCCTGCGAGGCAAGGAGGAGGATTTATAACTCATTTCAATAAACAGCATAAAACAAACAGGGCTGCCCGGCTGTTTGGCTGCCCAGACGACTTGAGTCAGGCTTTCCTGAATTAGCGCCGCCGAGCCACCAGGACCGCCGCTTCCTGCCCCGACTGTGCACACTCATTAATTTAAAGTGGTCATATCTCACTGGTCTCTAATCAAGCTGTATTTGTGCCATTACTGTCCGGAACAGCCACGGTGTTAGCATAATGGAGGTGGCCCGGTGGGAAAGTGAGCGAGGCGGTGCCAAGATGTGGATGGAAGAGCTTTTCACCTTGACAGTGGGCGAACCTCCTAAACGCGTTCTTGTTTCCAATTAGTCCGGCGCCATCTGCGGCCAGTGATCTCCACGCGATGAGAAAATGCATACAGTGAGAAGTGCACAACAAATTATCACCGCCGAACAAAAACAGGTTCTTTTACTGGACAACCTCATGCCAGCAGTATTTTAATGAGAGTAGATTCCGAGGTTTTATTGTCCTTCTTTTTTTTTCTCCACCCCAAACATATCAAATGTCATTCTAATTAGGAGGGAAATCTGTGACTAACAAGGACGATGAGGCGCGCCGGTTTTTGTGTCGAACGATGATGTAATCGGACTGTCATTTCGGAACAGCTTCACTATCGAGATGCATCAACAAGTGAAGTCGATCCCAAATCTCGATGGTGATGCAATCACGCCACTGTCGAAAAAAGTTTCGAATCGCAAGCTGGAACACAAACACACATCATTCTCACAATTGCATGTGTACGCTGGAATATACTGGAGCAAGTGATGGCTTACATTGAGCAACACGGGGTGAACATGAACAGGTCATCGGACTTAAACCTCTTTCTCTTCTCAATGTGAGGAGAAAAAGTGGTAACGACTGCATCCAAATCCTCCAATCTGTGAAGTTATCAGTTGCCGACTGACATGGAAAACATCAACGAAAAGCGCGTTCAAATCAAGAAAAATCTGAGAAAATTGAATAAATTAACTTCGAAGAAACAATAGGGCTTGTTTTGTGTTGATATTCAGGCACCCACACATCGGGTCTGCTTCTTTAATTGTAAAAAGAATGGGCGAACTGACTGCTGTGTATCGACAGACTCAAAAATGATAAGCACCTGACATTGCAGTTGTCCTCTACAGTTCTTTCGCATCTTAGTGCAGATTTCAGCTGCAGCAGGATGCCGTTTTCAGCGAGGAAAAAAAAAAAAATACAACATCAAAAAAACAACCCCTCCTCTCCTCTCTTGGTCCTGCATCAAACAGCAGGCAGACAAAGTTTGCATCTAAATGTTGGATATATTGGTGCATTTAGCCTCTAAAGAGCCCGCCTTCTCCCCCCCCAGCACCCCCCCCTCACCCCCCGCCTCTGTAGTTGTCACTTGTTTGTTGTTGCAAAACAAAAGAGCTAAACAGAGAGTGAATATTGGACCTTGATCCCTCAGGTGGATTGATGCACACCTCCAAATGAATGATAATGTGTCCCCCCTCTCTGCTGGATGTGTCAATAGGCATTGGTATGCCGTCAGCCTTTTTATTTGACTAGAGAAAAGAAAAGAAAAAAAGGAGGGAGAGAAAAGGTAGCGATGTGCCAGTGTTGTGGTCAAAGCTTTGTATCCACCCCGGTGTCCAATGGAAGCAATCAAATCCAGTGGTTGTAAACAGGGCCGCTCGTATTTCACACGGTTAGGGCGAGTCTCCGAAACGAGGCAGATACAGGGATCTTGTTTGCTGTAATGTTCCCAGCCAGGATTAGCACAGGCTGAAGTGAAAAGCCCATGGGCTACACTGTCAGCCTCCTACTGTAATGGAGCTGCTTTGGAGACCCTGGCTTGAATGATTGCCCCCCCACCATCCCCCCCCCCTCCCCACCCACACACTCAAACCCCCCCCCCCCACCACCACCACCCCTTCCCCCCCTCCATCCCTCTGACACCTGGGAACTCGTGTTAGCTCTATGAGTGAACACCTTAGCCTGACCTATAAAAGACTCCCTCGACAAATGTCAAAGCTTAGGCCTAATGCGTTAGTGCAGGTAGACATTAGGTTACAGGAGTCCTCATTTCAAGCTTTTTGGGTCATATTACACAGCGCTGATTGTGTATCCGCACACTCAGGGCTCCCTAAAGCGTCTCCGAACACAGATTACGGGCATTCGTCTTTAAATTCAATTTACTCCAAACATATTAGCCGCATTTCTCTTCGTCCAGCTGTGAGGTGGCCACTTAACACCCAATGTGCTACAAGTTTTTAGTTCTCTTTCACCTCACTGTGACTGGAATTTGGCTAATTCTTCCGTTTCTCCTCTGGCAAGTCATTTTGTCCTCCAGACCTGCTCCCCCCCCTCCCCCCCTCCACCTCACCCTCGCTCTGCTTCAATTACTGGCATCTGAGCAGCGGATTGTGGGAAATTAGCTCTACATAGCGTGCACTGTGTGTGTCTGTCTGTGTGTGTGTGTGTGTGGGAGGGGGTCTGCGGCTGGGTAACTTGACTGAACCTTTACTAATAGGTTAGTACAAGTGCTGTGTGGACTGCATAGCCAGAGCAGTCACGGTGCAAGGCCCCGTGAATATAGACCGCCTCTTCACTGGGCTCCGCATAATGCAGTCGTATAATACCAATTTAAGTGTTTAACCGCCTGTAGTTGATTGGGATAGTTCGCTTGAAATGAGGAAGTTCGGCGCAGGAAATCTGCTGAAGTATCCCAAGCTGGAGTGTGTTGGAACACACTCGCTACACGAATAACATGCAGCGAGTCCACTCACCCTGATTGTCTTTATTCCAAATTGTCTGGTTATGTAACTAAGTCATTGACTCAACGCTGCTCGGCTCAGCGGGCCTGAGGCCACATCAGACACATTGCCACACAAGATGTCACCTCGGCTCCATCCCACAACACTTCCCTTTCGACAGCCCTTCACTGAGACCTCAGCGCTCACCCAGGAAACCGTAAATTTACACCTCAATTATACAGGCTTTACTATGACACTAATATATGTGCTCTGGTAATTTATTACATAATAATCCATAATGGAAGCCATAGCTAAATGCATTCCCACCGCTGATAATGCATGAGGGGAAGCCGCAATTTTGCAGTCGCAGCATGATGCTAGTGCACCTTGGAAGCGAGACGTGCTACTGGCCACAAGCAAGACGCTAAATATTTATGAACCACATGTTGGATTATGGTTAATAGAATCTTATCCTCATTAATTAGCAAGGAAATATGTTGTGCATGTTGGCTACTGCATGGTGCAAATTTCCCTGTAAAGCCCCTTTTAATCCCGTCCTTGTTTCTCACCAGCGTGGACAAGCGAGCATTAACATTAGCTAAACTGGAGGATTTCTCTTTCTAAATCTGTAATTAATCCCGAACCTCTTCTTTGCCCAGGAGCTTGTTCCTACAACTGTCCTGAAATCAGACCAAAACTGGACGACGCATGAATGTGAAAAAACTAAGAAAACAAATCGCACGATCCAATAAATGTCACAAGTGAAGCAATCACCATGAGTGGGAAAGCAGAAAGGTCGCAGGTACTCGAGAAGCGTGATCAGCTACCACCGTATCTGAAATCTTAATATTTTTAAGCCTCGTGTTGGATTAACAGACTCAAAATTTTACCCTCAAGATCTCGCCAGCAAATATGTTGTGGCTGTTGGCGGCCATATCTTCCAAACCGTCCTGTAAAGCCCTCCTAATCCCATCCTTGTTTTTTTCCACCAGTGTGGACAAGCAAGCGTTGACATTAGCCAGAACTGAAGGAGATCTCTCCCCCAATCTGTGGTGTTATTCCTAAAACTGCCTCCTCGTCATTGATATTGTTCTGACATCCACACCTTCACGTTGCCAAGCTCCATACAGATGAGTCAGGGGGGGCTCTGGGGGCGATCCCAACACTCTGGACACGTCCTCCAGTCCATCAATGGACTAACACTGTGAGACACACACACAATGAGCCACACTCACACCAACACCTGCTGGCAATTTAAGGTCATTCATTGATGATGTGTCCATTCAAGCACAAATTATTTGGCAATTTTTTTTTTTTCAACATTACTGCGGGAGCCAAACACCGGCGACTTGCGGCAAGAGCCGCCTGCAGTGAATCCAGGATGAGGCTGCGCAATAACCGTTAACCTGATCACATTACACTGCTGGTAATTGTGATTACGGGGGAGTGAGGCGAGGGTGAGCGCGGAGGTGTGACCCAAATGCCGCAGGCTGAATTACAGAGTCTGTCCGGCACCTTCAGGGTACGGATCAACTGCAAAGCCCGCCGAGCCAGTGCTGAGGGAGAGAGGCTAAACCTTGTTTATCAGGATGCAGTGGGTGTAGCGGCTTATTAAAGTGCCCGGTGCTTTTGAAAAATAACACCCCCCCACCCCCGGAGTTCGCGTGCACGCTCCCTCTCTTTTCTCCCTCCCTCCCCCTTTTTTTTCCCTCCTACTTCCACCATCTCCACGTCAGCCTCGCCCCTTCCAAACCAGGCTGCAGCCAGCAGCCGGAGCAGCCGAGGTTGAGGAATGAACCCTCAGATCGGCTTCGCCAGCGGGGGCAAACTGCAGCGTTTCTGCCGCCTTCAGAAGTTCTTATTCATTTATTTATTTATTTCCCCTCCCTCCCCTTTTCCCCCTTCTGCCTCCCTCCCTCCCTCCCCCACATCTCCCCTGTGGCCACTGAGGTGGAAACGGCTCGGGTGATGAAATGAAATCATTTCTCTTTTCTTGTTCTCACTTCCCGGCCGCCGTCACACTTCTTCCCCCGATTCTTTCCATTTCATCCCCTGTCTCGTTTGACTCTTCCCATGATGTGGTGCCTGATCTTATAGGCCCAAAAATATCACAAGCGCCATCAAACCCATCTGTTGGGTAAGAGGCAGTCACGTATGACAAATTACATGGTGCACTTCAGCTGTGGAGTTTCTGCCGGGTGCGATGGCAGACACTAATAATATGATGGTACAAGGGACACGACATAAAAAAAACAGAGCTGTCTGTGTCACATGGAAACAGGAGGCATCGTGGTGGTTTCTTTAATATATGCATGTACCTCCAGGCTTTATCATTTCATGCTCGTGTGAAGTTACTTAAGAACAATCGATAAATATTTGTTACCGTGAGCAAAGAAAGCCGTGTGATACCTCTGCTACTCTCAGTGAAGGCTAATGAAAAGACAAAATGTGGCCAGCGGAGGGTTGTTTGCTCACTAATGTTTGTTTGAGCTTTTAGTCCCAGATGTACTCCATCTCATAACTGGGCTAATAACTCGCAGCTATAAAAATGTGCCTGAAATTCACAGAATGTCACACTGAACGCATTTCTGGACGCTTTATAGCTGCGCCCATGAATAGAGCAAACACTGTTTTTCTTTTTTTTTCTCTAAAAATACTTTGGTCTGACACGCCGCCAGCAAAACTAAATGTGTTATCTCTAAATTTGTGATAACAATAAAAATTCTGCAGCGGCCTTTAAACTGTCAGAAATCACTCCGCATTTTTCATATCTTGCAGTATTTTTAACCATTTTCATTTTATTGGAGTGTCTGAATGGGAATTCACTCATGATTTAATGAACCTAAAATGTAATTAAACAAAAGAAAAGTTTGCGCTGTGTTCTCTCAATCGTCTTTTGAAGTTTTGCTATTTCAGATGTGAAATGACAACAGATTTTGCGAGGTGGTTCAATAGAATTACTGCTGGATGTCTTTTTATGAGAATCTGAAACACGGTTTCATCTTGAAATCCTTTCACATGCACCTATTCATTGAAGTTGCGATGTTTGATTCATGGTCGCTTCAGGATAAAGTTATTTCTGTTCAGGATTGTGCATCAGGAACCGTATTTTCCTCCCTCCAAGCTTCCGTCCACTTGTTCAATTAACTGCTTGACCTGCGTTTACCAAACATCCAAAATCCTATTAGCACACTGATTTGTTGATTGTAGAAAGATTACTCATCTCAACAAATGAATGCATTTTAATTTTTCGCGGCTGTCGGCCGCTGTGCCGTCTTACAAGCAAGTGCAAACTGGGTCAGCTGCTTTGTTTGCATGCACGGTCGCCGTCTCACTATGTCGTGCCCTATTGGCTGCCCATGTACTTGTTGCTATAGAGACGGATATATTCCAGTGTCTTTAAGCAGCTTCCCCTTAAGGCTAACACTTAAGCCCTAGGAAGCCTGCCATTTAGAAATCTTAATAAAGCCTTCTATTTGAGCAATAATAGACTCCCTCAAACAGGACCGGGAGCCATGTTGTTGGGGCGCATGTGGTAGATCCTCTGCACGAAGACTAGAAGGTCAAGCAGATATAAATCCATTGTCTTATGTCTTCAAGGGAGTGTGCATAAATGTCAACATGCATCAGTCTGCCTATAACAAATGTCAATATGCCCAAATCCTTCTCTGAAGATGTCCTCTGGCCGCCTCGACTCTCTACTCACACCGCGCTCCTTTGTCTTTCTTTGTCTCCGCAGGTAGGAATGGACTGGGGAGTGGACTCTGGAAGCTAGCGTCAGCGATCACTGAGGACACTCAAGTTTAAAGAAACAGCAGCTCTTTCATGGATACCTATAAATGTGCTTTATAGAAGAACTCTGAACTGTCGAAACAGTCCACTTTTTTTTCTTTTTTTCCCACCCCGTCTCAACTTTTCGGGTCCTTGTGACTGGAACTCTGGCCCTGAACCCCGACACCAGCAGCCAGCGCAAAAGGATTGGTCATTACGTTCACGGGTGTCGGCATAGCAACACAGGAAGGCCTAAGGGAGCCCTGGGGTGGTGGCAAGGGCGGCGGCGGTGGTGGCGGCAGGGGCGGTGAGTCAGTCGCCTCAGCAGCTGCAGCAAATGGTTCATTATTTGTGAAGTTTACAGAGCAGACCGTTTCATCTACAAGGACCCAATTTCTTCCTGGGGGGATTCGGTCCAATATGAAGGACGTGTCATTTGTGGATTGTCTCGTCGTTGGCTTGGCCATGGCCTCTTTAGTCCTGGCTGCCGAGGTGAGGCCCGACTGCCCCAAGCTGTGTGTGTGTGAGATTAGACCCTGGTTTTCTCCTAGTTCGGTGTACATGGAGGCGCAGACGGTTGACTGTAACGACTTGGGGCTCTTTAGCCTGCCTGAGAAACTACCAGTGGGCACGCAGGTACTATTGCTGCAGACAAACAATGTTGCCAAGATTGACAAGCCTTTGGATTACCTGGCCAATATCACGGAGATTGACTTATCGCAAAACAACTTGTCCTCAATCAGCGACATCAACCTGGGGACTCTGCCGCAGCTGCTGTCCCTTCACATGGAGGAAAACTGGATCAGGGAGCTACCCGACCGATGTCTGTCCGAGGTGGCCAACCTCCAGGAGCTCTACATGAACCACAACCTCATCTCCTCCATTTCCCCGCTGGCCTTCCAGGGTCTCGTCAACCTCGTGCGGCTTCACCTCAATTCGAACAAACTGAAGGTCATCAAAAAAGAGTGGTTCGAACCCATGCCAAACCTCGAGATACTGATGATTGGCGAAAATCCCGTTCTTTCCATCGACGACATGAATTTCAAACCCCTCGGTAACCTCCGCAGTCTGGTTCTCACGCGGATGAACCTGTCCCAGCTTCCTGATGACGCGCTGTCCGGTCTGGATAACCTGGAGAGCATCTCCTTCTATGACAACATTTTCCCTGAGGTGCCGCACTCTGCCCTGAGAAACGCAAAAAATCTCAAGTTCCTGGATCTAAATAAAAACCCAATTGCGAGGATACAGAGAGGAGACTTTGTGGATATGCTTCACCTGAAAGAACTGGGGATAAACAGCATGCCTGAGCTTGTTTCCATTGACAGCTTCGCCCTGAATAACCTCCCTGAACTGACCAAAATAGAAGCCACCAACAACCCCAAACTCTCCTACATCCACCCCAACGCTTTCTACAAACTGCCAAGGTTAGAAACTCTGATGCTCAATGGCAACGCTCTCAGCGCCCTCCACAGGATCACGGTGGAATCCCTCCCGAACCTCAGAGAGGTGAGCATGCACAGCAACCCCATCCGCTGTGACTGCGTGGTCCGCTGGATGAACATGAACAAGACCAATATCCGCTTCATGGAGCCCGATTCGCTGTTCTGCGTCGAACCCCCGGAGTACGAGGGCCAGCATGTCAGGCAAGTGCATTTCAGGGAGATGATGGAGATTTGTCTGCCGCTGATATCCCCCGAAAGCATGCCGGGCCGCGTCAAGGCACAGAACGGGAGCGCCGTCTCCCTCCACTGTCGGGCTTTCGCTGAGCCGGAGCCGGACATCTACTGGATCACCCCGTCCGGAACCAGGATCCTGCCTAACACCGTGTCCGACAAGTTCTACATGCACCCGGAGGGAACGTTTGACATCTACGACATAACCGAGGAAGAAGCCGGCCTCTACACCTGTGTCGCCCATAACCTCGTCGGAGCCGATCTCAAATCCGTCTCGGTGGAGGTGAACGGATTTTTCCCTCAATCTACGAACGGGTCCCTTAATGTCGAAGTCAAGTCCGTGGAGGCCAACTCCATTGTCGTTTCCTGGAAGGCCAGCCCAGGCACCTTGGCCCCCAACATTAAATGGTACACTGTGTCCGACGCTGACCATCCCACCACGGCGTTCAGCACCAGGGTGCCATCTGACATCCAGGTCTACAACCTCACCCATCTCAGCCCCGCCACTCTCTACAAAGTGTGCGTGGACATCCGCGGCATCCACTACAACCACGACACCAAATGCGTCAGTGTCACCACGAAGGGATTAGAGCACGCCGCCAAGGACACCGAAAAATGGGATCCAAAAATGATCGCTGGCTATGTTGTGCTTTTGGGCGTAATTTCAATGAATTGCCTGCTTATCTATTCGTCTCTGAGGAGCTGTCACCTTAATGGGGATTTAAGGAAATGCGACTCCAAAGCCGCGCTGACACCAGTGGAAGCTACCGGTATGCACTCTTCTTTCTTTACAAAGCTGCTCTTTACGAAGCTGTGGGTTTCGGGGAAGGGACTGCCCAGCGGAGTGGAAGTGAAAGCCACAGTCATAAATGTATCTGACAATGCCTTTTAAGGAGCGCAGCTTTGTAGAGCAACACGCACCCGCTACAGAAAAACGGACAAGGCCACGGGCAGGGGGTGGACCATGCTGTACTGTTTTTCAAAGACATGCCCATCGCTGGTCCCCGGCTCAGACACACTGGCGAGGAACAAAAAAAAACAACAACAACAAAACAACATAAAAAACTATTATTGGGACTGGGTTGGAACAGTTTGAAATAGACTCTCCCAGTTTCAACCCCAGCTGAAGTGGTGGCTTTGTATCCCGTTGCATCAAACCCAGCTGACATCAACATGGAGGGGTTATTTACTGCAAAAAGATATATTTCAGTACCATTCATACAGGATTGCAGGCAGGCAAAAAGGAAGCGAGACGGTGATGGCGATGATACGGATGATGGTCAACTCTCTTGTAATTGACTGTTAAATGTGTTCAGAGTTGTGGAACTGTCCATGTGGTCCCAAGCAATACCGTCTGTGCTTTGTCAAACATCCATAGACGAGTTAGAGATACAGTAATAACACCTGTCTATTATGGGAAGGGAGATTTAGTAGAGTAGACAAATAACAGTGACTATGGTGTAAGCCTTTTGATGAAATATACCCCCCTTTTTTCTATTTAAAAACGGATTCTTGATTTTTCATGGAAATATTGTTATATATTCTATTATGTTGATGTAATGACAAATCCTCTGTATGTGAACAGTTTAAATGGGTTTTAAATTAAGACAAGGAGCAGGCTACTTTTGATTACAGCATCACATTAAGCTTAATGAAATTCAGCTCCAAAATGGGCACCGAGAGAAGACTTTTTCTTTCTTTTTTTTCAGTTTTTTTTTTGGTTTTTTTTGCCAAATGGTCGTTTCTGCTTTGTAGTTCTCATCGCGACGGTGACTGGAGAGAACGATGTGCATACGTTTGACGATAAACAAATACAACCGGTCGATTCAAAGTGAGGCGAGTGATGTGTTACCTCCTCGAGAAGTGGTTTGTTTATGCCCTGGTAAGTGCCTACAACAAGAACTACATGAGGAAAAAAAAACAAAACAAGAGAGAGACAGAGAGAGAGAGAGAGAGAAAAGAAACAGGGGGAAAGACACCGAAGGAAAAATTTGTCCGCATCAGCAAAACATGATCATGTCATCATCGCAGACTCACAAGCTCTTCTCCAGTACTTTAAGTGGAAATACTTTCTCAGTATTTTTAGCATACATATTTTAAGAAAACATTTCGTTGTTGCTTTGGGTGTAAAGTTAAAAAGCCATTTTTATATTAACTGTATTATATGTGATCAATGGGCACAACAGACTAATTAAGAAAAGCGCTAAGAAAAAAAAATAAATGTCATTGTTTCTTTTACAAACAATTGCCTTCTTTCTCTCTTCTGTTTTTCCTCTCGCTCGTGGACATCGAGGCACCGGCTGCTGCCAAACTGTGTCGTGACTCTCACATGACATTTTAAGTTGCGCGACTGTAAAACAGAAATATTGATAACGACTAAGTCGAAACAGCGGAGGGGGAAGAAAAGCGCCTTTGAGTCAGAACTCGGGGGAGAAAAGTCAAGTGCTCAGCTGAATGGCTGAGTAGCTGTTCTAACTCTTGGAAGAGAGGGGGAGAGAGAAAAAAAACAGCAACAAAAGAACAGAACTCATTAGCCGCCTCATTAAGAACATGTTCGTCCTTCAGCCGGACTGAATACAGCCACCGCGCGCCTGCTGCAGCTGCTGCTCCTGCCTGGACGGGGACGCGGCGTCCCCTCCGACGCCCAGATCGAGCGCGGCGCTGAGGAGTCACGCCGGGCCCGGCCGAGGCTGAGCCGCGCCGTTTTATTTGTCTCACTGAATTATCCCGCATATAGAGCATTTCACATGAGAAAGCCGAGCATGATGAATGGCTGTCAGAGGCGGAGTGACACGGCGGATTTATCAAACGGGGCCTACCAGTCATACATCAGGCCAGCCTTCAGCACCACGGACAGAGGCTTTTAAAGCCCAGCCATCTGTCAAAGACAAAGGGAGTTAAAATATGACACGCCGCGCTCCTCAGGTGACGCCCGGGTCAGGCCCAGGCTCTCGCTTTGCAAACACACACACAAATAACGGACAAAGACCTTCATCTCAAACAGCTGGAGAGCCTCAGATGTTCGTTATTATTCAGAGTCGTGATAAATTCTGCCTCACTGGTTCGGTTTAGATCAGTGGTTCCAAACCTCTCTGAATTCTGATTTGCCAAAAGATTACAGTGAAACCAAATGGTGGCGTACAAAAAAGAAATAAGGAGCCTGCCTTCAAAATAAAAGCAAAGGAGTGTCATGGTCTCTTCAAAAGTCTGACCTCATCTTAAGGTTCCCTGAAATGTCTGAAATTGAATTGAATGCAAGCAGTAATTTAAGAAGAAAACTAACTATAACTCTGTTAATTAGATTCATTGATTGAATATGTAGGTGTTTTATATTTTCACATCAAATTACTTGTATTATTATTCTATAATTGCAGAGAAAGTTGAAAAGGGTTTTGCCACGTTCAACACAATACTGAGTCCGACTGTGTCGATTTGAAAAGAAAGTAGCTTGTTGTGGTTTATTAGATGCTGTGAGCATTTGAACATACAAATTATGCCACTTGAGTTAGCTTTTTGTGCACAGTGTTACAAAATCCAAATATGCTG
>JAUESE010000037.1:4824656-4841034 GCA_032274725.1 Malacoctenus triangulatus
AAACCTCAGCGCTCTCTCTACAGGGGGGGCAGAGGGAGCAGGCTGTCCATGGATCATCTTTACTCACGCTTCATTCAAAGTGAGAATCACCCCGACACAGTAAAAAAAGAACCTCCTCTGGAGCAAAATTTCACACATGTGAACATTGGATCTGCAGTGGTGTCCACACACACGATCACACAGAGTCGGCGTCTGGGCTTCTCCACGCAGATTGGGAGCCTTTTGATTCAGGCAGCCATGCAAATGAGACGCTCCCGAATGCACGTCGTCCGTCATGTTGATGAATACGCAACCGTAAGTCTCTCCGCGGCCACCGGTGAAAAATCAACCTGGATTGAATGTTGGAATGATATGACTCCGCAGAGAGCTTTTCCCCTAATTGGACGACGGCGTTCTCAAAGAGATGATTGGTTTCCCTGGCCTGCTGATTGATTGCCACCTCCCTCCGTCTCGCCGCGGTTTCCTCTATATGAAGCGGGCGCGCGGCCCGCGCCGAACTCCGATCGATGCGCGGACTAATGAGTTATTCACATGCATGTGCGCGCGTTAATGATGGATTGGGAAAAAAGGGGGAGGGAGGGGGAGGGGGAGAGGGAGGGATTGCCCAGATTGCCCAAACCCAGTCAAGCAAACATGTGAGGACAGAGAGGGACACCTAAGTATGCACCGTCAGCCTCGGCTGCACCGTCCACTGCCGTCAGATTCATTAGCATGACGGACGCTATCGATTCCCGAGGGTGGGGGGGAGGGGGCGGCACATTAATCAGGGCGGAGGATTAAAGTCCTGTTGTGAGATGGTGGAGGAGCCACCTCCAGTTAGAGTCCCGGCGTATGAACAACCTCTCCACTGCGGCCGTGTTTACATAACGCTTCACTCTGATCCATCTGCGAGAGAAACGTGCTGCAGAACCCTCCCCCTCCCCCCTCACACCCCCTCACACCCCCACCCTCCCCTCCTCCATCATGCAGATGGAGGCTTTGGTTAGGTAACACTTGTTCAGACTGGTTACAAAACAACTTTGAGGGGCCAGGAGAGAGAAGGATTTTCAGGGGTCTCGATCAGAGGTCGACATTCACGCAGTTTTTTGTTTGTGTTTGTGCGTAAGTGTGTTTTTCTTTCGGAATCTTCGACGACTGTCGCCCGTCAGAAACAGACGTGATACACGAAAACTGTTTCTCCGTCTCGTTCGTGCCGGCAAAGCAGAAATGAAAAGCACTCTGAATTTTTACTCTTTGGAGCAATTACAATGCCATAAATCACAGCTTCTCAGACAGCGACAAACAAAACAAAGCGTTGTGGTCACAATAGCGATGAAAAGGCGTGACGGGAAAACCAACGTCGATGAAGCTCAGACGCTGTAAGAAGAAAAAAAAAAGAAAAAGAAAAACATTAAAGTGCAGTTTTGTTTTTTCGATTGCTGGTTTTGTGATTTTGTGCCTCCGTTGACTCGTCAGCGAGGCGTCAACTCGAGCTGGCAGGAGAAGTACGAAAATAAATGAAATCCTACTGTGCCGGTGCATGTGCACCTTTTTTAAATGTTTGTTTCTGACAAATCCCCCCCCCCCCTTTTTTTCCCCTGTCAGCTGGAATGGCTTCAAACGTGGCTCGACTAATCCAAGCGAACACGATGTTAGCTAAAAGGATTGTGGTGAATTCGCAGCCTCCCAACTTGGTGCTCAAGGTTTGAGTCATTAATCCCGGCTGAATGAATGACTTTTCTCAATGACAGCTCTTATTTTGAAATGACGGCGGAGTGGAAAATCCAGCTCATCACTTATAATTACCTCAACGCACGATTAGGCTCATGATTGGAGGGAACGGTGACAACAAACTCATTATAGCTGCACAGTCACATTGGAATGAAAGGATTACAGTCACTGTGTCCTGAACACGAGATTTCACCTGGTAAAGTTTCTCACCACGTCTCCTGGAGAGGTTCGATTGTCTCTCAGGAGTGGCGACACAAGATGAATGTCCCAATAACTCATTTTGGAGGAAAAAAATGTATATTCCCACGTGTCAAAACACAAAACTCCCAGTAATGCAGCTGAAGAGACTGAAAACAGAAGAACGAGGGGAAAGAACAGCGAGTAACGACGACAGGCCGCGGTGAGAAGAACGAGTGAAGAACGCCGCGTTCACATCACGCCGCTTTCACATTCAGTGTCACTCAGAGCATCTCGTGAGATGTCATTTAGCTCAGAGAAAAAACTGTGTGTCTCCAGCTGATTGGTCCTCACAATGATGTCGAAAGGAGGTCGAGGTTTTGCAGGTCAAGTCACTTGGATTCTTCTTTAACAGTATTTGGTCCATTCTGCACAAATAACAGGCACTTTAAGACCCACGTTTTGCTGCTTCTGGTTATTTAAAACAACAAGCAGAAAAAAAAAACCTCACATACCAGAATCTGGCCTCTAATCAGCTGCTATCAGTCATATGTTGCATCAGCCGACATGTTCTGTTAGTAGATGAGAGGGAGGAAAAAAGGACTTTGAAGACACAGTTGGTGGTTTTGATGTGGTCTGCTGCTTTCAGAGGAGGTGCGAGTGTTTCAACCAACTGAGGCGTCAACATGCACCCAGGACCCTGAACCAGCTGCTCGTCCCACACTTTTCCGAGCATGTCGCTTCCCAATCACATCTTCAAACGTATAATCCTTCTGCCTTAAAGTCCCTCGTCTTAAATTGCGATTTTTTCTTTTTCTTCTTGTTGTCGTTTGCAGATGTAGAGGCAAACGTCCCGACACTTCATTTGCACAGAAACGCACTCAGACACGAGCGCTCGCTCTGTTGCCGGGGACGCGTGTGGGCTTGATGCTCCGATGGGCTGAAATTTATGCGGCGCGCACGAGAACAATTCATCATCATAAAATAATCATGTGGTGCGAGAGGAAATTGTCAAAAAGAGACAAACTAAACAAATCACAAGCGCCGAGACGGCTGCTGAAACCTACAACTGCACAGTGAGGTACAGCAGAAATGACTATTTTATGTGCTGTTGTGCTTCACTGTTGTCAAAACAAAGCACTTTTGCAAAAATATGCGCTCGTGTTTTTGTAGTTTTGCTAAAACGCGATGGAAAAAGTGAGAATTTGGGCAGCTCTGATCATCGCAGGAACCACAAACTGTCATCCTAAGAATAAAATTCCACAATAAATGTCGGATAACTTTTCTTTCCATGAATCCAATAACCGGAAAGACTCATTTTCTTCTCTTTGAAGCCTTTTGCATGTTTACCCCGAGTCGTCGCGGCGCGTCAAAGTCGGGAGGTCGCGCGGTGGTCGAGCGACGCGCGCTCCAACTTTTGCAGGTGTGAACTTGTCAAGCGCTCGGCGGCTCCGGGTAAACGTGAGCGCCGCTCCAGGGAGCTGGAAAATCCAGGCGCGTGTCAGCTCATCACCGATCAAATAAAGGTATGTCAGAACGGGGCCGGGAGGTGCAACACTCCGAGGACACAGACGTGAAGGACTTCTAGTTATCGCTCAAACGCACTGTTTTGTGGGGGGGGAGGTGTTTTCACAACATTTGGGGGGCCGGGAGCAGGCGGTGAACGCCAAACATCCACGTGAGGAGCACAATCATGCCACTCATGAACATGTGTTAATTTAACACTGAAAAGGTGCGATAAGTCCTCTATAGCTCTTGTTCTTGAATTGCAGCTGACGTGGTAAAAAAAGGTCTCTAATACACTACAAAATAAAAGGATCTCTAAAGTGTGAGTTGATAAAAACAGCCCATATTTGTGTCTATCAAAAGCCCCCCCCCCATCATCCCACCCACCGCCACCGCGTCCCCGTCAGTTTCTTGGCAATTTGCACCCGGCAGGGTGAAGCCAGTGTGTCTCCTCTGTTTGCCTTTGTTGCTGGTGTATGATGGCGAAGCAAAGAGGCCAATGGCCTGAATAAAGTGGCTCCGTATGTCTCTTTCATAACGGCCGACCTTATTCTTTGATGTAACAATGGCAGAGGCGAGTGGGGAGAGGCGGGGGTTCTTAT
The DNA here is from genome assembly GCA_032274725.1 of Malacoctenus triangulatus. Taxonomy (NCBI): domain Eukaryota; kingdom Metazoa; phylum Chordata; class Actinopteri; order Blenniiformes; family Labrisomidae; genus Malacoctenus; species Malacoctenus triangulatus. The sequence goes on from JAUESE010000037.1 coordinate 4,828,652, forward strand.
CAGATGGGGAGGGGGTGGCGGGGGGCACGGATAGCGAGGAGCATCACCTGCAGGAACACCCGCAGAGCCGATAATGGCAGGCAGGCGCGGCTGAGGGGCTTCGACGGGCCGCGCGCGACACTCGTCGGCTCCGCCTGCTGCTTGGACCTCCGTGCTGATCAAGCGAGGGGGGGCGGGGGGGGGAGACGGCGCGTCCCCTCCGCCGCCTGTCAGGGTTTGTTTACACCAGTGTTTTAAAACTGGCTCCCCAAAATGAACACACAAATGGCTGCAGTCTGCCATCAATCATCACCCACCCCCACCCCACCCCTCGTTCTCCAAGTAGTGTGGCAGCTCGGTGTGACTCCGTGCGCCGCATGCGGCTCGCAGTGAGGTTATACAAAAACAACAATATTCCTCCAGTTCATTACACGCTTCCCCGGAAACTGGAATAACAATAACGCCGGCCGCGTGTTTGATCTTCATTATCTCTCGCTCTCTCTCTTTTTTCTTTTTGATAAATTCCCTCCACTCTTTTTTATTATTTTCCTTCCTCGCCGTTGTGATCTTTAAGGCTCGCTCCTCCTCGCCGGCATGTTTCCCCCCCTCATCTCCCGATAAGACAAATCCAGCAGTTTAGATGAGATCGCGGCGAGCACCGAATGACCGTTTCATATTGATGATAATTGTGTTTTACATAAATTATCTGTCGGGAATATCTGCAATTGAAATGAGGGGAGCGGGGTAGTTAACAATCTGGCAATCTGCGCTCCCCCCCCATAATGTACGCATCCAGAATGATGTTTCCGCTGACTGAAAGCTGTTCATCTATGAAATAAAAGAAACGGAGTGACCTATTAAATTGTATTATGTTAATTGTGGAATTAGAAGCAGACTGTGGAATACTATCACGTTCATTATTGTCCCAATAACAAATTATTCTCTCCGGAGGCCATGTTAAAACATCTTTCTCTCTCTTGGGAATCACAATGAAAAAAAAAACAAAAACAAAACAAAGCTCTCGACACAGACTTGTGAGGGCTCGGAATTTGTTGAGATCAGTCAAGAAAAACCTTTTCAAGAGAAAGGCTGAAAAATAAATGAATATGACTAAAAGCCCTCCATTTATGTACTCTCCCCGCGATTCGCTGTAGAGATTTGTGCCATTTTGTAAGGCCTGTCTCAATCCTGTCAGAAGAGAAAGCTTTCCTCGCCCGCTCTGAAGTGCGTCCAAAAGAACATGGGTGATAACGAGGGCCTGGCTGCTCTCTCTTAGTCCTGCAGGCCATTAGTGGGAAAGGCTCTTTGCTGGATCTCCATTCTGAGAAATGTCTATTTCTGTCTCCATTGGCTTTCCCCTTTGGCTGCCGGGAGGCGCTTGTTGCCGAGCCGCCGTCCCCCCCCTTCTGCACCCCCTTGCACCCCCCCCCCCCTCCCTCCACACACACACACACGCACAAACCGCTTCACTTCAAACGGATGTGCGGAGATTGAGCAAGTGCCATCGTTCACGACTCTGGCGAAGGATTAGCAAGGTGAGAGAATGTGAGAGGGAGGATGTTGAGCCTGATCGGAATCAAAGCCGCGGCGAGGTAATGAGGGGAATTCGATCAAACGGACGCGAACGCGCCGAGACCAAAGAGGTCTCCAGCCCGCAGCAGCCAGGAGACGGCCACAGATACCCGCAGACGCGTCTCAGCCGAGCTCCAGTCGGACTCAGCTGGACCAGCTCCATACTGTTTGTAGAAGAGGTGAGGCGGCTGCTGCACGAGGTAACACCGTTTACCTTTTGATTGGCAGAAACTGGTAAAAGAGACAGCAGCTCTGCAGCCCAACTGTTTCACCAACATATCAACGAGTGTGCAGCTTCCTGTAACTTCATTAATTCCCTCATTGAGAAAATAATAACGCTTATGTGCTGGAGGAAGTGACATTTCCTTTAAACTTCATATCTCACTCAAAAAAATCAGTTGAAACATGAAGTCAAACTGATCCTGACAGACTATTTTCATAGTTTGAACCGTCACATTGTTGTTGTTCTCCCCGCAAATCACACCGCGGCACTGATTTGAATTGTCTCCCCCTCCCCACCCCCACCCCCCACCCCCAAACCACTGCTTTTACTCATCACTCATACAGCTGGTTGGTTTCTTGTCATCTCTCTCCCCGGCGCGCGCAGTGTATTTTCATAGTTCAACAGTCCAAATTGGATATTGTTTATGATGCATGATATTGAAAACAGACAGACTCCAGAGGGACCGGGCGACCGTCTCGTCGACTGACTGAACAAGCTAACAAACGGATCCGAGTGACTACTTTTTTTTTTTTTCTGTTTTTTTTTGTTGATGCTCGGAGACGCACGGCTCCCCGAGCACAACAAAGGGACGTTCATTCTATATTTATGCCACCACTGAAGTGTCAGAAATATTGATGACCCTGGGCAGAAATTAGCCTGCTTGTCAAAATAGAATAGTGCAAATTCGGGCGTTTTTTTTTTTTTTTCCCCTCCCTCCTTTCATCCAATGCTCGCGCTCGCAGCCTCTCGTCGTGTTACCAGAAATTGTGACTGAACGAGCACAAAGCCCCGACACGCTGGATCATTGTCAGTCTAATTTTAAACTAAACACATCTGCCACTTTGTTTTACTGACGCGCAACAAAAAAAAAAAAAAAAAAAGCGCTCCGGGGTTACGGAAGTTACTCGTTTAATTGAAGTGAGACAAGTTGTTTTCTGTTATTGCCATTAGGGATTTTTCAATATCAGCGCCGATCTGTCACTAAATGCTAATGCGGCGAACGAGCAGAGAGGGGAAATGGCGTCGCAGACGCGGTGGTGGCAGCCGATGCTGACACCCCCCCACTCCTACCCCCACCCCTCTGCCTCTTTTCCCCCCTTTGTTTATGTTGACTTTGCTAACCGAGTTAGAAGACTCTAATCCGAAATCGCTGTTCACGGGCGCGGTCTTGTAAGTAACAGATGAAAGCATCGATTCCCGTCTCGGATCGATCGCTTTATTTCCTTGACTCAAAGTTCACCATCAAACTCTTAACCACAAACAGCCGCGCCAGACAGAGAAAAACAATCAAAAAAAAGAGAAAAAAAATAGCACAAAAAAACAGAAAAAAAACAAAACACATCAGCACCCAGAAAAGACAATGGCAATTGATCAGGCGTTCGGCGAGAGAGGTGGCATCTCTCCTATCAGATTCATTAGTTTTCCGGCCGCTCTGACATTTCCATTTGCACACTCCAATTGACAAAATAAAATACCCGTTCGGCTCTCATCCCTCAGCGCCACGCCGGGTAATCACTCCTCCGCTGCGCCATGCGCCCTCACACCCCTCCCTCCCCTCCCCCTCCCGTCGCAGCCCACCGTCCCTCTGGTGCCGCCTCTTCATGACGGAGTATGAAACATAAACAAAACGCGTCTGTTTTTCGAACGCGGCCGGCTCGAAGGAGCCGGGCGTGCCACCGAGCAGCCCGTTAAATCTCGGGCCGCTTGTACAAATCACTTCGGGGAAGGGCACACTTCAGCTTTTCATTTCCTTTCCGTCACCCCCTCCCTCTCCCTCTCCCTCCGCTGGCCTCCCTCGCTCCTGCTGCATACCTAAACAAGTCCTTCCCAAGTGCAGCCATCTCTCAGAATCACCATCAGCACCCCCCCTCCTTGCCTGCCTATTGACTGGCCACGCGCTCGCAGGGAGTCTCTCAGCCGTCCATCTCATTTAGACGCAACTTTTTGACTCCTCCACATTAGGGGTCAAACAGGCTCTTTCCAAAAGAGGCTTGGAAAGAAGGTAAATTACATGTATTGAGTGGCAGGAGGGAGGGAAGGAGCATGGTGGAGTCTCAGCCGCTCCATGAACCCAGACGACCTCCGGGTTCCTTAATGATGTCTTCGCCGAGCCAGACGGAGACACATTGGATGATTATGCCGCCGATCGGGCAGAAGTCTCTCCGTCGCGCCTCTTCCTTCCACATCCTCCGCCCCTCATCCTTCCCACGATCCATCAGACGGCTGCTTTCCTCATCCGTTCTCGCCTTCCTCCTTCCCATCTTTCTCCATTCCACCATCCATACATTCATCCTTCTCCTGTCTCCTCCCCCCCACCCCCTCCCTCTCTCTCTCTCCTCCACTCTCTGAGACGTTCCCAGAGCTCCCGTTTGGAGCGGCGGCAACATGCGGAGAGACTTTTGGTCGAAACCCGATGACGCTTCCCCCTTCCAAGCGTGGCATTTAATCAATCGAAATCTTATTTTGGGGATGAGCAGGGAGGAAGTTGCTTTTTCATGAGCTGCTCCATAATAGAATAACACAGCCAGAAGGCCAGGTCCCTCATCACAGGGGACTCCATAGATTGAGGTGATCGAGTTGTTCAGAAATGAATTTTGAATAGTGCCTACGCCAGCTGGCGGGAGGCGCCACACTGTAACTCACTTGGAATTGGGTAACGACATATGAAGATGTCAATTAAAAATGTAAAATCATGGGAATGGAAGCTCATATGGCACCAAGATTGCTGCATAAAATCAAAAAGACGTCGGGGTATTGGGTTTATGATGGCAGCGAGAGCGGAGAGCGATGGAGCACGGTGGCCAGATTCTGACTGGTTTCGTTGAGTTTTATTTTGAACCGGGTAAAAGACGCTTTTTCTTCCAAGACGTGGCAAAGACGCAGTTTTAGGACGTAAACACGCCAATAAAATGCAATTGCTTCCAAATGGGCGTCCAGTTTAATTGCGCGACAGTAAGATGAGACATAACATCCTGTTACATTACAAGTCGAACCAACAAACTAAAGTTTTGCAAGAAAACAGCAACAAGTATCATTTACTATCACCTAAAAACAAAAGAACGTTGCTTTAAACACAAATACACCCACCGTTTCCATGGCAACAAAGAGGTTCTTGCTTCTTAAATGAGTACCTTTGTGTCTGTAATGTATTCAGATAAACAGCGACCTGTTAGCAGCACTAATTGCCTATTGATATAACATGATATTGATTGCACACTACAGTTCATTAAAGCTCTGACATCTGCCGTCTGAAACGCGCAGCCTTGTTAGTACGCCTCTGGTCAGGAACATGAATAAACAATATAAAACAAGATCTTTACGAGATTCTTTTATGATACATATGGATCTTAAGGCACGCCCATTAGAGCATTACATTCCATTTTATTCCTAACATTAAATAGTCATTGTCGAACAGACATGCCCTTCAGCGTTACGCGCTGCTCCAATCCTCCCATATGTAGTGGGTTTTTTTTTCCTTCTTCCTCTGCTGCTTCTTTTTTTCAAAGAGTCGGGAGCGAAGACGAGCTTAAGTTTCCAGTATTTCTCCCAGGCCCGGGCTCATGAGTATGCCGGAGCTGTAAGACTGCAGGATATGAGCTCTGCATCAGATCTGCCATCTGACAGGAGACGCAGCCCGAGCCTGTGAAAGCCTCCACAGCAGATGGACCGATGAATGGTGGTCAGGTGTCGCAGACAGGAAGAAAAAAAAAAAACACCCAAAAGACAGGCTCGCTCACGCAGCCGCAGACAGAAGCAGCCGATACAGACACTGTCCCACACGCACCAGAGCTAATCTGGACCAAAACATGCACACCGACAAAGGTCCAACACGCAGGATTACAATCGTCTTTAAAGGCAGCAGAACCTTAGAAGTTACACCAAAATATTGAGACCCTCCACGGTACTGTGAGTTCAAACACTGCTGCAAGCCTCGACTGCAGTGGAAGGTAGCTGGATGTTTGTTTTTTAGGTTGCTGTTTCCTTTTTGTGGCCACGTTTGGAAAATCAGAAGGAGCCGGCCAGAGATTTTATTTTTTTTTAGCGGGCGTCATGGTGATGGAAGGGAAAGAAAAGAGCGAGGAAAATATGGTCGAAAAAAAAAGAACATGCGGCTAAGAAAAAACAACTCATCTGTTATTTTGAAGCTGGAGTCCAAAGCAAAAAGACAACAACATAAAATTAAGTATTTCTTTGTTTATCGCAAATTCTATTGCCAACTAAATCAAGCGCACTCTCTCTTTATGTGCCATCAAAGGACAGTCACACAACACAGAATTGTGAATTTACAACACACTCAGCATTGTAAACATGACACGCAGAGGTTAGAAGAGGATGTCTGTTTGGATTTTTTCATCGTTCTTTTTCCAAAAGTCGTTTTTCCAACAATAACCAAGTGTTTCGGTAGTCAAACAATAACCCCCACCGGGGACGCAGGCAGGAAGTAACACTCCTGCTCCCGCCCTTGACCAATGCGGTGGTCTCAGAGAGAGAGAGAGAGAGAGCGAGTCCCCAAAGCACAGCTGCTGCTCCCGCGTCTAAAAACAGAGGGCGAGTTCCCTCGCCGGAATTAACAAACTTGAATTGCAACAAACAAAAGACCCAAGGTGCTTTTTATACACCTCAGTCAAACACGGGAGGCTACGCTGTGTTATCGGGCACAAACACACACACACAGACACACTCGCACGGTGGCTGATGCAGGTTTGACTGATGGCGATGCTGATGACATGGCATTTGGCAGGTCACACACACAGATGGTGGACACCTAGCGATTTCACTGGCTCACTGCGGCGTGTTAGATTTGGATCTGCAGCCTGACATTCGTGCTGTGTCCTCGGGTACTGCGAGTTCAGAGGGAAAAGGGATAGGAACGGGGTGTGGGTGGAAAAAAAGGCAGCAGAAGAAGAAGAGAGGAAGAAGAAGAAGAAGAAAAAAAAAAGGCAGCTCGGGCCCCATAGATTAGCAGAACAGATGTTCACACCTCCTCCATCACCGGGGCGATGGCCAAAAAACCGACTGCGGAGAAAAGTTGGTTTAAGTTTGGACTTGACTGACAGCCGCACAATGGCTGCGGCGCGTCTGCGATTGTGCGAGTCAGACGGAGTCTTTATCTAGATGAAGCTCCCTTTGAATTCTGGGTCTCAATTTAGCAGCGCTCGCTCACAGCGGGGATCTCTCGCACTGGCAGAGACTCACCTAATAAACACCCCGCCATTATTCCGCTCCCACTCTCGCTGTATCTTTTAATGGATCAAAATAAGAGAAGTAAATATGTGCGTGACGCCGGCGACGACGCGGCCGTGGCCTGTTTTTTATTTTCCCGACCGTGTGTGTGTGTTTTTGTCGCGGGGCGTACAGTGAAAGGAGAGAACGGGGCTCCGGCTATGATTGGAATAGCAATGACCTTTGTTGTATTGATTTTGGAGAGGGTTGCTCTAGGACAGGCGCGGGCTTTGTACGTGTCTCTGTGTGCCAGTGAAATCGGTGGCCTGGCCTTTTCTTGGAATACAAACATTCCTCCAACAGAAATAGCCATTATGCGCCAATTAGGGCGAGAGCTGACACACGGCGAGTGCGGCTGAGGAGAAAAAGCCTCCGCTCGCTGCTCCCACGACAAAAAAGGTGGAGACACAATGTGCCTGCGTGTACTGTATTCAGCAAACACAATGCGTGGAGCGCGCCGCGTGGAGCCGCGTCTTTAGGGGCCACTTCTGCGCTGCTGTCGTCGTCGTTTTGTTGACAAATGACACCATTCTGGAGCGGCGCCGTGTGGCACCTCCCCCCCCCCCTCATCTATCAGACTATCCGGCCATCTACACTTCTCCCGGCTTCCCATCCATCCTATCTCCGCGAAACGTATATCTCCACACCTCCGTCCCAGAGCCCCGGCGTCCGTCCATCCATCCCAGCCGCTCGCTCGATGAGAGCCCGGCCCGTCCTCCCTCGCTCGGCCCCGCGCGCCTCCATCCGTCTTGCGCAGCCGAGACGACTAAGTGTGGAGGCATAACGGCAATTTAAGGCAAATGAAAGAGCCTCGTGAGACAACCAAGAAACATTTCAGTGCAAATTAAGAGTCAATAAAGCCCATTACCGCGCTGCTTCACTGTTCTGTGATTATGCTGCTAGTTTTCACGACCGGCGATGGTGCCGAGGAACACATTATCATTATTAGCCGGGGCTCACTGTACGACTGCGATTCAACATCCCTATGACCCAAATGGAGGGAGTGTGAAAAAAGCAAAAAAAAAAACACAGGGAGTCAGAAATTAGGTTAAACGCGTCGAGATTGGAGGATGTTATGCTGAAAGTGGTGTCGACGGAAATCAAATGACTGTGTGAGGGGGAAGAGCGGGTGACTGTGTGGTGGGGGGAGAAGGAGAGAGAGAGGGAGGCTGTTAATGGGCTTCTCAGATGACTAACTAAAGATCCCAGGCGCTTGGCTGCTAATTAGTTTGATTCACCAGCCACGCTCCGAGCGCCGAGGTTTGTTGTTTTGCTATTATTATTTCCCTCTCCGAGTCGCCGTCCACTCTTTGAGGCTCCGCTCCTCTGCCGTCCGAGGCCCGCCGGAGAGAGAGGCCCCGCCCCCCCCATCCCCCCGAGTCGCAATTGTGCTCGCTCCTCGGCGGCGTAAAGAGGTTTTGAAACCGAGGCCTGGCTTGAAATTAACTTTACTGTAACATGAGGGAAAAGTTAACTCGGATAAAGTCGGGGGGGGGGACAAAATAGAGGATGGTGTAGAACAGCCCTATCTGGAGGGTGCAAAGACACACTGTCCCCAGGTGCCGCGCGGCGCTGCAGTCACGCAGTGGCACAAAAAAAAAAAAAAAATGTATTAAAAGAGGAAAAGGAGCGAGAGAGAATTGGTGGAGCGTGGAGGGAAAGATTAAAACTATCATTTACCTTTAAAAGCTGGAAACTGAAGTCTGGCCATGTTCGATAGAATTCATCACTTTTGTCCAAAAGTGGCCCCGAAAAATCGATGGCGTTTGGGCTGTTGGACACTGGACCTGGTTAAGTACTCTGGTAATCAATAATGTAATAACCTTTGCAGGGGGATGTAACTGTAATGATTAGTGGGCATTCACGAGGCAGAAAACACAATGTATTCGCATTATAATGCGAGATTAGTTCCCCGATAATTAGCATGATCGAGTGTTGTTTTTTCTGGTAAAGGGAGGAAGGATACGTGTGTATGCGAGTGTGTGTGTATGTGCTTTGCAAAAAACTAAACGGGGAGCAGTAAAGCAGTGAAAAAAGGTGTGAAAAAGAAAATGAAGATGCCGAGGAAAGTGTCAAATATTGAATATCGATTGCTTCGTGTGTAGCTGTGGATGAAAGCTGCGACTTCCATCCCCAAATGTGAAAGTGGCTGCGACTCCACGTTAGCGGAGCGCCGAGCCTCGCAGCAATTCAAACCAAAACCAATCTAAATTAGCCTCCGACTTCGACGAGTGTTCAATCACTTTCCCGTCTCTGAGCTCCGTGCTTTTGGTCTCAGTTGTTTAGTTCCCCCGACTGGTGCTGCTCGGCGTGTTTTAGGGTCTCCTGGCTGACAACAGCTGCCAGCTGCAGCTGTAGACAAGGTTTATAAGAGCCATAATGGTGGAAACACAACAGTAAAGTTCCGGGTGTATAAAAGAGAAATACTGAGCCGGAAGACGTTAAAAAACTTTCTGTGCTGCTGCTGGAAAACCGCAGAGTCGACTGACTGAGTGTTAAGTCCCTAAAATATTAAATATTAGTTAAATACCACATTAGAATGCTGCTGTTATTAATACAATGCATTGTTTCAGTACTTATTCAACTGCCTTAAACAGCACAAGAAAGTAATAAATATCTTACAGGATATTACATTTATACACTTCCCTTGGAGAACACAGGTGGGGGGGTCGATGTGGAGTTTCTTTCGACTCAAAGTGGAGCGTTGTCAGAGTGTGTTGGGCGTAAAAGCCGAACAGTCGACGTATCATTTTCTACACATTTTTAAGCTTCTGCTGACTTGGAGATTTAACTTCCATTTGCAACATACTTGCAGGGTGGAGAAAGTGCTGGGTTAGCTTCCCCCCGCCCCCCGCCCCACCCCTCCCGTACAGTGACAACACCTAAACAGACGTCAGCGCCTGTGTTTGACTCAAACTCGTCTTTCCCAACAAGAAACTAATAAAAAAAAAAAAAGGGCAGGGAATTGTGATGATTTCACAATTCGATGTCGGAGGAGAGGGGGGGAAAAAAACAACATCTTCAGCAATCACAACTGGCTGCAAAATATGTTCTGTAAAGAAGCTGCCGGGAGAAGCAGAGGCTGCCGTGGTGCATTTAAGTGACACATTCAGGGAAAAAGCTGCTGCCTTTGCATATGCTTTCAGTATTCTGCCGGAGTGGAGCGGGGTTAAAAACAGATGTGCCACCTGCTTGAAAACAGGAGGGTAGAGTCAGTCAGAGTCGGGGAGCGGGGGGGACGTGGGACGTGTGGTCCTGCCTGCACAATTGGTCCTGGAAGGCAAGTAGCAGGAAAGCTAGGAGGAGGAGGAGGAGGGGGGGGCCTGAAGTGAGGCCCAATCAGCCTGGAACAGCTTGCACGCATGAATTATGTCCCAAAAACCTTGAATTAGAGATCGCTGCCCTTCCCACCTTCATCAGAGACGACCCAAATTCGGCGCTGCGGAGGAAGGAAACTTGAGATCATTACCGAGGGCGAAGATGACGAATCCCAGCTGAGGCGAAGTTGGAGTTGGTTTTGTTTTCCTGCCGGCTCGTAACTTGTGTGTCGCGATGCGTTGTCGGGTCATCGTAGCCGAGGCAGATGGCTGCTTGCATCAGCAGGTACCAGTGAATGAACGCGCTGTAATGTGCCGTGATTCATTTGTATGATTACAACTGTTTTGGCAGCAAAAATGAGCAGCGAAGGATCCCCCAATTAGCACCGCAAATACTTTTACAAGTTCTCATTTGTAGAATTGGAGACGCTACGCTCAAGCTACCTCACAAATGAGCTGTTGGCTAATGGCGCGCGCTTGGTTTCTGTGTGCGGGGAGCTTCACGAGGCTCCTCCTCATCCTCGGCAGCCATCAGTGACAGATTCCTCGCCGTGGCCTCTCGTTTTCTTTCCCCTCCCGCACTCCCCCTCTCTCCCCTCACCGAGACCCCCGCTCATCAATCGGGCTGGTGGAGGGGGAGGCCCGTCTGTCTCTCGCTTATCTCCCCTCGCCACTCTGCAGTCATATCACTCTGACCTGACCATCCATCTTCTGCCATCCCCTCCCATTATTGTCCCGTGTGTTTGTGTGTCGGACCTTGAGTTGTCTGACCGCGTTGTATTTTTTTTTCTTTTTTCTTTTCCCCTCCCTGAAAGCCCCCCCCCTTTCAATAGACCCTGGAAAAATAAAACTTGCCCTCTTGTTTAAAAAAAACAGCCCCGTCTGTTTGGTCTCTCATGATAGAGAAATGGAGCATCAAGCGGCCTGTCTGCCGTTCAGCTCGGGCTTTATTGCGGGTGATGTATCCGAAGACAACCACTGACAGCTTTGCAACCCCCCCCCCTTTGAACCTCACATCAAACGATGACAAAATGGTGGGCACTATGTGGCAGTTTGATCAGCTGAAATGAGCTGCAGCCATCAGATGTGGAATCTCATTGATGTGAGATTCGGAGAAAGTTTAAGGAAAGCCTTTTTTCTTTTGTAGCCGTTCCGACTGACGATTCAATTACTCCAGAATTAGCTGCTGCGTCTCAGGATTCATTCGGGGGCCGCTGACCTGTCCCGCTTTCCAGCAAGTTTCCCCCAGCCGGCACAAACTCTGCAAACGCTCCACATATCGAATCGCCATTTTTCAATTTTAATGTTTTTTAAGCCCCACGGGATTCTCTTCGGACCCCCCTCGCCGTGCGCCTAAATAAAGTGGGGTAAATGAACAGGTGCCGAGGTGTTTCAGTCGTGGTGGCATGCGCGAGCTGCACGGCGATCCATTTCAAACATTTACCGAGCAAAGTGGCGGCGCCATCAAGCTGCGGCGAAGCAATCACTTGTTTCAACAAACTCAGAGGGAAGGAAAAGATGGAAACATGCGGGTGGCGCCGCCTTCGTGCTGCAATCAGTGGAGATGTTGGACGCAATAGGTGAAGGCGCTCGTTTTGGAAATGCATAATAAAGACTAACAACGTGTTAAAAAAAGACACCACTTGCAGAGCGGTGTCGTGGTCCCACTAACCACTCGGGGGTCTGCATCGGCTTCTACAGATTCCTCCTGCGATGCAGAAACAGAATCTTACCGACTAGATTTTATTTATTTTAGGTCAAAAATATTCGGCTTCATTTTTCTGCTTATTATCAAGTTTATTTGTATTACAGCAAGAATAAATTTACACCGAACTGTGTTTTTTTTTGCAGTGCACAAATCAAAGACTTGTCGCCCCCATGAAGCTTTTTGCAATAACAGATTTCAGCTGGAGAGAGAACATGAACTTCCCCGTATGCGTTTGAAACCATCCTTCGACATTTCGGTCGCGGATCGAGTCGGGCAGCCGAGAATCAACAGTCGCTGAATGTCAGGAGCTCGAAGGAGACGGTGAAAAACGTTGAGAGAAGGAGGGGGGGGGGGGGGGGGG
>JAUESE010000037.1:4874603-4886923 GCA_032274725.1 Malacoctenus triangulatus
CCCCCCCCCCCCCCCCCCCCCCCCCCCCCCCCCCCCCCCCCCCCCCCCCCCCCCCCCCCCCCCGCGTGAGGGAGTCGCGCCGTTCATAACCACCGCGCAGATAGCTGCTCGCTTACAGCTCGCACTACATTTCGCAGACTCGCTTCCTTGCCAGAAGCTCTGACTAATGCACGAGTCGTTCGGAGAGATTATCATTGCTTTAATGTAAGGAGGTGAACCGACGCTAAATCTCGATAACATTGGCAGGCAAATAAAACTCCGGCACTCTCTCCCCCCCCCCCCTCCCTCCTCCTCTTCCTCCCCCTCAGCCCGTCCTGCTGTTGTGATGTTTTCACGGTTTACGGGGCACAAAGGCGACGTTTGTTCACTTCGGGGGCTCGGAAACGCCCCCCTCCCCCGGTTCTTCAGTTGTGACTTCACACCTTATCTGGGAAGGCGAAAAGGGACCGTTTATTTGCTCAGCTCTCGCGTCGTTTTTAATTTTTAATTTGGATTTCAATCAGCGTGCCCTCCCCTCCTCTGTTCAGAGGAAATTGCCAATGCTAATGAGCAGCATGGAGGAATTATTCAGTTTTGGCGTCAGAAAGACGCGGTAAATAACGTTTAATTCGGGGGGCACGTATCTGCCGCTCCATCGCTTCTGTGACCTGCTGAAGGTGACGGAGTGAAAGTGGAGAGGAGGCGAGGAGTTCACTCGTCATCATCTTCTCAGCACATTTACGGACAGTTCCACCAAAATGTACGATATTTTCTTGACGTTTAGGTATTTTGGGGATTTTCTGCTCAGCTTTTCTACCTCCATAAATAAATAAATGAACTATGATCTGTTATAAGTTGCCATCAGTGGTGCATCATCAGGAGTCTTGGAGTCATTAAAGTAATCAGACCCACCATCTCTTCATCGCTTTCGAGGGTTTGGCTTGTTGGGAGGAGGTGAGCTCCACCTGAGGCGGGTGAATTTGGATCATCCTAAAAACTCTCCGAATTCGGTTTATTTGAAGTACGCTCGTGATAAAAATCTTACTCCTGATTAGAAAATACATGAAGAGATGGAAATCGAGGTAGAAGATGATAAAAAAAAATAGATGAAGAATGTGGAATTAAGAGCTGCAGGCATGCAAAGGTGGTTAAAATCGGAAGATTCCTTTCTGTCTTATCATTGGTTAATATCCTCCCCGGCTGTTGGATTGATTAACACTCTGGCGTGTATTAATGACACCGAAAGAGGAAAGAGAAGCTTTTCAATTTCCGCGTCTGAACTGTTAAAAGCGACATCAGCCAATCGGCTCACGGGACGCGAGGATGGCCGACGCTGCGGCGTTCGCGGGGAATCTTCCTGATGCGAGCTGGTCGGCGTCTCGGACTGGTGCCGGAGTCCCTCAGCGATCACTCCTCGGATGCTGCACGTCGATAACAAGCGGCGTTTCTCGGAGATGATGCGTCCCGCTCCGACAGCCTGCGATGCAGCAACAGAACACGCAACCTCGATGCAACGCAGCCGCGCTGCTGTGGCGGCGCCTGACCTTCCAGCCGTCTCCGGGAAAACGACCCGACATTTCAGGCTCCTGAACATGAAAACGAGCCTGTTTCAGCCAGTTTCCAGTATAAACTCTCGAAAAACACCGAATCCTTCGGTGCCTCCTTCTGCAGCAATGTCACATCCAAGGTTTTAAATATTTATCAGAGGTATTGGTTAATTAAAACAGAGAGGGGGCCTTCAGATATCCTGCACTCTAATCCATTTTAACGAACATCTGCCAGCATTGCATATGAGAACTTGTCATTAGATTTAGCTGTGAACGGATGGTACTTTATCTTCTCTCCAACTAAAACCCAGAAAAGCCTCGGAACTGTTGGATTTACGATAGCAGAAATGTGTAAAAGAAAAAGAAGACGAAACTACTCAATAATCTTCACCAACAGCCCCGAGTTATTCACCAATCAACCAACCAGGTGGGATCAGTATTGCCAGCTTGTTTTTTTTGTTTTTTTTCCCCGATAATATTAAGTTGTTCTAACGTTTACCGAATGGAAACAGCTGAACAATAAACGAGCAGAATCCCCCGAAAAGCCACACAAACAAAATTGCTCGAATGTCCCCAAATTACTGTGAATCCAGTGTTGATTTTCCCTCCTTGGCCGGGCTGATAATCTCGCGTGGAGGCCCAGCGGCTGTGGGACTTACCAGCCTAACCTTTCCCGACAAAAATTCATGAAAAGAAGCAATTATAGGTTGGGACAATGCATGAAAAAGAACCTCCGCAGCACTGCGGGGGCTCCCTTATTTCCCAATAATGGGGGAGATAATCCTATCAAAAGTGCAATGCGCTAACATTTCTGAGGTCGTGCCCTCCGACGGGCAACAAGCGAGCGGCCGCTTCTTCCCCGCTGTATTCACAACAGACGCGCAGACACACGGAGACAAGGACCAGCTGTGTGTTTTCATTAGCTTCAACCACATTCCCAAATACTGGAGATGCTCGCAGTTGTTTTCCACAGGCTGTCGATTTTCTGAGGTGCAGGAGACGTTGGAAACAAAAAAAGTAACACAAACAAATAAAAAACAACACACTCTCGAGGTTTGATCCTTTGACCTGCCGCAGACACAACAAGTGGCGCGGCGCTCGGCTCAAACTTATAAACTCCCCGGCAATTCATTTTTCGATTTCCTAACGACGGCCCGTGTAATGCCGGGACAATAAAACATCGGCTAAAGCGTGCAATATGGGAGCGCCGTGTGCTTTCTCGCGTAATTTACGACGATGCGGGGATGTGCTGCCCCGGCTGACGATAAGAGAGGCAGGGTTTAACAAACGAGTGGGAGAGAGAGGACGGTGGGAAGACAGGAGTGGCGGCGGAAGAAGGAGGAAAAAAAAAGAGAGAGAGAAAGACCTCTAACTTTGATTTACAACTGGAATGGAGAGCGAAATGAATGCGAGGCTGTGAAGCTGAGACCTCCCATCTGCTGTGCTGTAGGACAGAGGCAGAGTGGCCATCTGTGCCTGAATCTGTTTTAACATTTACATTTAGCGAAGGTGGGGGGGGGTGGAGGTGGTGGAGGTCTGCAATCTACGAAACAAGCCTGCAAAACTACAAATTCCATCGCAAGATTACGACACAATCAAATGTTCAGTACGTGTAGAAGATGCCAGCAGGACGAGGTCGTTTCATTCGCAGTCGTCAAACTGTTCTAATACATCCTTGAGACGTTCTTTCACAATAAAACGAAGCTATTTCACTGTGATTTGACATCATTTCCATGGAATCAAATGTCAGGAAGCCACCTTTAAGAAAGTGTTAAAAAGAGAGTCTCTCGTCACGTCCCTCCTGCCTTCTGCCCTGCTGGACCTTGGGTCTATGACAAACGTCTTATGGTTGAACACCTGCCAGACATCGCTCTCAGACTCCGTCCCGGGTTTCACAGGGACAAAGACGTGTGGAGGCAGATGGATCGGCGCCGTAGACGCGGGAGAGATAGAACATTGACTTTCCTTGCTTTGAGTTATGTTCCTCATTATTCTGGCCTTCAATCCACTGTTTGCCTACTAATATTAGATGAAGGCAGGAATAAATACAGCGAGGTGGAGGGTTTTTTTTTGGGTAGAGTTTGACTCCAAAAAAAAACAAAAAAAAAAAACCCTCTGAAAATAAATATTGCTGACATTCTTCAGTAATAGGAAGCTTTAAAAAAAACCCTCTGACATCAAATAGTGCTGGCTGGATGGAGGGAGTGCATCAGCGGGAGGATGGAGCACGACAGAGAGGCGGTGAGACTTCAATGCCACATTTCAGCAGCCACCCCGCGCGGATGATTCACATCGTGAGACGCAATTACCAGCATGACATTTCCTTTTAATTGGGTTACCAATGAGTCCTATCTGAGGCAAAGGTCATTTTCTGGCACGAGTCAGAGTCTCCCTGCCGCCTGGGTTTTCCGCGGTGGGCTGATGAAGGATGGGGGGCGGGCGAGCAGCGAGATCTCGCTTGCCCCTCGAGTGACATTTACACCTTATTTACAAGCTCGGTGGTAAGTGGAATTACACAGACATGAGACGTTTTTGTATGTCAGTCCCTATGGAAACAACTCGCTGTCATGTGTGGGCGCCGAGGTAGAATTGTGTTCGGCAAACGAGCTGGATGCTGCAACGCGCTGCTCTCACAACAGCAATAAACAAGACGCATTCGTGCCTGAGAATCGATGACGTGAAGATTGACAGAGCATCTCTTCAACAAGAGTTTAGGTAAATAGTAACCACCACTGATGAGGCTAATTCAACATTTCGGAGGTGGCTGCAAACCAGCTGTCACCTGCCGAACAAACAAGAGAGCCGCGGCCAGGGGGGGAGTCGATGACAGTTAGAGCAATTTTGCCACTTGCTCACTTTTTGCAATTAACTAATCAGGTCAGATACTGAGGGAGCTGGCCCCTAGGTGTTTCCTAGCAACCGTGCCGCCGCGGTCGGTCCGCAGTGTTGGTGTGCGCGCTCGTTGCTGTGGCGAGGGGGGGGGTGGGAGAGTTACTGCCGCAGTAAAGCTGTCTGTGGGCCATAAGTGATTTGTGACTTCCCTTCTCTTTTTGCTATGTCAATGTAGTGGAAGGCACGTACCCGCCTTCTGTTTGAGCGAGCACACTTTTATTACGAGGCGGAGATTGGCAGGTGGTGCAGGATCCGACTTCCAGTGCGCCCGTGTTTATCCCGAGGACGGCGCAGCTCTCACTCAAAAAACGCTCCACGCATTTTGAAGGAACTCTGCGCAAGATAATATTGCTTTTTATTCCCTCCCCCTCCTCTCCATCTTCTTTTTTTTTTCTAAATCGGGCCACGCCAAAAGACCATATGTGGTTTATACAACGCATCGGCGCAGCTTCACATCAGAATGCTCGTAAACAAGATTTCCATGTTGCGAACAAAGCAGCAGATGGGCACATTCGGAGTCAGATGCTATTATCTGGTTTATTAACTAATATCTGCATGCGGCTCGTAATCAGGGGTGTCAAACTCATTTCGAGTCCGCGGCCACATAACGCGCAAGTCCTGTTTGATCGCACGGCTGCACCAGTGAAGTGAGAGTACAGATATATGCATAAAAACGCTGCAGCTTCAGAGTCCTCCGTTTGTTTCTCGTGCAAGAATTTCAAGATAAAAGATTATATAGACTCGATTTTTTCCCAGATCTTTCTCTGCGCTATTAAACTTTGATCTGTGCTTCTGTATGAATGAAGAAAACTACAGACATTTTTACTTCTAACTTTACACAGATACAATACGACAGGAAAGCTTTGCTTCTATTGACTTCATCTATTCATCCAGACTGTGAAAATCATTCGTTTACCAAACAACAGCTACACATGTTTCCTTGAAATGAACCGAGCCATCAAGCCACCGTGTGAAACGTTGTAAAGCGACGCACGGCGTGACTCGATGTCCTGCATGCACGCGCTCCAATGAGGGCTGATCAACCTCAGATTAATGGTCAATTACAGCTGTATTTTATTGCACATCAACAATATGGCCAAGTGGACCACTGGGGGGGGGGGGGCGGTGCAGGTTGGCAGCTCCGCAGCGCGGTGGACGACACGTTCACATCGATTGCTCCCGATGTGCTCGTTCCTCCAGAACGGGAGGAAGACCGTGAAATGTCCCTCCACTGTTTGCTGCCGTCCGGACTCGTACAGCAACGCTCCACAGTGTTATTCTAAGACTGTAGTGTGAACAACACAAAAACATTGTCAACTTCATTAGCCGCCGCCGACTTCATTAGCCCGTATAAACTGCTCGTTACTGTAAGAAGTTGGAAAGTGATCCTGACTTGGAACAAAGCTCCGCTTTGATCAAACCCAGTCATCCCGAGAGGAGGCTGCCTCTTTGTCTTTATGATATCTTGACAACAAACCCCGCTGGTCTGTCCTCTGTAATTTGCATGCATGTGTATGTGAAGGCACTCATTTTGTGCCCGGAAGTGAATGTGTCTGCAGGGGCGTGTGTGTGTGTGACTGTGTGTTGGTGCATGAGCTTCTTAGGAGAGCAGGAGTGTGTGACTGTGCCTCGTTCGTTTGTGTGTGAACTGACAAATCTGAAGTTGTCTTGGATCTCCCTTCGGCGCTGGATCCTGCCAGCGACTCTCCGTCTCTGTTGTGTTTGTAGATTACAGAGGCTGTTGTTTTTGGAATGTTTCTCTTTTCCAACTTCAAAGTTGGACTGATCTGGCTTGCAGTGAGGGACTGAGCCACTTAAAACTTCCATTATTACTTTTCCTCCCTCCCCAACTTCTTCTCTTTACCTCTATCCACACACACAGACGCGCCCGAGCGTGCGCGTGGCTCCTCGCAGCCCAGCGCCCGTTTGACATATGACTGCATACCATACCATAAGCTGCACTCATCTGATTTTCCCCCCCTCCCAGCATGAACTAAGCCTGGGAGACGTCGGAGAAATTGAGGCGCGATAGAGCGCTCAATCAGGCTTCCGCGACGGCTTTGGAACGAGCATTAACGCGAGGCGGCGGGGGCCGAGGCGTTTGCGAGTTGCCACTGGAAGAGCAGGCGCATTAAAAAAAATCCAGCTGAAATCAAATACAACAACTTGAAAGCCTTTAAAAGCCCAAGAGAGTTGGGAGTTAGAGTGCATTACAGTGCCGCGCATTAGTAAGTCGGGCTGGTTAGTGGTAAATGACATTAATCATGCAGCCGCTCGCTGTGTTGGCGAAGCTGCTTGAAGCGTTGCTGAGTAAATGCTTGGGAGAGCTGCAGGAGGAAACCGACGCCACCTCAACTCAATCACACGCATAATCACACACTTCTACATTTTGTTGCCATCTCCTACGAATCTATTATTTAAGATCTAAAAATAGAAAGTCTATATTCATCACAGAAACGAAATAAACAACATGTTTTTTTAAAAATTTACTGTTGATCCGCTGATTTACAGCCTCCTTCAGGACTAATCATGTCAGGTCATACATGGAGTGATTCAATTAACAGTAAGAGTTCAGTGCTGTTGTGTAATCATGCTCATTATTTAAGTAATCCTATTGGACCTCTAGATTAGAATCGTGTTTGCCGCGATCCGTCAGAAAATCAAAGTGGGATTACTCCGGCCGTATCGCGGATTTCTAAGAAGATTAACGTCTGAATTGCTCATTATTATCCGAGAATCATTTCCTGATTGATTGCTGATAAGGAGAAAAGAAAAAAGAAGGAAGAGAAGATATATATTTGGCAGGGTGAAGAATATTCGGAGGTGAAGAGTCGGAGCAGTTACTCGGGATCAAGCTCTCCGCCCGTCTTTAGGATGTGATTTATGTCAGCGGCGCCCTTCACGGCAGTAGTGTCCATAGCAACAAAGGCCCCGCATGTGACACACTCGAAATCTGACAGCGGATTGGTGTGAACATTTTGATTTCACAGTGGCAGAATGACTGTCTATTATCCCTCTCTGGAGAAAACGCTCGGCCTTGCAGATGATCAGATTCACTGTTATCACGTCAATTTGTCTGGAAGCGGGCGGGGAACGGACGCAAGAAAACGGCAGCCGAGGCTGAAATATACGACGGAAGCGCGGCTGCGTTTGCATTAATCCGGCGTAACATATGCACACTTGGCGCCGGGAACGTGCCCGCCGAAGTTATTTAATCAAATCGGTCGGAAAAAAAAAGAGAAGTCCGCGTAAGGACGTCCGAGCAGAATTTGTAAAACATGCTTCCAGACCGAGTCCGGATGTGTAATTAATCATGTGGAAATTAAAGTAAAAGGAGAAGGTTTGACCTCGTCCTCGGAGAGTTGACCCATGTCCGCAGCACACAACTATTTTTACATTATTTTCAATTATCTTCCCGAAACCGACGGGGACCCTTGAGGAAGGTAGCCTCATTTTCATTCCTTTTTTTTTGCCAAGTCCTTGTCATTGAGTCACATGACCACGTTCTTTATATAGCCGGGCTGCAGGAAAGGCGGTCGGGCGGGCCGGTTCACACAGTGTCCCTCCCTGACACCCCCCCCCCCCCCCCCTTCAGATTAGACTCTGAGTTTGACAGAACGCGTTTAATTCCACCTGTTTCTGCTGCGGCGTGCTAAAAGATGTGCGAGAGCAATTACTTAGCCGCGAAAAGACCAAAAAAAAAAAAAAAAGAGTCTGTTTTTGTCTTTTTTTTTATGGGCGGCCCATTACATATACAACAGAGGAAAGACGAGTGTTGACAGGTGCATTCGCGGCGCATTATTTCATAAAACTGCCCCGCATAAAAATGTCAGCGCGCAAAAAAAAATTACGGAAAAAAAAGAAAGTGTCACTTGAGTAATAACATAAAAGCATTCAGCTGTGCACGTAGTGTCCAGGATAATGACTTTAGAGATACTGTCTTGTTGTGCACCGATACTTCTTCGTTTAGCGTGACAGCATCTTAATTAATACACACTCTGGGGGTGCCGCGGTGGACCGGGCGCCCGCGGTGATTGGCAGATAGATTAATATTGTCAGACCCCGGAGACGCATGTCACATTCCACTTGAAGCCATTGTTACTTCTTTCAAGGACAGTTTCCATGGACCCTCCCCCGCTCCCCTCCTCCCCCCTCGCTCCATCGTTGCTGCATTATGAGTGGCACCGTGAGGGTCAGTGTCATCGGAAGACGGAGCAGTAAATAAGAAGACTGGAGTGAAAGTAATTGGGGGGGAAACCCTCACTGGCAGTCAAGCTGACCGTAGTTCTCATCTTGAGATTTGGGACTCCTTTTGGGGGGGGGGGCGGCTGTGGTTTGCCTCTGGCTGTATTGAGGTCCCTACATGAGTTTGGGCGACGCTGGTCGACGCTCACTGATTGAGACAACCTGAGTGTTCGCGGACAGAGTGAGAGGCCCGCGCAGACTGACAGCTGCCATGTGGTAACGAGCCGTTTGATGATGCCAACGTGTGTAAACAAGTCATTACCTTTGCTCCTACGTGACACGAATGCAACACTCGGCAGCGGTCAGCTGACGAGACAATGGCAGCCGTTCTGAGGACTCTGCGTCACGTGATCCGGGACTATTTTTAGCTTTTCGTTTGAAAAAATGGTGATTTGGTTATTGACAGGACTGTTGTCAGTCTTGATACATCTCTCCTGTAATGATTTTTTTCCTCCTGCTGTGTTTTTAGGTCAGCAAATAAATCAAACCACCGACCGAAATTCAGACTTTTTTTTTTTTTTTTTTTGGCGCGAGGGCGTCCGACTTCACCAGCGGCTATCTTTCACTTTCCCCGGTCTGGAATCAACATTTTTTTTATTTCGTGCTCCTCGCTCCTCTCCCATATGGGTTTCTCCCTTCATGTTTGTACTCCGCCTCGACTCTGCCTTGGGCTCAACTTTGGAAATGAGTTTGTCTCCCCGCACGATGATTGGCGTTTGGGCTGCAGCCAGGGACAGCTGCTCTCTAAGAAAGCGTCTTGGCTTGTTTGGAATACATTACTCGCCACCGCACTCAAGGTGCCTTCATGTAGTTAAAGGAGTCGTGCTTGGCTTTGACACCCCCCCTCCCCACACCCCTCCCCCATCTTCCTTCAATATCTTGTTTGACATTTGGGAGGTAGATACATTTCTTTTCAGCGTTTCCTGAAATGAATTTACTCCCATCTTCTTGTTTATTTATTTTTTTTATTTACTTTATTTATCCCCGCCGAGCCTCGGCGCCGCATTAGAATCATATTAACACTCGGCTCTGTCACTCACAGGCGGTGGCATTTTTTTTCTCCCACCGAAATTCCCCGCGTCGGCTTTTGTGGAAGGCACCCGGTTACCGAGCGTCCCCTACAGCCAATCTAAACATTTTTATTTATCAGGGACTGACAGAACGCACCCCAGAGTTTTCAATGCTGCGTTTGTTATCGCTTCCTAATTGCAGGCTGCATTCAGAAAAGGCTTGATTTGAGGCGACTGCGGCGCCAGTCAATGAAGCCGCGCTCGCATCCAAGGCTGCATTGTCACAGTTCAAAATGACAAGCGCGAGAGAAGGGGGGAGGGGGCGGGGGAGGCAGGGGAGGGGGCGGGGGTGTAATTAGCCTGCACTTTCTTCTTCGCCATCACCGCGTCTCCCCGAGTATCACAGGTAGTTAACATGCATTAATTACCCCAAACTCTGTCCGCACGCGCCTCGCGTTTAAAACTAATCTGATAGCACAAGTACTGGACTGTGATGCGTACACTTTTGACAATAATGCGATTACTTTCCTGAGTAATTAGTGATGTGAGGGATTAAAACTCATAATTCACTTATGTACTTTACACTTACTAATTACAGCCATGCTCGGGTACATTTTGTTTTGTCGAAGCACTCGAGAGTTAATTTTGGTCTCTTGTAAGAGGAGCTCCAGATGGGATTACAGTGAAGATAGAAGCAGGAATCGTGATACTGATCCATCCAGGATTTTGTCCAAAAGTAAGCTTTGCCTCAGGACCATCCATACATCCTTAATCTGACCAGTATGCAGTTGCAAGTGCCAGCTACTGTCCCTTAGGAATGGAAAAATGTCAAATGTAACTGGAAAGTAAGACAAAGTCACAGGAGAGAGTTCTCCTAAAACACTGTGTTATATGATCTATTTCCAAAGTTATTGGAGTCTTTAACTTCTTGCTGCAGGGCTCCACGTCACAGGGCCTCCCCCGCCCTCGCTGTGCCCGACATGTTGGACTCAGTGGGTGGTGGGCCAATGTGCCGCCCTCCCACACTGCCCTTCCTCGGGTGAGCTTTGTCAAAATATGTGGGCCGCCTATTGATCGCGTAACAACACCCAATGGCCCGGTTTCAGGTCTTCATGACCTCCGTAATGGCTTTTGTATCACCACGTGAGACCACTAAGAGGAGCATCCGAGACCCTCGTCGCGGAAGCGGCAGGCACACGTGGCTGAGCCGAGTTTTTCCTCCTGAGGAGGAAGTGGGTCAGCCATCGGGGAAGGCTAAGTGTTTCCGTCGTGGGAGGACCTCCGAGTAAAGCCGCTGCCTGCTCAGCGTGGCCCCGAGGCGGCTCAGGCGCCTGGGATCACCACGCTCCCCCGCTGGGATCTGCTCGGGGGTCGGCCAGGCGAGAGCCCGCTGGGACGAGATCTCGGGGTCGCCCCCCCTTCCTGGATTCCCTGGAGAGGCTGTATATATCTTCCAGGTGGTTGGGGAGAGGACTGGGATCCCCTGGGAGTGGAGGAGCGAAGCTGTTGGGGGCTACTTTACTTTCCCGATTGCTAATTTGACTCTATTTTGAGTTTAATAAAAATCAGATGGTTGTCTGAAGACTTCTCAATGCTTTTTCAAGGTCTGGAAAGGCTGCCTTCAAGACCTCCACCCAGTGTGGAAGCTCAGAAACACTTTGCATTTAACTATAAGTCACAAGAAGGTGGCCATAATCGCTTATCCTGCAGAATTCACTGATAGCCAGTTGGGACAGGGGCCACCGGCCGGATTTGGCACCCAGGCCGCAGTTTTGGCCTCCACTGCCTGCCATATTTTTCAGAGGGCCACTTCTCCAGCCTCGCTTCACACGTTCAAAGCCTATTTTACGCGTCTTCAACACAATCTGCTCCTTCCCTGTGTAGCCCGCTGAGAGATGTCAGGGACTTCGTCGGGACGGAGAAGTTGACGTCTTTCCACGAGCTGCAGGATTTGTCATTAGGCGCTTCATTAATAAAAATACAACAACAAAACAATCCTTCGTGGGGCCTTAAAAGTTATTAAGTCCGCAATATCACGACGGATGTGGCTCACAGAGGCCGCAGCCTTATTGGCTTGTTTTCTCTTTTGAGCTAGCATGCTAATTAGCCTGCCACTTGGGTTTGGTTTAGAGGCGTTTGGGGCGTCAATGTCTCGCGTCATTCTGCGGTCTGCAAGCCGAGTGAGTAGCATGTAATATATCGAGTGACGGAACTAATTACACTGCTGAATGATTACAAAAGTGTCCTAATTATGTTTTTATATTAAAGGTGCGACAGAAAAAAGAGGAGGAATACACACACTGGGACGCCGCCCAGAAGAAAAAAAGGCAGTGAAGCGTGTTCGACTGGAGGTCAGCTGGCAGAGAGGGGGAAGTGGCACGGAGCTGCCCGCCAGTGTCAACAGCGCTTCAGTCAGCATTGTACGCGTCTCACTGCTGCGGAGATGACACTGCCGAGGACGGCCCCCCCCCTCCCTCGCAACCCTCCCCCCCCTCCCTGTCGCAGCTTATTGGAGTTGCCGCTTGGCAGGTGAGAGCATGTGTGTGGCCAAGCCCCCCCGCTGCCCATGACCTCGCCGTCCTCGACCTGGCCGGAGCTGCCATCGCTGTAATGACCGCCATAGCTCAGGCGCGCTGTTTATGCGCTC
>JAUESE010000037.1:4887023-4902416 GCA_032274725.1 Malacoctenus triangulatus
CCTCGCCGTCCTCGACCTGGCCGGAGCTGCCATCGCTGTAATGACCGCCATAGCTCAGGCGCGCTGTTTATGCGCTCCGGTTGTGCCTCGCTCTCCCTCGTTCTATCTCGCTCTCCCTCCGCCTTGAGTTATTGTATAATTAGCGGCATTAAATGTCAGCCTGTTGAGGAAGATATACGATTTTTTACAGGTATCGCGCCGTCTCCGCCCCGATGAACACGTCCAATTTGCTCGGGCGGTCCCGTTGAAATATTTGCGGTTGGAGGAACTGAACTCGGGGAGATTTGGATCGCGACATACAGGCGATATTACTTTTGATCTCTTTTTCCCTGTAAAATAACCGCTCATTATTTGCCGAGAAATGGCTGCCATGATAATGGAGTTAGTGCGCTGACAGATAACTGCAGCTTGGACAAACACTGGGAGTACACAACCACCCGAGGCACTCTCATCAAGCCAAATAATACATTTTACAAAACATTTCGTTCTCTACAGTACATTAGGCAGTTTTCCCTACCCGCTACGCGAACATCCTAAAACAATATCAGTCACTGTGGCCAACTGGAGCAAGAGCAGCAAGAGGGAAAAAAAACCCCCCAGAAAAGCAGGCCTCCGTAAGCTAAATAAGTGACATTATTGCAAATCGAGTTAACTGACCACTGTGCCTGCAGAAGAAGTGGGCACTGGTTTGTGTTTGTGTTATTGTTTTTTAACATAAATTCTGTTGCCTTGAGGAAATGGAGAGTGGCTGCTCATATCCGTGCAAATGTTTCTGCCTCGATACGAGCTACGGATCGGATGGAGGTCGGTGCCGCTGCTGGTCCGACGTCGGGCAACTCTTCACAGTTCAAATGTGTGTGGAAAAAAAGCAAGTTTTGCTTGTGCAGGTGGATTAAAATAAACATATCCACTGTGCAATACTTTCATAAGTAACTAAACTCAATCTCGAAATACAAATGAGGGCTTTCGCAGCAGTAATTAATGCTATGAACTCCTTTCACAGACGGAGTTCGTTCGGGGTTAATTGAGGCCCTTCTTTCACTGAGAGGATCAGGTGAGAGAGACAGCAGCTCTGGAGCTCTAAAGTCATTCAGGACAGAAGTGACAACCTCAATAGAGTCACTCTACTAATTCTAAGCGAGTTACTAAACTGAGCTAACCAGCTAATAAAGCACTATATTCCCAACCCTACATATTGCATATCACAGATACGTTCTGTAGAGCTTGTACACATAAAGAGCCTGAAGGCTTTCGATAAGTTCCCTGTAACAGATGTTCGCAGCAGCTCTCTCTGTTTTTTTTTTTCCTCTTTACACTCCGGAGGATAAGAAGCTGGATCGTGCTTCTTTTCCCAACATGAAAAAGGAAGAAAATATACAGCGCGAGAGGTGCCAGAGCACAGAACATGGCTGACCCCACCGAAACAACATGTTCAATTCGGTGTTACTGTCTGCGTTCTGACTGATTCGACTCCACTTGTGTTGACGTGTCCAGATGGTGTTATGAGTTTGCTGGCTCTGGGCGCCACGGAAACAACTCTCGCAGCGCTGCCGTGGACGAACGGCTGCGATGTTCCCTTTCATGCCATCGCAAGTCATTTCTCCCTCAGTCGTCTCCGAAATTATTGGATGTATTGGACATATCAAAAGGAATACGCTTTATGTCTTGCAGGGACATTGGAAGATAAAAATGCCTGTTGGCTGCAGCAGTGGGAGACAATGACTGCTTTGACAGTGTTAGGTTTTGGTAGCAGCCAGTGAAATAGTGCTGGAGAACATGTACTGTATAATGGGATCTTTATAGTAATCATAGTATGGACAGAATCACAAAAGTAGCGGTGTTTAAAGCGAGCAGAGCCTATTAGGCCGACAGCGAGGAAACTACGCAGGAGATTTATTTTGTTCTTTAAAATGAGAAAATGCTGCCAAGCGCTGTTCACAGGAGTGTAACTACAGTTTGGGTCTGTTCAGGTACGAGATGAGAAATGCAGGGCGAGGGCCCCTTTCTGCTGTTGTTTGTTTGTTCCCACTGCGAAGAGGTGTTTATCTAAAACGAGCCTCCCACTTGATCCAAAGCTTGCTTGCAGTGTTGTAATATTTATACGCGATTGCTTAATTACAGGTTATGAATCAAACCTTCGAAAATGCGTGCAGGCACAGTGGGTGTATTATAAACTGTGGCTTCAATGCAAAGGTTTCTGCAAGAATTCGAACAACTATAAAAAGCTCAAATGTCACAAGTTAACTTTATGGTCTATGCAGTAATCAGCCACTAGGGGGCGTTTGACGTATTTTTTCGCCTCAAATTTCTGTCATGTCTCCTAAATTCATTGTGTCAAAAATCTGCCAAATGTTTACTCTGAAGTTATTTTGTTTAAGTTTATTAACACTCCAAAGCCAAAGTGGTCACTAAAATCAAAAGCCTGCGGCGCTCCGACGAGCCTCCGAAGCAATAATGACACACTGTCTCTTCTGTATCAGCCACCTCTGACCAGTCAACATTTTCAAGTGTGTCGGGTCCCAGCGCACTCCAAAGTGCACAAATGACTCCCTCTTCCTAAAGGGGCTCTAAATGATATGCTTTTAAGAATAATTATTCTCAAAGGCACACAGATGAAGCAGAGCACGAGAGAGAGACAGAGAGAGAGAGACAGAGAGAAAAAGAGAGAGAGAGAGAGAGGCAGAGTGCCTGGACGTCCCCGACCTCGGCCGTGATTAGCATAATTGAATTTCAAACGATCAGGGGGAGTATTGAGGGAAAGGCGAGCCATTGAAAGTGTGTAAATGGTCCACAGTCGACACACTTAGGTAATAGAACCCCTGTCATGCGGATGCGGTTGACTGCGGGGTCGGCGCGTCGGGCTAAACAGAGCAGATTGTTGGGACACGGAGGAGGGTCAAAAGGTCACGTGGGTGTCACGGATAAATCAGCGTCTAATTGTGATGAAACGATCGTCCACCACTTCCGTTTCGAAGGGGGGGGCGCCGCGTTTTTTTTCGAATCCACACAGACGTTTGCGCCTAATCACCAAATTACACCGTAATCTCTGGCTGACACGAGCCCGCAAACTGTGCGACGCGTTTGTTTGGTGTGTGTCGCTGGCATTTTGAAAAGGAAAAACAGCAGAACCTTTGTGTTCGCCGCGCGCTCGGAAATGTCAAGTTCTAATGCGCTTGTGACAAAGTTTCCGAGCAGCTGCAGTAATTATAACAGGAACAAAGTTGTGAGGCAGGAGGCTTGTTTTTTTTTTTCCTTCTTTATTTCCCTCACAGCAACAAAGTCCACAACAAGAGGAAGTCAGGGCGAGTAATTGTGTCATGATAATGTCAAACTTCAACACGGGGGGGCATCTGTTTGTTTTCCCACTTCCACCTGCCAGTCAACACTTCAACTCACTGCTGTTGATGTTCACAACGGTTCTCTCTAAATTTTGTTTGTATGCTTTGAAGCAACCTCTTGTTTTGTTTACATTTGGGTCAAAGATAACAAACAGCCATAGATCTCTGCCTTTATGAGGACCTTGCTGTGTACTTTCTGAAAGACGAGCAGCTTCTGTGATCCTCAATTTATCATTTTAACAGTTTTGTGTCCTTTATTCGAAAGCAGAGAGACAAACATGTTTGCTGATTGAGATTCCGCGTCCCTCTCGATGTGCTGCGTCATTTAATTTGGGCGACAGGCTGGACTCTTGTTTCCTGGCTTCCCCAAAGTGTTTCTAAAATGTCAGCCCCCCCACCTACCACCACCACCCCTACCTCGGTGACTTCATCTGTCCCGCAGCGCTCGCTCAACCTGCGCCGTCCCTAATTCTTCCCACCTGTCAGTGGTCTGCCGACATGACGTCCCCTTCCCCCCCATGTAAGCTCAGAGGATGGGGGAGGTGGGGGGGGTACGGAGATATTCCTCCCTCTGCGTGTCATTATGATGAACGAGCGGGGAGGTGTGGCAGTGGGTAGGGCCGCTTTCTCCTTGCGGAGCGGCGAGCTATCGCTCAAGCGGGGCCTCTGGAGTCGAAATGTCCATAAACATGCACATAAAATCACATCCCTCAGCAGGTGGGATCCTGTCCTTGACAGAGGAACGAAAAAGTCAAATTGGCATACATTAGAGTGACGGCGGCCGTCCCCGGGGACGGACTGTTTTTAGTTATCTGTCACTCGTCGGGAGTCAGAGGCTGCCTAAGAGCCACTGATAGGATTTGATTTCTGCCTCGGAGGGGGACAAAATTTAATCTCGGCACTCAAAAACAGCTGCTGCCCACCCGACAACTCGCGGCGAATGAATCACACGCCGTCCATTAAGCACGGGACGTTTTCGAACTATAGGAAAGACAACCGAAATCAAGCGCCCCCACCCGGAGCCCGAAGTTGAAATCTCGTTCTAATTTCCTGCCGTCTCTAAAACGGCAAAAAGCGCCTCATGAATACAAATAAACAATCAGTTGTCGTGATTAACCGTTTAGCAGCCCGGCTCCATCGACGGCCATTCTCCTCATGGTAAACGCGTCTTTCTTTTATAAACGCTCTCGCACGGCTCATAAACAACATATGTTCGCCGCAATTATGGCCACCCTGAAGGCGAATGTAACCTTGAGTCTTTGCAGCAGATGTTGGCAAAAAACAACAAGAGATTACAGCAGCTTTGGATGCATGATTCATTGGCGCCGATGAGCTCTTGTGTTGGTCACCAGTGTGTGCTGCCACGCAGCTCGGAGAGAGGAAAAAAATAAAAGGACTGCGGATTCCGAAAGATCCGAGCACACTTGATTTCGCCATTGTCCGCCCACGCGTGGATTCTGACAGAGCGCGCGGACCGAAGGAAACGAGCTGCAGGTTGGTAGACGGGAACTGGCGCCCGAGTGGAAACTGCTCGGAAAGACGGACAGAAAGTCTGAAAAATATCAGCTGCGGCCGAGAAACGCTTCACCCTCGTCTTCTGTGGCTTCATCACTGGCCAGCACAGATCCAGGATGTCAGGTTCAGCGTCTTGCTCGGAGCCGAGGAATCAAACCGACGATCGCCAAGGACCTGAGGACCCGCCTCAACCCTCTGACAGCCATCTGGAAGCACTCAAATAAATAAATACAAGAAAAAAAATACACAGTAGTTTCCCTCCTACACACTTTGTTGAGTATGATAAGTGCAAATACGGCCCGAACATCGAATACGCTGACACAACTTCTGGTGTCATCCCAACAATTGAATTGTTGCCTCGCGAAATTCAATCTCCTTTCGAGCGAGTGCGCGAACAGAGAAACGCCACTTGAACGGTCTATATCTGTCGGAGCGTTTTTTGTTTTTTTTTCTCGGAGGAAAGCAACAACCTTGAGTGAACCTCGCCGCGTGCCAGTTTTCATCTGGAAGTGTTTAGCGCGCGCCGCGTCTCATTGTTCCCCTCAGTCACATCGGAGCGCCTCGTTATGAATGCATGCGAGCTCCCCTCGTCCTTCCCACCGCCAGAGATCAATGCCAAAAAAAGGTTATAAAACGGTAACCACATCTCGTTCTATTTTTTATGAGCGAGTTAATTTGAGACTCCGTGGTGCGGGCAGGTTATCATGAATATTGGATCGTGGGATAAGCGACCGAATGTGGGAGGGGGGCTGCTGATTGTCCCAATGGGCAGAGTGGACGATTACCCTTGAGGGCAAGAGTTGTTGACCTACTGTAACCGCAGCCAGTGAATCCAAATGCAGTTAGTGAGAAGCTGTAATTCCACTGAACGACTGGGGTGTAAAACAGTGAGTCCCACTGTAAGTCCTGGAGAACAGAACCAATCCCAAGAGTTTGTATCACTGCAACCATGACTGAGGTGGATGTCTGACACGACGTCCATCTAAGAGTGAACAACAAAACCCAAGAAACTACCGAAGGTTCTCGCTGCTCTCTGTCAGCGTCGCCCGATGGTTCCTCTCCAGCGCGCCCAGCTGCCCCCGATCAAAAAGAGCCCCACTTCACAGCACATGTGAGAATCAATTGCGACTCTTCCGACCGTTGGAAATGATCGCCGCGCATATGTGAACACTCCAAATGAACTCAGACCCCCCTGGAGTGCTCCGCGCGGGGACCACATAATGGGGGGCACTCGGAGTGCACGCCGCGGTTGCCGGTACGAACAGAAGGCACAAGAGGTTCATGTCTCCTTCCTCCAATCTATTCCAGCCCTCTCAGGGCCGCTCCACTGTGAATATTTCACTCGTATTCGCGCCTAAAAATAGACCCAGCCACTTACCGGCGGCAGCAGACACAATGACAAGTCTGCTGACAGAGCAGCTGGAAATATTTAGCAGTTTAAATCCACTGCTTCTTTTTCTACATGGCGCAAACAAGCAAAAGTCACTGTATCGATATGACAAGGAAATGCAGGAAAGTTTGTATTATTCATTGTTAGCATTATCTTGCATTTCTTTGCCTCATTGTGGAGAGTTTGAGACGAGGCTTCTCTACGGGCTCCGCTAGCCGTTGCTTTATTAGCTTTGCACCAGACAGTCCATAATGTACCCTGCCTGTGGCCAGATGTCACTCGGATCAGGCCCCGCCCCCTCCCCTGTCCCGTTTTAAATGTCATATAAGCATTCAGGTCATCGAGGTTGACGCTGGTGACGCCATGCCATTTCCTCCAGAACACGATGTCCTGCGAGGTTCTGCAGGGAACACCACTCGGACGTCACAGATTCCACTTCCCAATACGACGGCAGGACGCCGGTTTGGAGCGAAGTCACCGTCCCTTCTTCTCTCCCTCCACTCGTGCTCTCACCAGGTCAAGATTTCAATTTGTCTTTGGGCGAAGGCGCGTTCTCTTCCAGAGATTAGACATCTAACAGGTTTTGTCTGTGTACGCTCGCCGTGCCAATTTCAAAGTTGCCTTCGCAAAGCTGGTTATCCTCTCTGCCAAGAGCTCGGGAGTCGGCGCGCGGTGACACTCCGAACCAACAGACGAAGGAGGGAGGGGGGGGGGAAAGAACACACACTCCAACTGGCAATTGACAGACAGGTGCAGACACAGAAATACAGGCACCTGTCCATCCGTCTGTCAACGCGGCCCGACGTGCACACAAAAAGAAACAGTCCTCGAGTGCTGCCTGTGTGCAGCAGCTGCGAGGGGAGGGGTGGAAGGGGGGGGGCGCAGCGTCTCATCCTCCCAGCATCCCTCCAGCTAATGAAGATGTTATGAGAGGAGTGCTTTCACACCGAGGCGGCGCTTCCACACCGGGCCGACGTTCCCCCTTTTACAGCGTGACACATCTCAGCCTTAAGAACGATACATTATTGATACCGTACTTTACCCTTCACTTGTCAGCGCTCCGGCGCCGCCGCAGCCGGGCTTCCTGCGCGTTTCGTCTGAACAAGTTCGGCGACGACGCGGCCGTGCGTGTGTGCCGCCTTGCTGCGCGGACCGTTGGCGCTACACTTTATATTTTTTCTCCTGAAAACTTCATAAAAAGCACCGTTTTGACACAATTCTGACACAAATGGATGTGTTTTTCTCCGTAATTGTCGGTGAACCTAAATGAACTGATATGAATCAAACTGTGACCAACAGTTACGACAGTAGGAGACGATACATAAAGATTTAACTGTTTTGGAGGAAAAGCATCTTAATAACACAAGAAGAGGAAACTCCAACAGTTGCTTGCGATATCTTGAGAGGTGAACTACATCAGGAAGTCTGACGCTCCGAGAAAAGCCTTCGACTTGGCACGTGCAGAGTTGGGGGGGGGAGTCTGGGTGAGAGAAGCAGTTCAAGCTCTGTGAGGGGGAAAGTGGTTTTTCCTTCCTCTCACATTTAGCAAAAAAAAATAGGTCTGACTTGGACAATATGCGAGTACGATTACATTCGTGTTCCTTGCACAGCTAATCGGAAAAAAAAAAACAACAAGCAGTCGTCGTCTCAATTCACCGGCGGCCGTATTCTCTGATGAGAATCAAAGGCCTTCATGCTGTGTCAGACGCATCCACAATAGTGATTCCTATCGCTTGATCAGGAGAATCAAACAGCGCTCGCAGTGGGGCACCGCGCCTTTGTAATCACCCTGTGAACGCTCTAACACGATTGCCCGTGCGTAAGTAAAGGGCCCCGGCGCCGCTCCACGTTCCAAGTACAGTTTGATGGATGGAGGCTGGTTTGAAACCCCCCCCTCCCCCGCCCCCGCGTTGCCAAATTGCAGCTATCCGCTGATGTGTCTGAGAAATAACATTCTCCATCCCGCCCCGTCGAGATGCCAGGATGTTTGGCCTGGCGGCGATGTATTAAATGGTATATTGATAATTGAAATCTTTGCGGCCCTCGCGATGCCTTTCTGCTGACTGCGGTCTTTTAGGCAGATGGTCTCCATTACTCATGTGCAATTGGCGAACAGCGAGGAGGTTGGATGGGTGAAGTGGGGGTGGAGTTGGAGGGGGTGGGGGGGGAGGGTGGTCAGATAGGGCTTATGTAAAAATTTGATCTCATGTGTTTGAGATTCCGGAAGACACGGAGAATACATCAACACCTAATTGCACGAACTGTAGCGGCAAATGTGACAGCACGTTATCTCGGCGACGGCAGTATGTTCGCTCCTTGTATTTCCCGCTCCCCATTTGGTAAAGCACTTAATATTTCAAACATACTTAACAATTGATAAATGTGAACCTCGCCGCTTCCCCCCCCCTCCCCGACTCTGTGCATCAGAGCTATAACCAGATCACTGCAGCACAAATGAGAGACCTCTTTTCATTTCCATCGCCTCAGAAATATCATATTGAAGGGTAATAGCCCATTTCGTTTCGATTCCAATGGACCTCATGAGTGCATTTTCACCCATGGCGCTCAGCTAAAGTAGAAATAGAACAGACTGTTGACAGTAACCAATGTCACATAATCTCCCCCTGAAGGACAAGCATCAAAGATCAATTTATTTTCCTAAATGCTATTCATATATCCATCTCTGCAGAGCGCCCAGGGACATTGCATATCAGAGTTTAAATCAAATGTTGCATGAATGGATTCGATGGAGGGGCAAAAGACAATACAATGACATAGAAGGTGGACATGAGAGAGAGGGAGAGGAGAGAGAGAGCAGAAGATGAAGGGAGACAAATAAGCTCATCGGAAAGCCACGAGACGTATTGAAAAGCAAAATGGAAATCGTCGGAGAAGAGCAGAAAAAGTGTTTTTGTTTTGTCAGGAAAAGCTATTTGTTGTGCGCACGGAGCGGGGATGGCGCCCTTGACAAACACATTCGCCGATCCACCAGCGCGGCAGTAAATGTAAATATGAAGGACGCGCGGAGCGGAGGATCAAAAACAAGAGCGGCGAGTGCTTATTAAATGTAACTGTAATGCATTATTAAAGCTAATTGCGAGTGTTTCCAGACAAACACCTCGTCGGCGCCGACTGTGTTTTAGTCTTTTTATAGCCCGGTGCGAAAAAAACCTGCTACTTTTCTTGCACTTCATAATTGCTCGGCACACACGGGACGGTGAGGCTTTGTTTACTGTACTGCAAGCCGGCAGATCAATTCCTCTCCCACTCTGTGCCCCCCTCCCCCTTTGATAATTGCTGAGCAGAAGATGTGTGTTTACAGTTACGATTCTGCCAGCTCCCAAACACTTTGGACGGGGGGAAATAAAAAGCGAAGAGGGGGGGGTGGTGGGGGCGGCGAGGTTGATGGGAGCGGGAGAGAATAAAAAGCTGGCAGTGCCTTTTTGAAAATGCAAGGCCCCCCGATATGATCGGTGAAAAATCAATACTATTAAAAATGAGGGATGGGCCAACAAAAAAGCCCTTCAAAGTGTCAGATTCAATAAAAGATGGAGCCGGGATAATTAGCTGCTGCGAAGGAGCCACAGATCTCCTGCGTGACCTTGTGAGGAATAAACATCGAATACAAAACAAAAAGAACAAACTGAATGTTGTTGATTTTGGAGCGACACTCAATATTTTCTCATTGATGTACACCTGTGAAAAAAAACACCTTTTATATATCATCACAGGCTATTGTAATATTATCATCGACAAATTTGACTTCGCACTCGCAGAGGTTCATTCAGATGTCAAAAGGATGAATGTCAGAGCGGGCAACACAATGAGCAAAATGAAGCGATCACATTAGTCTGCTTGATTTGTAAAACCTGTAAAAACAAAACCTTTCAAAACTGAAAGACTGATTCTATTATGAAACCGGATCGTTGAAAAGTTTTCATTAAAAAGGCGCAACCTGGCCTTGAGTCCCTTTGAAGCCACAAAAACTCACACAAATCCTGTCAGAAACAAATGACAACACAACAGACATCAGGACCCATAAAAAAAGCTACAAAGACCTGGCTTTTACAAGCTTGGATCATGGGGGGAGGGGGGGAGGCTGGAGCCCATCCAAGCTTGCAGCATACAAGTAAACATCTATGTAGAAGTTCGAATATCTAGAAAAAGGCCCCACCCAGGAAGGACCCTCGTTGAGAAAACAGGCCCCTCGCATATAAATCAGACGCTTCCAAACCTCGAGCCTCATCCAGCCCTGGTGTTGTGGCTCGAAGCGCGGCACCCGCGGAGAAAAAAGAAACAACAATAATAGAAAAAAAAAAAAAAAGGTTGAGGTGAGGAAAACATTATTGGCCTTTACATCTTTGAGGAAGCAGGCATCCAATCCGGCCACCTACCCTTGAGATATCGCCCCGGCCGGTTGTTTATAGGGCCCTCGAGTGTCACCACCGGAAGGAAAAAAAAAGTGACAGTGCGAAAGGATCCGCGGGCATGGCAATGAACTGTGCGCCTCTCCAGAGAGAGAGAGAGAGGGGTAAAGAGAGGCAATTTCTGGAATGATGGGTGCCGGAGATGATGCCCAATATGCTTCAGCTCTTTAGAATTTACAGCCTCTGCAGCACTGTGTAAACAGCTGGGGAGCAAAACAGGGTGCTCTGCAATCCTCCCCCCCCACCCTCCCCCCTCCCCTCTCCTCCTCTATTCCTTTTTTTTATATGCTCTGTCGGCAATGTCCTTGAGAGAACATAATTTTAGATTTCTCTGGAGAAATACTTAACGATAGTGCCTTGCTTATTGTGCCGATGCCAATATAGCATTTTTTGCCCCCCCCCCTCCCTCGTGCATCTATCACGGGTGACAAAGCAGAATTGTTGTGCTAAATGTTTACAGGAGGGCACTGTTGCCTGTATAAGCGCACGGGGGGGGGTTAAGAATACGGTTGCGAGCAGGTGTTTAATGGATACTTGCGGAAATGACAACAAGAATTCACTGCTGTCTTGATGGAAAGCCATTATTATGAATCTTCTTTACGGCGCCTGTCGGCTGGAGGAATTCTTTCGCAGATAGAGACACTTTGCTTCCCCGGCTCTACAGTACATCAAATATATTAAATATTAGGAGCGAGCCTAATATCGCGCCGCACAGTTTCAGACCCCCGGCGCGTTGTCTGGAGCGCCGCCCCCCCCCTCCTCCCTCCCTCGCCTCCCTCCGTGTACACACACCGTCACATCGAAAGGCTCATCGAAGGTAATCACGGCGCAGGTTGTTATTGCCTTTGTTGTTTTTCTTTTCTTATGATGTCGACGGCGTCTGTTTTTTGCCTAACTGCCGCCATTTACATCAGCGCGAGCGAGTCCCGGCGCTTACCCGGAACGGAGCCCGATCATGACCTCCACATTTCGCAAAAAAGAGGGGAACGAAGCAGGAGAGAGAAAAAGTGCTATTTCCTCTGATTCGACCGAGTATATTACTTTTATTCAAAGGCTCCCCTGAGGGAACGCAGGGGGGAAATATTTTTTTTTTTGAAATGTCAAAATTTGGTTTTCTCACGCTCCTTCACAAAAAAACTTGTGTTGGTGGTAGCGGCGGGGCTGGGGGTGGGGGTGGGGGGGGGAGCTTTGCGTTTTTGCAGATGCATGAATGACTCGCGAGCGCATTGACCTTGGCGTTTAATCTTCTTTTGCAACTCCGCAGGAAAAGAACTTTTGCTTTGTTGAAGCCACAGAGAGAGAGAGAGAGAGAGAGAGAGAGAGAGAGTTAATGCATGAGCAAGTGTATATTACATTTGTTCTCTCACTTCTCTTTGGGGCTTTGTGTAATGCTGCTAAATGCGGAGGCTAACTTTATTAACTTTACTTCCTTTGAATAGGAAACACACCCAGGCAATTGAAAGCAAAGTTTATCAGGTGGGAGACGGGCGGGGTCCTAAATGGGACACATGCAACAAAAACAGGGGGGGGACCACCAATAACAAGGTACCATAAAGTGATTCAAATGGTGGGTCTAAACTAATTAAAGAAAGCCTGCTTTGTCATACATATTTGCATATATATTTGACTGCAAGACTGGTTTGCATTGCTGGCTTAGAGAAGCAAGAACATTCAGGTTTTCGCTGAGCTTGCATGTTGGCGGCTTCCTTACTGCTTTGGTAAATCGAAGGCTTGATTGGCACCAGTGTCCAGCCCTGATCTAAGAGTTACACAACGCTACCTGCTCCAGCACACCTGAATCCAATCAGGAGCTCGTTAGCAGGCTGCAGCAGAGCAGGATGACGTCACACTGATTAACACCAGGTGTGTTGGAGCAGGGAGACGTCTGAAACGAGATATCAACAGTGGAGACTGGCCTACAGTTTAGTTCACACCTTTACAGAGCTTTCTAATTCATTAAACGAGCACAATGCAAATCAAAAAAAAAATGCAATTAAGCCACTTTGACAACAGAAAGAAATTGTTTTTGTCTCGTTTCTGAGGGGGCATTTTTGTTGCCATGTTTTAGCACAACTGTAGTTTTTTTTTTTTTTTTTTTGTTCTTTTGTTTTTTTCTCCTATTTATCTGTTGTTTTGGTAAGATTTTGCTCTGCCAACCACTTCCCCAGGGTCATCAAGAGTCTTCGTCCTCTCTTGCATTCAGTGGCGTAGCTTCATCTCCTGTAAAGTCTCCCATTCATCTCAAAGACTGATCGTATCTCGCGTTCGAGGATGACAAACTGGTCCTGCTCTCTCTCGGTGCAGCTGTGCCGTCGCGGCTGGCAGCTGGATGACTATTGTTAGAGGCTCATGCCGTCACTGTTTGAGCTGCTTTTCTTTTTTTTCCCCCCGGGGGAATAAAACTTGGGGGCCACTGCCTGTTCTAACCAGAAGTTGCATTTTGGATCTCGATGTGACTTTGTAATGTGAATTGGAAAATAAGAATCGACACCAAAATTGCTCACCGAAAAACGCTTCATGGCACATTCCCAGCCGGAGCTCCTCAACACACTCGCGGCCTCAAACCTTCCGCCGATCTCGAATAAATTCCCACACCTCATTTTCTACGAATGTCAAATTCAGCACATACATTATGCTAAAAAACCAACATCTCCGTGCCAGTGGCCCGCTTTGGAAAGTTCTACTTCTGGTTCGTACCGATCTCCTTTTTTTTTTTGTATCCTTTTTTCCGGAGTTATGTGGATATTACTTCCCCGGCTGGTGTGTGTGTGCACGCATGCCAAAGGCCAAAAGGGTTCACGCAGTCTGGAGTCTGGCAGGGCAGCTCCCTGCTGGGAACAGAAAGAGAGCTTGTGCCAAACATTTTGAGCTTTGACCTTGAGAGAGAGAAAAAAAAAATCCATCGCTCATTTTCGGCCCGGCTGGAAATCTTTATTTTCGAATCTCCATGTTGATCTTATAGCGGGGACTATGGGGCTTCGTCGCCTGCTGGTATGGGCTTTCAGTGTCTTCAGGGAGGAGGGGGGAGGGGCGCAAACAAGTGCACAGAGAGTTTGTCTTTTTTTGGGGGAGGGGGTGGCACAATTGGAAGAGCAAGCTTGAGCTTTGCTCTGTGGTGTTTGTGACTGATGGTGCACAGCCAGAACCCTACGCAGTGCAGAGAGGCATTATGCAAGGTGGTGGATAAAGAAGTGATTCTGTCCACCCACAGGGATGCATCTCGAGAGCGGATGAGCAAGTTATTCGTATGTGTGTGTGTGTGTGTGTGTGTGTGTGTGTGTGGAGGGGAGCGGATAAAATATGGCGGTATATCTCGATGTTTTCCAAGCCGCAGCAAAGGCTCTGGCACATTTCCGCCCAGCGCGCGGGGAAAATCCACTCAACGACCCCGACCTTTCATGTAATGCACAATCTAATGTTTAAGTGGCGTACCAGCACCGGTGGACCTCCGACGAATCGCCTCCCATTTCCCCCTGAAGATGACATAACACTCAGGACGAGTGCAGCACAGAGAAAGCGGAAGGTTACAAAGTGTACAGAACTGGGCTGTGATGCTGGAAACACGTTTCTGGCAACCTCAACGTGTTGTGCCGCCTTTATCTATCTTCCTAAAGCCGACAGTTTGTTGTGCTTTTTGTCTCATCGTTCTTGAGAGTCGGATCGCTCCGAAATATCAATAATACACTCCTTTCTTTACTTTACAGAGCGCTAACTTCAAGCGTTTTCACAAAGAGAGTAAAAGAGGAGGAGGGGGGGGAGGGGGGGTGTTAAATTAATGGAAAGCTTGATGCATATTTCAGCCGAGGACGCGAGTGTGATGGAAATGCTCGCTGATGATGATTCATGCACATAATGGATCTGGCATCCCGAATGAATGACTCCGCCGCGCAACGGCTCAGACTCGTGTTGAGACGCGGCGTCGAACTGTCACCCACCGCTTTTAATATCCCCGAGTACCCCCGAGCGCTGGTGGGGGGATCCTCTGCATTCAATGCACCCCCCTCACACCCCCCACCCATCCCTCCAACTCCCCTGTGAAAAAAAAAGAGAAAAACCTACAAGTTGGCTCTCCCTGAGCCTTTTTCCTTGCGCCGTTTTCTTTCACATGAAAGTGCAGAGTAAATGCTATCTTCAGCCAACAGGCTGCTCTGTATAAGTCCTGCATAAACGGACAGGCTGGGGGGGGAGAGAGAAGAGGGGGGGGGCAAATACGTTACGAGCCTTCTAAACTTTTGTAGCTGGCCCATTAAAAAGTGCTTTCAGAAAGATATTTTTTTTAATTAGCACTTTGAGAATGCTCATTTATAATTTACCTGGGATGAATAAATCTGTGCAAACGCGGAGCCCGATTGGCCCGTAATCCTAAATGCCTGAGCAAAGGTGGCGCAGGGGGGAATGAAAC
The DNA here is from genome assembly GCA_032274725.1 of Malacoctenus triangulatus. Lineage (NCBI taxonomy): Eukaryota > Metazoa > Chordata > Actinopteri > Blenniiformes > Labrisomidae > Malacoctenus > Malacoctenus triangulatus. Next base: position 4,902,096 of record JAUESE010000037.1, read on the forward strand.
ACAGCATTTTTTTCCTGCTCTGGCTAAATTATATATTTATGGGAACAGAGAGAAAGGAAGGGAAGGGGGTGAGGGAGGGTGTGTGTGTGTGAGGGGCTTCTCCTGTTTAAAATAAAGCCACTTATTCACTGCAGTGAAGTAAACAAAGCACGGAACAAGGTGCAAGCATGCAGTTTGTATGAATGTGCCTCAACCTAAGGAATCCCTGCAGGGGGAACACCAAGGAAGGAGGGAGAGGGAGAGGGAGAGAGAGAGAGAGAGAGACACACACACACACACACACACACACACACACACACACACACACACACACACACACAC
>JAUESE010000037.1:4904003-4921057 GCA_032274725.1 Malacoctenus triangulatus
CTCTTTTAAATATTTAATAAAAGCGGAAATCAAATAATGAAGTCAGTCGCTTGTAAGCCACAAATCACAGAGCCGGCAAAGAGGTGATGATGAGTCGCCGAATATCGCTTTACAATAACAAACAGCGGCCGTGTTCCTCATCGTTTAAACCCCCCCAAAACCATAAATCTCCGAGTCTGACACTCGAGTGCTTAATGCAGCCACATCACTGATAGAACGACGCAGCTGGGAAGATGATAGGGGCCTTTGAAAGCCAAAGACATCCTTCTTCATACATTTTATTTCAGATTCTGTGATTTTTCTTCTTTGCCTGACAAAAACGATACATCGATTATGTTTGAGAGGAAGGCATTTAACTGAAAAAGACCGACTTCCATGCAAAGGAAAAAGCGGGGATTTTTTCATTTTACTGCTTTAAAATATTTCCTGTGATTTGAAACACGTTTTTTCTCCCCCAGAAGCTCCACATAGGAGCTGTGGAGGATGATGATAATCCACCCTCCTCTTCTACATCCCAGGTTAAGGAATCAGCAGGCAGCCTCGCCGGGATACACAGAGCTCCCCAGGCATAAATCATACACCTACACTGCTCTCCCTCCTCTCCTGCCTCCACCCTGTTTTCCTCTCCTCCTGTCTCCCCCCCTTTCATTCGCTCCTCTGGCTTTTGCGTCTCTATTCCCCGTTTTCATCATGCTGCCACAACTCCCCTGTTATTGCTCGTTCTCTTTCTCCTACTTAACATTTCCCAGTTTTTCCCTCCGCCTCGCCTCCTCCTACTCCTGCTACCTCCGTGGCCTCTCTCCTCCTCCCCCTTCCTCCTCCTCCTCCACCTCCTTCTGTCTTCCTCGGCCCCTCTCGCTCTCCCGGCTCTCCTTCCAAATTTACATCACACCATCTTTTGTCTCAAACTGCGCGTGGATGAGTAGCCACCTGCCGAGGACAGCATGGGTGTTAAAATTATACTCAAATTATTATTCACTGTTAATAAGTCTCCGAGCCAAACGGGTCAAAGGGTTGAGGCGGGACAGAGCGAGAGAAGGAGAGCGGCCGTTTTTCATCGCGGTCTCTGAAATTAACCAAGAGAAACGACCACAAACGGGAGGTGTGTGTGTGTGTGTGTTTCCCTACTTTATCTGCACAAGTGTGGCGTGTTTTTAATGCACTGTGTGTGTACACGCGGGGCTTTAATTCCAGCCTCACCATCTAATTACTTAAATTGTGCTTACAGGTCTTATTGTACTGTACACTTCCCCTTGGAGAGCGATACCCTGTCTTCCTTCATGTCTGCTGCATTAGCAATAGAAATAAGCACATTAGGCAATTCTGTGCCTCCATAATAAGTTCTGCACCTGAGGGATGTTTTTGAGGAGAGAAATAATGTCTGGACAGAGAGAAAAAACAGCTTTTTAGCCCAGCCGCTCTCCGTCCTCCCCCTTCCCATCCCTCCATTTGTCCCCCCCTCCTCCCCTCCCCTCTCTCCATCCCTCGCCGTCTCCACCAGGCGAGTCGAGCTTCTCATCTCTTTGTTTTTTTTCCCGTACCGGCCGGCACTCACCCCTGATTGCCGTGTGATTTTACAATTATTAGTTGATAGGACAGTTCACCCTTCCAGGAAATCGGTTCTCTCGGCTCTCCTGGAAGCCAACGGGTCAGATTGCCTCGTGTCATCTGAAACAGCAGCTCCTGAAGGCAGACTGTGGGATCCCGGTGTGGCGATTCTACTCTTTACTCCCTCATATATGTTCTTCCTTCACACGGTGCTTCGCCGTATCTTATCCGATCCAAATCCAATCTGGAATCCGCTAATTGAATCAGAATCCTTTCATATCTGCCGACCTCGGATGGGTTCAGCTTCACTTCACTGCGAAAGTTGCAGAGATCCAGAAAGACTTTGAAAGACTGGCCGACACGTTCTTAACCCGCGGCTTCAGCCTTAAAAGGGGATGAGGAAGAGACCTTGTGAAATGTTTATTTAATGTTCCGAGCTGCTTACGCCGAATACTGAGAAACCTTACTTGCAGTTATTAGGTATATAGCTGGAAAGTCGGAAAAGCCTCAGTGAAACCAGTGTGAGCGACCTGCAGATTACTCACATCTCTGTTTCTCACCAGCTTTGTGAGAGATGACACGAGGATGTGTTTGTAAGGTCACAGATTGATACAAGTTTGGTCTTTCTCCATTTTTTCCGAGAACTTTGCTGCTTGGAACCTGTTTGGCGCACTTCATAGTAACTACGCCTGCTTTATAAATAAAAGAGCAGTATGGGACCTTTAACTAAAATGTCAGCAAACACTACAGACAGAGATTCTAGCTGGGTTTTTTTTTTTTTTTGCACTGTACATTGTTATTATCTCTGCCTCTATCAGGTAGCAACATGAAAAGATAAAAGATTGAACACCTTGTTAGCGGTGGAGGGGTTGACCGCGAATCCACAGACGCCACCAAGCAGCAAAAATCCAACAATACTACAATTCAACACATACTCTCCCTCTCCACAGAGGAGGGGGAGTGAGGGGGGGGGGTACAGCAGTGGTCAGAGAAAGAAGAAAAAAAAAACAGACAACATGCAGAAAAACAATGCAGCCGGACAGAAACGGATTAGCTGGGAGTTCTCAAGTTGCATTTTCTTGCGGAATCACTGCCAATAAGTCGAGTTACACAAGCAGAAAAAGAGGGGGGGAAAAACAGCTGATGAAAGCAACACGAGGGGACTTTAGTTGTATTGCTGACAGGCAGTATCTAAAGCTATTTAGAAGAGAAATACCTCCACTGATTACCTATAAATTAGAAGCGCTCTGCATATTCCTCTTCACCTTTTAGCACTCGTGGATCAGTGTTTTTGAATTACTTCGCCATTAGACGGAACAAACACTGGCCCAGTCGCTCTTGTGGCTGAATGGGAGCAATATGACGGGGGGAAAAAGACATTTATACCTCCTATAATTACGAGCAGCACAGTATATAATACCCAGCGCCAGAGCAGCGCCACTCAGAGATAACCTGAGGTGCAAACAATATGTACAACCATGTTCGAGGGCCACATATTACCCAGGGACTCTCACTTCATTAACTTTGGTGAGGGCCTCTGTTTGGGTGGGCTGTGGGAGGACGAGGTGCTTGTGCATGTGCGCACATCTAATGAGGTGAGACGGTGAGACGGCACGACGGCAAAAAAGTGTGAAGTAGTGTGTGTGTGCGTTTGTTTGCAACATAATCACCAGTCCTCGCATAATGACGAAGAACAGGAGAGGGAAGGGTGGGGGGGGGGTCAGCGAGGGATGTCTGCGGTGTTTGTTTTCTTTCGCGTGTCGAGGTTTGAAGTACGGCGCGGCCTCACGCTTCGCTTTATGCGCGTGAAGCTTCGGAAAAACATCGCTCAAACAGGAAGACGGGCAACGTCAGAGTGATTTTGTCAAGTGCTTTATCGGTCTTCAAAGCCACTTCAAAGGGAATTTAAAGGGAACAATGGGAACATTAGGGCTCGAGTGGTTAAACTAACCTTCAGCTTTCATTTTCAAAGTTACCGTCGATTCCGAGCGACGTCCTCCTGCTGAATATGACAGTGCGCGTGCGGTGGCGGCGACGGGACCCAAATATAGGACAAAGACGCCTCTTTCATAAAAACTGCAGCTCGCATGTGTGTGAGCCGAGTACAAAATTTGGCGTCGCCTGAATAAAATATTTCCCAGGGGGCTCTCTGCTTGGCGCTTTGCTGGGGGAAAGCCTGGAGCATCTTTTCAATATCACCCCAAGAGAGAGAAGAAGAGCATTCATGAAGGGATTAAATGAATTGTCGCCCTTCTTCCTCGCCTGGTCTTCGCGAGCAATAAGAAGGGGCTCAGAGGGGCTCTCCGAGAGCAATGTGGTGTCAGCCGCTGGGCTGCAGGTTTGGATGGGATCAGGTGATCAGATGTGAGCGGCTTTTCCGAGACAAATGGCGCGGCTGGTTTATCCCGAGCTGGATTCCCGTCAGCGGGCGAAATCTCACCGAACGAAAACCGGGACGCGGATTCTTCAAGACGCGTCTCTCGACAGCAATAACCTTCGTTACGTCTTTCCCTGCTCGCGTTCAATCTGTGTTGTAACAGAACAAAGAAAAAAAAAACAGATCGACATTCCCGGTTGAAACGACATCATTCCGCTGTCCTCATCAAACCATCATCTTCCTGCTGTGAGCCTCGTACGGATCAATGAATGCAGAATGTGGGAAATCACAGGCGGATGCTTCCTCTCCAATGGACGCGTATAAACTGATGTTTACCCTGAACTTTTAACCACTCGTGTGCGAAACCATTAAAAAAAAAAAATCAATGGAGGGAAAGATGGGGAAAAAAACTGAAGAATGGAATGGCGTGCCTGGTTCACCCTGGTGTTGGCGACATGGATCTCACTGCTGGGCTGAAAAATAAATCAATTGAAGGGAATACGAGGAGGATTTCTGAGGAAGGAGCCTGCGGCGGTGTGAGGAGCTCTGGGAGGGGGCACTTGGGCACGAGCGTGCTTTGAGTAAGACAATGATGGTGTTATGATGACTTTCACCACTTATATCACTCACTCGCTCAGGTTGGTTTTTTAGTCTTCTTATTCTTTCACTCACCCAATCATCTCTCCATCTCTTCATCACCAGAGCAGCTCCACCATGAAGCAAACACAAGAGAACAATGACACGTTGACACTCGCATCCATTTAATTGAATTAATGTCAGAAAACGAACAAGAGCACTCGGTAGAGCGCATACCTTCGCCGAGATGCCAATTATCTTTTCCTGTTTCGAGCTACTGCACAGCACCCTCTCTTAAAGGGCCGCACACTCCTAAAACACGCCACACAAGTGATGCTGTTCTCCTCCTCTTCCTCCTGATGTGAGGTACGTTTCATCATATCCAAAAGGAGAGAGGAGGTCTGCTGCTTTGTACAGGAGCTGGAAATTCTCTGTGACAAGCCGCGCACTCCCCACAATAGAGCGGCTGCTCCCCAGAAAATGAATTGCACAACTTCCACACGAGTCCGACTCCATTCGCAGTGTGTTTTCAGGCTGCTAACACGGCGTCCAAGGAGACAGAAAGGCGGCTAATGGAGAGGATTGTTGATAAAACTCAAAGTGATTAACTGACCAACCAAGCAAATGACCGTTTCCCCGACTTCACTGAGGCTTTAGAAAGCGCGTTTTAACTCCAGCGATTTTCCCTCAATAAATTAATTACACAAAACAAAGCAAAGCGGCGATGTTGACTCGCTGTTACCTCACTCGCGAGTCGGAGCGCCGGTACAAAGTAAGACGTTTGGAGCCGTTACAACAAAGTAAAGATTAACAGCTTTCGTTTTCTCCTAAATTAAAAACAGCGACCAGATGGTTGGGGTTTGAAGCTGGAGGCTCACATTTTCTAATCAGCAATGAAAGTTGGACGCTGGGCCACTCCCTGTTGCGTGCCTAATTACACTGTAATGCTGAAGAGTGAGACCTGCTGATGACACAAGGAGAGCGATGAAGAGGAGGAGGAGGGGGAAGGAGGAGGAGGAGGAGGAGGAGGAAGAGGAGTAGGGGGGAGGCAGTAATAACGGTGGTTGTAAAACCATCACCGCTCCAGTAAATGTTGACTGAGTGTCCTTGAGATCCGACGCCCGGTGGGAGGGAGGCGTGTGCCGGTGGGGTCACACGGATATGAGACGACATGTGACGACGTGCGTTGGCGTGCACGTGAGGATTAGAAGACGGGGCGCGGGAGGGAATGGCGGTGGGCGTGAGCGGGGCTTTCGAGGGTGACACCGCCGGGATGAAGTGGTGTCAGTGAGCGAAGACAAGCTGGGTTTAGTGTGTGCAGATGCTCGACACCATTGTCATGTCCACACAAGTGGCCCATTTACTCATGTGTACACTTACACGTGTGACAGCGTGATTCTATGCATCAAAGACAAGGAGATTAAGAGGGAAAGTCAATCTTTAACTTCCCACTGTTACACTGCAACAGTGTTACTGTAACCAGAACAGGAAGTTAAATCTACCACGTTGTTTTCTGCACCGTGTGAAATCGAGTCCCTCCCTCGCACCTTCTTTCCAAAACGATTGCAGTTGATGTAAATATTGTAGGTTGGCACGGAAAAACCCAGCTGAAATGTGAAGAAACGGCAAAATATCAAAACGTTCCCCCTGCGCTTCCTTCCACACTGTCACACAGGAAGCCTGCAAGGTGTAAATACTGTAAGCAGCGAACTAATCAGGCAGTCAGCACATGTGCGCATGCAGATAAATGAGCACCAGAGTACTCACTCTCAGCTGATCAGCTCCTTGCATCTGTCCTATAGTTCCCGGCAGGAGTACCTACAGAGTGTGTGCGTTTGCGTGTGCGTGTGTGTGTGTGTGTGTGTGTGTGTGAGAGAGAGAGAGCCTGCCACTTGGTTTATCCCGTAATCCGCCCTCGAAGGGCGAGTGTGCTAAACACAGATTGCACTCCTCGTGTAATCTACAAGGGCATCGTCGCCAGCATACGTGCAGGCACATATGCAAACACACACAGTCGCACTGCACACACACACACACACGCAGGAGCGCTGGGTGGCCTTCAGCAACAGCTGACGACAGACAACACTGACTGTATGTTCAGTTATACAAACACATTAGCAAAAAATCTTGATGGAAAAGGCAAATAAATAAACAAATGTTGAGAATTACACGCCGGTTTGTACACAAACGGACACGCGCACACACACACACAACACTGGGTGGCCTTTAGCGCCATCTGATAATTTCATTCAGCTAATCAATGCTCATCGGCCCACTGGCTGAGGGAATTTCACTGAGGTTCTTTGAGAACATGTGCTGCTGACAAGCAGCACACACACACACACACACTCGCTCGTCTCCTTCCACGCTCCAACTACAAAGCTGATCGCGTAGCTCTGCTGCAAACGCGCGCATGCAACTCACCTCAAAGAACAGGGATAATGAGGGATTTATATGCAACTTCCTCTCTATGCAAAATTTCACTGCGCTCAGAGTAATACACAGGGAAACAAAAAGGGAAGAAAAACAGAACACAAGGACACTCGTGGAGCTCGGCTATAAGCCTCCTTTTTTTGCCTCATTTCCAGCTAAATTGCAGCTGCTAAGATTTTTATTTTATTTATTTTTTTATTGTTCCCGGGCTTCTTTCGGAGTCGTTCGACGCATCCTGTTTCGATTTCACATCAACACGCTGCATATTGAAACGGCTCTTCTCGTGCAAGCAGCGGGCCGCAATTAGAGATGATCTGTGCAAATGTTGAAGAACACAACCCCCGTGCTATACGTGCGTGTTCCCACAGAAGTAGCACTGTATCACAAGAGTGCACGCATGTGCTGTATGAGATTAATGAGAGGAGTTAAATCCCCCACTGCTCGCACTACATGCTGTTTTCTCCCCGACCACTCGGCAATGATGGTAAGGAAGTGTTCCTCTTGCTCATTAGGGCGTCTCTCAGCTGTGTGGCCACAGGACAAATAGGCCGAGGGTGAAAGAAAGTCCCCTTTTCCATCTCCCTTCATCTTTTTTGGCTTCATCTGAGCCTTGAAAGCTTTCGTCCACCGTCGTCCTTCTCTCTCTATTCACGTCCCCCCGTCTTTCTCTTTCTGGTCCATCACGCTCACCTCCCCGCATCCCTCCCTTCTTGTCTCGATACATTAACCCTCTGCTGCACCACTGGAGCGGCCTCTCTTTCTTCCCTTTGTCCGGGGCCTTTCATCTCCATCCGCTGCTGCGGGCCTCCGCGATCCCACCCTGGCTCAAACATTTACAGACCCCAGTGGTCCTAATTAGGCTAAACAGAACACTGAGGGGAACACAAAGGGGATGCTTTTGCGCTCACTGTCCGCAAGGATGCTTTATGAGCTCTTCGAATGTCATGGGCAATTTACAGAAGTGGTCTCTCTCCCCCCCGCCCCCCTCCCACAGCAGAACAGGCCATCAGTGCTCAGACCGGGGTACGTATCATCCTCCTGCGCGGCATCACGTTGTCTGTTGAGTCTTCCAGTTTGTATTATTTGAGTCGACGCCTCACACGGAGTCTTTGAGAGGCTCCTCTCTCCCGCGACGCTGAGCATGTTTAGTAATGGGCGGCGTCCCATTTCCCACTGCTGTCCTTTTCACCTGCGAGCCTGTACTTTGTATATGGGTGGTACGGATGGAGCCCGCCGCTTGTTGCACTATTTCCACACGAACCCCCTTATTGCACTGTTTCGACCGTTTGAGAAAAGAAGGTCGTTGAAGCGCCAAGAGCCCTGCAGTGTTACATCCCATTCTGCACAGCATAAAAGCCGGCAACCCTGTAATGTGCACAAATTCCGGGGCCTTGAGCGGTATATAGCACTCGGCGAGGCACAAAAAAGGTAGGTAAATTGCTAGATTTCATCAGCCTTTTGACCATCTGCAAAATAGGATTCCGGGAGCATACTGTTACCGTCCTATTTTCATTACTCGGATGGAGGATCCAAGGTCAGAGATTAAGTTTGCTGACAGTCCGGCTGTAAAATAAAGAGACTTTTCATCAGATACCGGGGGGTTTCCGAGCACCTGCCTCGCCGGTTACAGATGCCTAATTGATAATGAGTCGGGCTTAGTCTGACGCATGCATAACAAAGTCAGTTATTTTGGCATGTGTAATTACCTCATGACAACAAGTACTGCTCCAGTGATCAAATTAGGCTCATACACCTGCATTGCTGCGACTGCACCTGGTTCCTTTTTTTTTTTTCCCAACCCTGCCAACTGCTCACACTATTCTTTCAGGGATACTGTCGAGAACAACAAATAAACAACCAGGAGGAAAGAGAGAGCCTGAGGACGCCCGGCCGGACCCCCCCCCACCGCCTCCGTGTCACGGGAAGAAGTGGCCATGTGTGCCGCTTGTGGATACACAGCTGATTTGTTTACGCCAAATCAAAGGCATTAACTCAGAACGTGAACTCTACCTCCTTGTGGATGGGGGGGGTGATACACAAACCTTATCGCGCTTCCATTTCTATTACCTGGTGGAAAATGCAAGCAAGCCGGCAGCAGCTCCCACTCTTGTTTATTTGCTCTTATGGATTTTTTCCCCTCCCTCTCTTTTATTTTTTTTTCATTCCTCTCTCGTGGATCCCACCACTGTGCCACCTGCCAAAATATGGCGGCAGAGAGTAAATACAGCCCCCGTGTGTGTGCCGACGTCCAGGTGTGCAGGGAGAACCGGCGTGTGTGTGTGTGTGAGAGAAGGAGGGCGAACGTTATTTGTATGCTGCTGTTAAATTAGTTCACTGTAAGAGGAGAGAGGGGGGAAAAAAGGAGCAGTTGTGGAGGCCGTGGCACCGGGGGGGCCGTCTGGCCAATCAAACACACAAACGCGGGTCTTATTGGATTGTCTCGTCGAGGAGTATCAGGCCCGCTTCGCGTCTCCAAAAGGCAACCCGTCGCGACTGAAACGCAGCCAAGTGGGCTATCGAAATCAATTAGGCACATTTGGGATTTGTTTATTTGTTTGTGAAGCCAACAGAAGGAGAATGGGGGGAGGGTTTAGGGGGGGCTGGCTCCCATCTCTTATACGGGATGAAATATGGACATATATGGGAGGAAGCTAAACACCTGTCACGCAGAAAATCACCGGCCCCGCAAAACAAATCTCTTCAGTTCGCCACTTCAGCCGCCTCTCGTGGCGCGCCATTATAACGAGTGCCTCGGTGGCCGTCACCTTTCATAAGTGACTCACATCCTGATGACCACTGCAGCCTGGATTGCCACTTCATTCAAGTGGGGTAAATAGAGGGACGGGGGTGGGTGGGGAGGAGAGGGGGTGCTTCATTTATTTATTCTTTTAAGTTCCGCAGGAAACCGAAACAGCCGCGTTGCTGCGACTCGCGTTTCCAAGCGCATCTTTATTCATTAGCTGACAGGAAAATCGTCACCAGCCTTTTGTTTTCGTGTCGTATTTCCAATTCAGCAGCTTTAGAAGAGATTTTTTTTTCTTTTTTTTTCTCTTTTATTATGCATACAGTTACTAGTGACAGCATTGTGAAGCTGTAAATTACCTGAGGGACGGTAATTTTTCTCCTCGCAAAAACCAAAAGATGGGCACGGTGTTTTACTGGTGAAAGGCATTGTTCAATCGAATTACCATGCGCTCCCTCGTCTCGCTCGTGATCACTTCATACGAGCGTGGAAAGTGAGCGGGTCCATTCACGAGCGTTTACAGCAGAAAACGGTGATTGCTTCGGCTGTTCATCGCCCGCTGAACGCCGGCGCGTTTCAAAGCGCTGAAATGATTTGGGCTCATTACGGCGCACCTGGGACAAAAGAGATGGGAGCGCGGAGCCATTCGCTTGTCTCTATGTGTGCTTTATTACGAGCGCGTGTTGTTTCCACTGCTCCAGTGAATGCTGTGGGCGGGACGCGACATTAGCGGCAGGAGATTCTGCCTTTCTTATTTTATGTACACAAACATCGAGTTCCACCGAACCATTAATCAGGTTCCGACTGATGTGGAGCCTGTCAGGAGGACATCTCATAACACAAAATGTCATCAGATCGGATGTCATTTATTATTCATGTTTTCATCAAACTATAATCCCGCAGTCGTTCTGAGGCCCTCGTCATTTTTCATTTTGTCTGGTTTTGCATGTATACTTAATACTTGTACTGTTTTTTCCCCACCTGCTATAAAACCCTGCCCTCCTGAACTCCACTTTCCCACGGGACACAATTTACCAGCGTGTGCAGTTTGAAAGGGTGAAATAACTATGTAACCTTGGGTACTTCTAATTGCTTTTTTTTTCTTCTCATTTTCACTGTGGTTATGTATGAACCAGGGAAAAAAAAATACAGTAAACAAGTACAGACTTCCTCATACTAACGGGAGCCAGCCAACTGTGAAGAATCTGCTGCTGGCTAAAGAAATGCAACAAGAAATCCCAAACAATAAGCGCCGCAGCTCCTCAACTTCCGGGAGGAATCGTGCATCATCACAAACCAAAGCAGACAGAAGAAAAAAGTCTTATATCAAGCAGTAAACAACTTTCAAGTCCTGTTTCTTGGAAACATCACCTGATGTCGCTGTAAGTCTCACTATTTACCTGCAGACTTGTAGACGAGCTGGAATCAAGTGGTGGTTGGAATATTCAAATGATTTACTGAGGTCCAAAGTGAAGGATTTAGGTTTAAGTTATACAGCACTCTAAACGTTGAATAATACCTACATAACCACTTAATGTTCACAGAGAGGCCACTTATTCCACATTGCCCACCGTGATGCAGGAAAATAGTTTTACATTACGCGAGAAGAGAATAGAAATCTGGTCCTTCTGAGGTCCTTTTGTGTCTGTGATTTCACGGCTGATCATGTGAGCAGAGTTACACGAACACAGACGTGTAGCCTTGGTAACAACGGAGAAACACTAATGCAAGGTGGTCAGATGTGAAGTATGCGAAGGGGGGGGGGTTGGTGACTGAACACCACCTTTTTGATTGGAAGAGGAATCGCTCGACCAACTGATCCATGGCCACCGCAGCCGGATCAGTTGCAACGTAACAACCTTCCTTTTCCGAAAGTGCGGCTGATTCAATGCATTGAATGCATTAGCCCCGCCCCACGCTAAATGCAGCTTCCTTAGCTTCGCCCCAGCATGCATTGGCCCCGCCCCACGTTACTTGCAAATGCATTGAGTAGGCAGTTAAAGGGTTATATTTAATCCTATTTGCTTATCACAAACACAAAGACCTGCCAACGCACATATCTTCACAGTCAACAGTGAGATGAAGAATCAAGAAAGGGTGGAGGACGCACGTGAGTGTGTGTGCGTGTGTGTGTGTGTTTTGGGGGTGGTGGGGGGTGGGGGGGTTGGGTCTCCTCCACCAGACAGACAGATTGTATCAGATTGTTTGCTTGCTGCAGGCCCTGCGGTGCCATCAGATAGCATTTGATAAGAGCGTGACAAGCTCAGGCAGCGAAGGTCAGGACACGATGGCAGCGAGGGCAGCAGCAGCCCCGGTGACTACGCCGGGGAGGGAGATTGTTGAGGGGGTGGCGGCGGGGGTTTCGGGTCAAAGATGAAGAGATCAACTCGAGGCAAGAAGGGAAAGAGAAAAAAAAAAAAAGAGGCGCTGCTTTAGGAGATGAACCGCTTTCTGAGACAAATTGCTTGTGTCTGATTCAATTTTACAAATGTGCGACGAATGAAAAAGTGAGCGTGCGTTTGAGAGACTCTGTGACTCAACGTGACAGGTTACAGAATTTCAGAACAGTGGGAACCACTGATCCTGGATTTATGCGGCGCCGGATGACATGTTTTTATAATTCAAGGCTGCGTTTGACTCGTCTTCAATTGCCCTTTTCACAGATTCCTGATGTCGCCCGTCTCTGCAAGGTCAAGGGAGCTGCACTTTTAAAGCCAATCCAAACAGAGCCCGTGTCCCTGCCAAGCACCAGGCGAGCAATCCCCATTACGCACACATTGTCATGCGCCGGCGCTGATCTCGAATGAGTTGCAAAGCAAGCAGGGAGAGGAAACATTAGCAGCAGCCGGACGGACTGGATGCATAAAAATATTAGAGAGTGATTTATGGCCCATGTCGATAGCCGGTTCCAGGCAAACAGCGCTGTGTAAGCAGAGGCGCTTCCGGCGTCTCTATCGACCGCGCTGATACGGTGGGTGACAGGCGCAGTCGACGGAGGTGGAATCTTTAGGCATCAATCAGAGAGGAGATATACCTGCGGTAATCCCATTGGAAGCTATCCTCCTGTTTCCTAATCCCAAATTGCCCAGATTACCATTAAATAAACCACTGGGAACAGCAACCGAAACCAGCAGTTCTGAAAAAGGAGGGGGTGGTGGTGTCTGAGTGCCGCATGGCGGCGCGCCAGAGGTTTCTGGTTTGAAGTTGTCGAAATTAAATTAGCTCATTTTACATTCCCAGGACATTATAGCGGCGCTGCGATGTTTTCATGAGCCGCTGGTGAAATTTTTTGGCCATAAACACGACCAGAATGAACGTTGACTGACAACCAGTGGGACACAACAGGTGTTTAGAGGGCAATTCAATATATGTTTAACCTCCTCCTTCTACTTTAATTAATCAAATTGCGGTGTTGGCAGCAGTGTCCGAGGGTTTTACGTCGCAAACAAAAGCTGCCTCGCCATTTTTAACGGGTGTAGTTTACGGGGGATTCGACTTTTACACGCGTGTCGAAGCAGGAGCGAGCGGCGCATGAGACAAGTTGGCCAGGACCAAAGCAAAACAGCAGGGACTGCAGCTGTCTGTCACTGCTCAGCCGCAATAAATTATCATGGCATCAGTATGGTAATAAGGTGCAGGAATAGGTCCGGATGTGGCCGTGGACTTTGATACAGCACCATGCTCTCAAACAGGATTATAGCAATTTCAAATTTCACTAGATTAACAGGAAACTATTCTGTATTCATATTGTGCCAGAACTTTAACTGCAAAATTACATTACGGGATAAAAAAAAAAGGGAAAAAAAAAGCGACTTCTTCAGCTCTGGCTCAGTAAAAGCGAGAATGATACTTCTAGTGCAGATGACATTCAGCGTGCTATCGCTGCATTCCTGCACTGAAAAGAGGATTTATTTCAATATTCAAAACTTTGTTTCCATGGACACTGAGGGCGGGTCAAGAGCACAGCAAGTACAGCTACTGCTGAATAAAAGCCTCCTTATTTCACTTGAAATGTGTGCAGGAGATGTGGGAGTACCCCGATTTGAAGTGTTGCAAAATTCACCTGCAACACATGCAAAACATGCTGTCAAATCTACAAGATTCCTTTATAGTTCACATATTTATACGAGTTTTAAACTAATGAAAAAACAAAACAACTATATCTAACCAAGATGATGCTTAGATGTAAATATTGTTACTTTATACTGCCATCCTTTGATGTGTTATTTCATTGTTTTCCGGAGATGATCCCTGTTTGGAGCAGAAAACCTATGTAGAGCTATTTTCCCATCTCCTATGGGCGACTGCGGATGCCAACAGTGTAATCTCAACCTATCTGTTTCCCAGTAATTGCAGGGAAAAATGAAGTCTCTAATGGCAGGGGAATTTACATATCATTATGCCTGCTGTTATTGCAGTGGCTCACTGACAGATGCAGATGTAAATAAAATGTCTCTCAATAGCTTTATTTCCCAAAAACCCAACTTTTACCTGTCTGTCACATCAACAAAAAACATGTTATTTCACTTAAATATCTGACAAAAACAGATTTTATTTTGGAGAGATAGCGCCGGCTGATACCAGTGATGTGACATCAGGAAGTGTCCTGCCTCAGCAGCATCCGTGGCGGATGTGATCAGGGTTATTCACACAACAGGTATTGTGTAATCTGAAGGTAGGTGGCACAACAGCCTCCCTGAAGCACATCATGTAGCACCTTGGGGGCACAAGCCAGAGGCTGGAGACGCTCTGTCCGTGACAGCAGCTCGCCAGCGGCTCATGGGGGGGGAGGGAGGGGCGGCGGGGGGTATAAATGTTCGGGTGTTTTTTTTTTCTCTGTCCGACAGATTCGAGTTCAGTTCCAGCGCTCAGTCCTGCCACTGCCTTCGGGCTGCCACAGCCAGACTTCTTCTCTAAACCGGTTTGTTTATTCTGCTCGTTCCCACATCACAGTGCTGCTTGTTCCACGCGGCGCGGCCAGGAGTAGCCGGTGGCTGACACCGACTCAGTGGCATTGTGGTGGGCTTCTTTCACCCAGAACGGGTCGCTGCGGGAATGTATGGATTGTCTTCAGGAGGCAACTGGCCAATCTATTCACCTTTACGCTGAGAGGCGCTTGGTGCTCTCTTCTTGCTCCAGTCGTGCTGTAACTGCTGACCTGGCTGACACACGACGCAGCATCAAAAGTCCATTGACACAGAAAAAACTAACATAAAAACAACTACATATTTATGAATCTCGGTAGAGTTGTATCAAGCCTACAACAATTGCAAAGATGCCGCTTATCACATCTTATTAGGCCCTCTGCGGTTTGATGGCAACGCTCTGTGATCGTCCCTTACAGCACTTCCTTTTTCAGCCATCAATGTGCCTGCGTGGTTTCCTCTCTTTGTGGGGACAAACACACTGGGAGCACACGACCACTAAAATGCACGTATCAGAGAATCACTGCGAAGCCAGAAGTAGGCGGACACTTGCTGTCATCAGGTCAAAGTTCGGCATCGAGTTGCCATGGCGAAGGTTAAAGGTGAGGGCTGGAGAATGCATTATGTTGATCGCGGGGCCCCAGAAAGATAGCAACGCCCGCTGGTGTGTTTCCGTGTGTGTGTGTTTCCGTGTGTAACTGTCCGTTCCCGGCAGCCCAGGACGGATCTTGGAGAGGAGTCGCTGCAGGATCACCAGCCACTAAAAACAACTGTCATTCATTTGACTCCGCGTCCTCCGGCTGCATCCCAACTCGCGCTCGTGCCCGCGCCCACGCCGCTCGAGCCTCGCTCGCGATCGGCGCGCACGCCAAAAAAGCTCGCATCCGATCGCGGCTATCGAGTTCGAGAATAGAACTTCGGTGTTCCAGGAAGGCAGCGAGTTTAGAGGAGACATTTCAAGCTCGGTCTCACCACAAGGTCACAGCCTGCAGGCAGCAGCAGTAGCAGCAATAACGGCTCTCCATCTCCCAGCCCCATTTAACTGACTGATGCTTTTTGACATGGCGGAGCAATCGAGCCAGTTAGCCTCTGGGAGGCTTCAATTAGGACCGAGACTTAATGCAGCAAAGAACTTTGCAAAGCCCTGATATGAGGTTACAGCCAGACTCGAATCGATAAGGAGAACACAGTTAAAGGCGGCCGCGCTGCACCCGACGCTCTCACAACAAGCGAGCTGAAAGATGGTGGGATATAGATTGTGTGAGGGCGTAATGCAGAGACACAGAGAGATCCTCCTGTCGGTAGCAGATGCGTATTTTAGTGAGGTTGAACAGTCCCCAGGTTGTCTTCTGAGAAAGAGTTTAAACTCTCACAGGTAATTAGATTTTTTTTTTCCCTTCCTCTCACTGAAGTGCAAGATGGAGGTAAACAGGTGCGTTCGACGGCTTGTTTAAAACACATGTTTGGATGCTAAAGACGCACAAATTGGGAGGCGTTTCATCCGCACCTGTTGCCTCGACGGCGCTGGAGACACTCACACATTTTGTTCCCCGCTGATAATGGAACGGGGGGGGGTTGGAGGGTAGGGGGGCTGTGAGTGACGCAGCTGCACGACGCACTATTTCAGGGCCGCTCCGACAGATCCATTTCCTGGCGATTCCGCCGATGCTCCTATATAACTGCCACTGCCACCTCGCATCGGCCCCTCGCTCCTGATTTACGGCCGAGATGCGTGTGCTTATAGGCTCCCTCGGGGACCAGGCCTATTTGAGTTCGGCAAGGGCAATTAAACAGTCCATGATGGCGCTCATGAACTCGAATATGATGAACTGTGATGACGCTTTTCAGTTTTGTTTTTTCTTCCTTTCCAAGTTCTGGGAGTCTTCACAGAATTTCAACTGAGAGTTATTTTTGAGGGAATACAAGCAGGGCAATTGTTCTACATAATTGCATCAGATTCAGGAGTTGATAGAAAATATGAAAGGCTAAAGTCGAGTCGGACTCCTGAATTATTGAGCGTATACTAAAATGTTTTGCTTTTTTTTGTTGTTGTTTTCATCAAAGCAGCGAGTGGCGCTATGTGCCAGCACAAAACACGTTTTGATGGAGCAGTGGGAACAAAAAAAAAACAACTTTGAGTCAGGCAAGACCTTGAGGTTGGCTCTACATCATTTTCCACCCACTGTGTGAGTGCATCATTGTCTGGGCGCGTAGCAGTCAGGAATGACAACGGAGGGTGACACTGAAAGGTCCCGGGGTCCGGCTGCCTGAAAAGTCACTGGGCTGACACTGACAGAACGCACACATGGGGGGGAGTGGAGGGGGGTGTAGTGGGTGGGAGGGGGAGGGGGAGGAGGGAAGTGGTGTTGGCAAAACAATGACCTGAAATCACTCAGATGCAAACAATATATGCAGATTCTCTGCTCTGCCTCCATTCAACGCACACGCACAC
>JAUESE010000037.1:4953481-4975102 GCA_032274725.1 Malacoctenus triangulatus
GCAACGAGCTTTAAGCAGAGACTCAATAGGCCACTTATGTCTTGAAAGTGGAATTCAGCTGAAGTAGTTTTGATCACAAAAGGTTTAAACACTCTTTATGCGTAGATTAGTCACAACAGCTTGATACAGTTTTCAATTGGATTGTAAACACTTTGAAAAAATGACTTCATTGCTCAAATTTCAAAAGTAAATCTCTAATTTTTGTAAATTTTAGAAATGAAGTTGGTTATTTACCTCATAAAGAGCCACTGCTGACAGTGATAATCTTCGAAAAAACAGCTCAAACATGAGTTTGTACTCCCGACATGAGGCTTGTTTAAACTTGGCCCGCGTCGCCGCATAAAGAACTTTGTATTTACCGTTCAATCAAACTATCCTAATTAACATTGTTTCTTTAACGTCCTCAAAGTCTTTTTTCACTCTGATGCTGCTTTCATTATCCGTACAATCACTTCATTAAAGCCTCTGAGAAATCAGGAGTTGAAGACAATGCAAAACAATCAAAGTGACAGGCTGATGTAAGAGGGGAGCCACCGTTCACAGACAACGCGGCGATGGAAATAGCTAATTCCCCCTTGCTGATTATGTAAATACCACTAGATCCCAATCTCAAAACACCATTAATCATGTCCGTATGGTTTGACTGTGTGTTATTTCAATTTCCGTGTGAAGGGCTCATTTGAGAAGCAAAGCTAATCAATCGTGTCTCATTATCGTGGCATAGATCTATGTCTGTGACACTGTACACTCAACGCATATTGACAAACGACTGATACTTTCGCAATTCAGCGCTAAGGGAGAACATCAACAGTCTGGGGTATAGCTGTGCTAATTTGATGTCATGTATCAATGACGCTTCAACGTTCAAGTTTCATCAGACACGAGATGTTTTGCTTTTTTTTTTCCCCCCCTCAGCCTCAGCAGCTCTCCCGGCTAATGTGAGCCAAACAGACGACGCTAATGAGATACAGTCGAAACACCTGTGAGCCATTCTTCACCATCGCCGACATTGAGTCACATTACTCGCCCTGTCGTCGTCTCTCCTCGTCGTTTCTCGGCAGCCACACTGCCCCCCTTCTGTTTTTGGTGGTATTGCCACATTTAACTCGTGTCCAAAACATGAGCATACAAAAGCCTCATACGTTCAGGATATACAATCATGGGTAAATAAATACTTAGCACAGCATGATGTGCGTTTATGACTTCCTACAAAGCATCCCTGCACAAGCTGAGCACTTTGATAGATGAACAAGTTTACGCTCGTGCTCCGGATCATTATCTGCCAACACCTTTATTGACCTCCGTGTTGTCGCCTATTATTTTGAATTAAAGAAATCTATTCCTCCTAACAACATTAGTGTCCCTAAACACTCAACCTTGAATACATACATGTATGTGCAGCACATAAATCATCGCAGCAACGACTCAAACCGGCTCTTTAAATTAGTCAGGGAAATAAACAGCCACGTGGCTCCAATACTAATGAGACGCTCACCTCTCACTCGTGCTGGTATTTTAATTATAAATTGTTGTGCAGCATGCTTTTAATGACTCGGTTTTAATAGAAATTGCAAATTTAATTGTGTACGTCTTGCCGCCACGCCACACTGAAATAGTCGCGGGAATTGGAATAATGAAGAATCAATGGAGCAACACATTGGATGTAGATGTTCGTCCGTATGGTGGCAACCAAGAAACAGGGTTGTTGCATCGCACAGCCAAGCGGGCGGCTGCCAGTGCTTTCCACATTTTGAAGTGTGTGTACAGTACGTGTTTTTATATTCACTTAGATCTGTGCGTGCATGTGAATCCTTTCCAAATCACTCACAAAAACTGCATACCGACTTCAATGCATACTAAATACGAGCCTTTGTGGTGGAATTAATTGCACATAGTGCAATGAAAACGGCATAAATGCATATTCTGAAAAGATTGCTCCGGAAAAGTGTTCGGCAGCTCGGAGGAGTGTGAACACTAGCTAAGTGAGATTCAAATTATTTGCATTTTCTGTCACTCGGCACAGCAGGAGACACATCTGGGGCTTGTCGGCCAGACGTGTCTGCCTTGTTCCTGGGCTCCCAATTGCTTCCTGTCCACTATCTCCTGTGAGGGACGGCGATACCATATTTGAATTAACATGCAATCCACTTCGGATTGCCTTTCTATGAAAATAACATGAGAGGCGAAGATGGGGAGACAGACTAATTTAAAAGCAGGCTGGAGAAAAGCAATTGGTGACACTGATGGAGGAAGCGGGTTGTGGAGTGCGGGGCGGAGAAAGGGAAGAGGGGGAGAAAGGGCGTCCTTTGAAAAACATGTTGGGAGGAGATGCATCTTTGTAGCGTGTACGCATATTAAAATCGTGTATAAACAGCAAAAGCTTCCGCGCTTATCAAGGTGAGCTCTACCCTGCTCCATATTTCTCCCCTCCAACAGACTGTGACAGATCATATTAGTGGCTGTCTGCTGCCTCTCATTTCACACTACAACCTGTGCAAGCGATTGGATTTTGTGCGATTTAGAGTCAAGAAGTGGTCAGACGGCGAGACAGTAGGGAAGTCTGTAACAGCGCAGTTGGTGCTGTTTGGATATGTGATCTGACAGGCGTAAAGGGGGGCTGGGGCGAAGGGTGGGGGCTGGGAGGGGTGTCTTGTGTTCCCACTTTGGAGGCGAGGAGGCGCATGTGCGCACGAAGCGACGGTGTGTGCACTTAACTCATAGGCATATCATCATCGCTCCTGCTGGTGACAAGGTGTTTGTTGCCCGCAGCTACAGCTGCAGGAGCATGTGGCACGATGGGGGCTGGCTGACAAACGGTGGGTAACCGAGTGTCAGGAGAGAAAATGCAGCAAGCAGTCATATCGGCGTGCAAGGCAAAAGCCAAGGTCCAATCGGATTGCTCCAAGCAGGGGAGGAACAGTCACTTTCATAGTGCTCACTGCATCCCCCACCCCCCCACAACTTGAAGTTTTCGGCGGAGGAGCGGATCTGAATGGTGGCGCTGAAAGCGGGAGAGCTGTCAGTCATGCTGAAAAGCCACTCGCACACGTGTGACAGGCTCTCTGTGAATTGCTTTGGACATTTTGCTGCAGTGATAAGATGGCGCATGACATTCTCACGATAAATGATTATGTTCCTTATTTGAAGCACGACAACTAGGTGGCATTACACAAACAACATGGGGTGAAAAAATGCTCCAATGAGTGGCTTTGTTTGGAAGTCTGCTTGTATTCATTTGCAGTAATCAGAGGGGGGTTGAAGAGATTATGGTTGGAAAACCACCACTCTAAATTGTCTAAAGCTGTTGTAATGTACGTGTGTAAGAGTGTGAGTCTTTCTGTGTTTGCCTTGTGATGAAATGACCTGTTCAGCGTGTACCCTTCCTTCACCTTATGGGATCTCTTTCTCTGCCACACAGAAAACCAAGTTGGCTGAGCAGCACAGACTGTCTGGCTGGCTGGCTGAGTGTGTTTTTTCTGCATGAAGGGAAATACATCACTCGTAAAAAAAAAAAAAACATTTAAAAAATGCTAAAAGTCAGCAGCCATATCATTTTTGACAAGTACTTGTTGCGAAATAACGGTTGCGGTTTGCATGTTTGCGGTTGAGCTTGTAATCCTGTTTCATGCTCTCCTGGAGTGCAGTCGCACCATCATCCTCGGGCATGACAATCCCACCTACAGGAGTGTATCAGCAACCTCCGCAACACCAGTATGACTGATGTGTTTATGCATTCTCTTATCATATTTACCCCCCCCGGTATCCTCGGTGCAGACTCCTCAACACTTACGGGGGGTGATTCACGAACCATCAAGAACAGTGGGATATTCGTCGAAACGTGGAGGCAGCTCTGCTTCCGCTGGAACATTTTTCTTCATAGACGAGGATAATGGCTATAAACCTCCGCCCGGGATGTGAGGAAATAACAATAATCTAGTTTAAGGAAAGTGCGCCACACTTTTTTTGGACAGTCATCTTACACCGCTCCCGCAGTGGGCCTAAATACTCAGGAGGAGGGAGGGGAGTGAAACTCGATCACACCTACGCACTCCCATCGCTGGGAAAATCAGGAAATAAATGGCAGTCTGGTAGTCATCTCTTAGCCGGTGATAAGTGTGACTTCCAGAGCTACTTGATAGCCCCAAAATGTACAGCGGAGAGGTCAGGCTTCAGAAACAGGCTCAGTGATTTAGGAGATACGGCTGACAGTCGAGGTGACGTTATTTCTCTCGTTTGACGCACGCTGTTTCTCAGAAAGAAAGGAGAAGCGGGAACGATAGAAGGAAGAAAAGATGGAGGTGGGTTGAGATAAAGAAGTGGGGGGGGGGGAGGGGGGTCTATTGATACTGCTCCAAAGTCCCTTGGCCACCTCTGACAAAAATAAATGATTTTTATTAAGAGCCTTGGCTTTGTATCTTCCATCTCATATATCTCTCC
Organism: Malacoctenus triangulatus; assembly: GCA_032274725.1. NCBI lineage: Eukaryota > Metazoa > Chordata > Actinopteri > Blenniiformes > Labrisomidae > Malacoctenus > Malacoctenus triangulatus. The sequence continues at coordinate 4,957,919 of JAUESE010000037.1, forward strand.
TAACAGAGGAAGGCCATCTTTGTACCGGTCATAGAGACAGAGTGTTGCACTGCTCTTATTTAGAAAGTGTGTTGGGGGTGGATGGTGGGGGTGGTGGGGGTGGCTGTGGTCTTAAATGTGAGAATGGAGGACTGTGTCTGGAGCTTTTTCTTTGTTAACTCTGAGAGATGAAATTGGAGCCATTTCCCTACGCTGGGATGATTGCTTGGAGGCACTGGTGTGATTTCTCTGGGTTTTTTTGTATCAAGAAATAATGGTGATAATGACATAACAGCGACTGTGCATATTTGAGACCTATTTGAGGGAGGAACAAGCTTGGGTCTGAGTTGCTGTGGCAGTGGCTGACTGACATTTGTGAGGCGGAGAAGACACGCCACCAACCCAGTGCCAGATGGCCAATATACTGCCACACTGAATGCACAAACCATGACACGCTCATAGAACGTTGTTTTTTTTTCCCTTTTCCGAACTAGCTCACACAGTTTTGGCACAATTTCCTTTTCAGACATTCAGAGGCCGAACCTCTTATTTTCATTCCACTTGGAGAAAAGAAACTAGTTAGTTGAACTTGTTAAAGTTAGCACCTGCTGACTGACTCCTCGCTGAGCACTGTGCACAAGTACCACGGTAACCTCAACCCTTGCTGCGCTCTGATCAACGCACACAAAGAGAGCAGCAAAGAAAAAGTACTCATAAATCGAATCCAAAGAAAAGAGCCCACAGGAGTGCCTCCGTGTGATGTCATGTAAGCTAAATCAATACATTTCTTGCTGTGACACAGTTCGAAATGAATCGAGTGCACAATAAGCCCCAAGTTCAGATTGGGTCTCCTTGCGACAGTGCTCGTCACTGTGCCACTGCGCCACCCAAAGACAGGTTATCTCTCATTCTCGTCATGACACACAAATCCCTGTAAAATGTCATTGCCGTTTGTTGTGTTTTTCCAACATTCTTCGCAGCCTCTGTTTCGCGCTGCGGTATGTGGAAGTAATAAGTTGGCTGTTTCCCCTTCCGCAGGAAGCGAAATTCACTCAAACTTTGATTTTCCCTCTTCCACCCAGGACTCTTAGCCTCACATTGTTGTGCACTCACATCGGGCGACCTCTGACCCCCAGCCGCCACGTCTCCTCGCTCCCCGGAGAGCTCGTTGGCTCCGCTTCTCTTTTGTTCTACATGCCCCTCCCGGTGACAGGCCCCATAAACCACCCCGCTGAACAAGATAGCCCGCCGCTCTGCTCGGTGGAAGGCCTGTGGGATTGCCATCAGAGAAAACGAACAAGGGGGACAAGTCGGGTCTTGTGTTGATCAATAATGTACTCCCCTCCGCCATCACACCAGCCGTCACCTCCATTTCTGAGAAAACAACAGAATAAATAGCAGAGCCTGGATTTGTTGCTTCCAATGATGGATAATGGGTCATAACGTCGCCTTGGCAACTGTTCTGCAGTGTAGACACACCATAAGGGTCTCCAGTACAAGCTAGTCTTGCTCTAAGCCTGAATGTCTATTCCTTTATTGGCAGGCTGTCACTGTAAACATCCCCCTATAGCTCAAACTGACAATAGAGTAAATAAATTGCATGATGAAAGCCATGTGCAGTATATTCGTTTGCTCCTGCTGTCAACCTAAGAGTTCATCTGCAAATAGGAAAAAAAAAAGGCAAAGTTGATACCAGCGGATTTGACTGGGTAAATAAAGAGCGACTGAATCAGCCCGCTCCTCTGTTCACTATCAGCTGAATAGGTGATACTTATGCACACAAAGATGCTTTGAGTGGTTTTCAAAGGCAGCAACATTGAGGCAGTGACATGTCAACAAAACATAAAAAAATAACAATCTTTCGTAGAAATAGGACGTCAGGTAATGTTGTGGATTACTGCAAGCAAGTGAAGAAAATGCTCTGAAAGCAGAGCAATGTTGGGAGAAAAACAGATGAAAATAACAGAAAGTCACCATTTCTATCCTAACTTCCTCTATTTTTGCATGTTGTTTACTGATTGTAAACACCTGCAGCTAACTGTGTGAGTACAAAGACAGCCTCCAAAAAGACAAAATGTCAAACAGCCGTAGACGGAGAGCAAATCAAAACGGACGAGCCAAAGCGGAACATTTAGCCTCCCGTGGCTCGGCCTGCCTCAGAGAAATCAGTCACGGCCAACTACGGTAATGCTTGAGGGACTGCCTGCTGTCAGCCTGAGATGAACACTCCCAGAGCCTCCACCACAGGTTCTGTATGTTCCGACACGCTGTACCCAAAAAATGAGCTTTTAGCCGCCCGGCCGTCGAACAGACAGCAGAAGACGAGGACACCCTGTTTAGGAGCGACGCGTCGAGCGTGAGAGGGACACGGCGAGCAAGGAAATCTGAGAGGCAAACGACCTTGGTACAGTTTTTCCGGCATTATTAAAAATCACGGATCTCTCAGGTCTTTAGTTATGACACTGAAAGAGCCACAATTCAAATTGTTTTTTTGTTTTTATTTTTAAACCAAGAAAAATGAAGCATTCACTTTGACTGCGCTTGCCTGTGGGCATAATGAGCATAATTCATTCAACTGTTTTCTATTCTGCCAAAACAAAGACAAGGATGGTTCTCTAAGGATGCTAAATCATGAAACTTCATGTTTCCACACAAACCAGACACTGAAATGTTAAGCATGCATAATTTAGCTAGCAAGAACAAAGTCCATTAATCCACCCAGCCGACCATCCATTTAATGATGTGGTAATGTAAATGTGATAGTTACCGATATAGCTGGTACGAGCACAACAGAGACAGTAGTTACTTCATAGAGGGACAACTCTGACTTTTCAGAGTGAAACCTTCTTGCAGGCCGTCCTTTCTTTCCTCCGCTTCCAGGTCATCTATTATTGTGACTATTACACTTTCCATCATTTGCTGCTTCACACTGGAGCCATCGGTTACAAAACAAAACGATGACCCACTGATAGCAGGAGCCACATAGCCGCTGCTCGCGCAGGCTTGTCGAGGAAGTACTGACCGGCACGTCGTCTGACAAAGCACCTCATCAACCGACACTGCCGTTCCTTCGAGCCTTGCTGCCACTTTGTCCGATACCAGATAAAAACCCCGGCCTCGAGATTCTGCCCACATCAAAACACACACAGCATGCTGACAGTGTAGTCTCCACTGCTTTTGAAGACAGCAGTCATTTTCAAAATGGCCAGAAGAAGTCACTTGTGGGGGGGGTTTCTGCCCCCTTTTCACTGACAGCAGAAAATAACAGAAACTGAAGTGTTGTATTACTCTGAGGAATATCCGCGTTCTGATGCCTTTGTTGTTTTTTTCTTTTTTTTCCCCTCTCTCCCCCTTCCACCACGTTTTGGCTTGTCAGCACAGGTGCAGTCTAGCATTATCACAATGAAGATAAGCCTGTGCAGCGCCGCTGTCACCACTGCCACAGCCACAACAACCCCGAGAAAATGCTGTGGTAAAAATACAGATCCCACATTACATCTTCAGCCCCCTCAATCCCAACGCCAGGTATACAGCGAGTCGCGCTCCACTGAATGCAACGTGTGGGCGGCTTTGCAAGAGACCAAAAGAAGTATGAAAACGTGTATTAACACCAGAGTATCGACTCCCTGGATGTTGATCAATGGTGCCGCAACAATCGCGTTTCTGATAGCAAACGCATAACATCCACATTATGCATCGATGGGGAGGCGACATTGTGTTTATCATACATTTCACCACGTGTAGACCTGCGAGCGATACGACACATCGACGGCGGCTGGAACATCGATAAATTGCATAGATTTCCAAGTAAGGCAACATTACATCCGAGTCCTATTGAGACCCACTGAGGAGAATTCAACAGCATGAGACATTCGAAAAAACATCCGTCCGCTGAGGGAGAAGACAATCACAGGGTGACTAACAGAAGTATTTAATTATAGAATATTTCTCACATATGCTGCTCAGACAGCTGTACCGCATTCATAAAAGCTGAAGACAAAGACTTCCTCCTACAATTCCATTATTTTTAATCAGAGCTGTTTCAAATTAATTAACAAAGATTAAAAACAATGAAGACAGAAGCGGAGACGGGAACCCCTGTTGTTTTTAATAAAAGCCAAGTTGTACAGAATTCATTCTAATGAAGGCAAAGGAACGAGCGTCTGTTCTCTTTGTGATGTGCATGAAAATATCTTGCATACTTCCCCTGACAAAAGTCTGGCAAGAAATAAACGACCCCCCCCACCCCAAAAAAAAAAAAAAAGAAAGAAAAAAAAGAAAAGAAGAAGGAAAGAGCGTTTCCTTTCTTCGCGCCTTTCATGACGGTTGAAACGGTTAAGAGAAGTACGGGTAACGAGCACAGAGCGGCCAATGAGGTCATTTGAAGTTAGAAAAGAAAGAAGGGAAAAAAAACAACAACAAAAAAAAAAAACAGACGCTGACATGGTCAGTCAACGCCGCCAGGTAAAAGCCTCCAGGACCAATTACTGAGCCGGTCACCTCACAGAAAGGTACACACACACACACACACGCACGCACACACGCACATAGAGGAGGAAGAGGGAGAGCCGCACGTATGGCTATGTGCACATCTTGGTGGGAGCTTAGAGGGTTTTTCTTTGTGCTGCTGTGTGGCGAAAGCGCCGGAAGCAAAGTTTCTGCAGGCAATAATGTGCCGCGCTCAGATCTGGTTTGAACAGGCATTATGGAGCCAAATGGCCACCCAAAATATCTTCAAACTCCACGACAACACTGAGCGGGATGATAAGGGGCTCCAGTGCAGAGAGAATATTTATGCAGCCTAATTGGGGCGCGGTGCATGAACTCGCCTTGTGTGGATTGCCTTGTAATTTCGCCCTGCATTACGCCGCGTCCTGTGTTTGCTCACAACTCTCTCCTAATGGCGCATTCCCTCTAAGGCTTTTCATGACCCCCCCCCTTTTGGGCTCAAGGACAGAAGGGAATAAGACGGAGCGTGGCGCCGAAAAAAAGAGACAGAAACAATGATGGCATGAAAAGCAAAAGGGTAGAAGGGGGCTCTGAGGAAGAAATGAAAAATGTAGGGAGTTAATAGAGGTTGAGAGGAGGGATTAGAAAAGAACAGAGGAGAACAAATGAATTCCACACTGTCCATTATACCAGCCGCAATGTGGTATGGTGCCACAAGCCAAATGCCCTATTTATTCCAGGCATAATTACACGGCAATGAGGCCCTGCTGATGCCCGATGCGAGGTTAAGTCGATAGGTGACCCAGATTTAAAGCAGCCGTGTCCTGTAATGGCATCTACAGTCAAAGACTCCTGCCTAGATTCCAATAACCCATCTCATCCGTCATAATAAAAATTTTGCTTGCAATCTGTGCTACCTGCTCCGTCCCCCCTCCCTCCCCGCCTCCTGTGTTCCCTTTCTTCACCTCCTCTCCCTCTCCCACTCTGCACCCCTCGTCTCCCACGCCAGTCTTCGGCCTGGCCGCGGTGGAAAGGGTGGTAATACCTCATGTCACTGGGCTCATATTGATTCCAGGACAGTATCCACCAATTTAATTACCCATGCTGCATATAAAATACCCCTTCCGACCAATCATTACGCTCCGAGCAACATGAGTCAGTGAGGCTTGAGGTATCTTGCCTAACAATCCTGTTAAAGCATAAAGCTTTTAGTGCCTTTGACCACACTCCAGAACGATGGAAACCTTGACCCTTTGGTCTCTCTTTCTCTGCTTGCTAACCACTTCTCATTTCCCAGCCTGCCCACATATGCACAGTATTCTTTCACACCGTTTTAAGTCTCCCCTGTTGAGCTTATATAAATTACTTTAACTGCTGGGAAAAAAGAGAAACTCCATTTCCAGTTAGTCTTTTACATGTTTCTTAACATAATGTCACTGCACAGCCTATGATGGCCCTTTAAGACCTGTTTATTGAACGTTCATTAATATGCTTGTCAATGCATTTCCCGTGTTTGAATATGGATGAGCACCTGTAAACATGTTGTGACCCATGTGATATTCAGTTTAGATAAGAGGCGAACTGAAATGTTGGATACAAGACCGACTGCAGACGAGGTTTCTTTCTGAAAGCTTTGAAAAGTGGACACGTTTTCAGTCGTACCTGCCTCTGCAGTGATCACTTTACCCTGACGAGCTTCCCTCCCCTTAACTCCAGACGATGGCCAATCACAGATGATTTACTGCTCATGGGGCTCCAGGAACCACTTCCTGTCTTCACGCTCCCGTTCTACAAACGTCCCATGCGACCGTTGGCAGTAAATGCTAACACATTGTTGAAACCCGCGGCTCGTGTGTTCGTTTGCTTTGTTCTTGCTAATAGAGCTCGCTAATTCGTCTGTCATCACAGTTGCTGACTCCTGACATGCTGCACATTGTGTGACAGAGCTCAGGCATTGTTGATGAAACACTCACACCATCTGAGAGCAGAGGATCTCTGCAGCTCTTTTACGGTTTTTCAGACTTAATTTTATGCTCTTGACAATTTTGTAATCATTTAAATCTGGTTGGGTGATTAATGGAGCGGGTAATGTATCACTGCTTTTCATTTTTCTTCAAGCTTTGTATTCAAACAGTGTGGGGATAAAAGTGATGCATCACCCCCAAACTTCTCTCTATGGACTCAGAAGCTTGCCTCCTCTTCCAACAAGATTTCAGAGCCGGAATATAGTCGTGAAAAGTCTCAGGGAAGTGTTTCATGATCAAAAGACATATTTTTGGGTAGCGTATCAGTTTAAGTCATGACAAGCTGAATGGTTGCCAAAGTGAGCGTGTCTTGAGTTGCAGCTGTCATTCTGTCTTGGTTTTTCTATTTCAGAGAGCCGATTTGAAAACATCAAATCGCATCTTGTTTGACATTTCTCACCGCCGTCGCTCCACCGACGGATCAAAAATGGGCTTCACAGATCCACCGCGCCGTTCTGAGAGAACAGCGGGGGGAGAAATTACGTCAGAAAAAAAAGGAAACGGTCCGGTCTGATGCAACCGTCTGACCTCCAGCTGTCTGCGGGCGGAAAAAGGTAAGCAAGGGTCTTTTTTTCCCGAGCAAAGATGACAAACATTACCTGAATTGCGAGAGATAGCCGAGTGCATTTGTTCTCCTACGATTTCCTGACACTGACTTCATCCCTGAGGTGGTAGCTGCACAATCTGTCAGCGCGTTTCAGATGAAAGACAAAGGAAAGTGACATTTGTGCTGTTGATTTTCGTTTTTGTGTAATGATTTGACCCCCTCAGTTTCCATTCGGGTGTTATTTGAAGGCTGGCGAAACGGAGACTAAGTATTGTGCATATAAAAAGAAGCAAACATTTGTCACCGTTCATCAGTTTGAACCTGTCACTCTGTCTGTGTGATGAAACCAGATATCATCTGCGCCCTTTTTTGTTGTGACACTGTAATAAAAAACCGATGCAGAGTCTCCTAAAAATAGTAACGCCAGTAACGTCAAACTGACTGATCGTTTAAACGTGAACAAATTAGGTCTTGAACAGCGTAAGTTCACTTACAGACTTTCCACCTGACTTACCTAATGCAAGACAATTATATTTCCCTCCAATGTTACCATCACACTCTGTAATTGAATTGCTCAAACTACTGTAACAAATGACAAAGGGAGTAATCACTCAGGTCTACTTCTAATCTTGATCTTGTTCAAGCAGCTGTGATGAATTCCAGATGCCGTTTATCCACTTTTATTAAGAAACTGAATAATCTGGAAACACCCAATCGAACTCACTTCCAACTGTATCAACGAGTAAGTCGTACTCTTTCATTGCACTCTTTCATGCACAAAACAGATGCCACGAGGTTAAAGATGCAGTCTATATTTCCGGGTTAACTATAAAACAAGAGAACATAATGTAAGGTGAATGATGTCATCTGTTATGAATAACTCGCACTGAAATTAACACCACTTCATCTCAGTTGGAAATGAACATTTTTAGCGGCTTCGCTTTTTCATTTTCTTCATCGGTCTCATTAACTCCATTTTCTATGACCATTAAATGAGACATTAACGTCGTCAGTGGTGTTAGTGTGTTATAAATTACTCAAAGAATGGCTGGCTTTTTATTTTTTACTTTTTGTCATCACTGAGGACACAGCGAGGTTGGGGTACTTGCTCCCTCTGAGATCAAATGTCTTTCTTGCGGTCATTCCTGTCAGGAAACATTGATTTAACTAAAAAATCATGTATGTAGGCAGTGAACACACGTATATGTTCACAAAAATATTGCCTGTATTATTGATAGAAACTTGTTTCAGTGCTTTTTTCAACAGCGTATTCCTTTTGTTTTAGCCAAAACAAAAATCAATTGATGCTATTAATGTTTAATTCTACTTTTGACTGACTGGTCGGAAGGTGTTGTTTTGATGGCAAACTGTTGTGGTGGTGCAGTTAATGTGTAACATTTGCAGTGCTAATCGTTGTTGTTCCTTCTTATCCAGCAGCACTTAGCAGCAGCAGCCCATTTATTGTTCCTCGACATCTGAAGGCCTTGTTCGTCACAGTCAGCAGCAGAGGCAAAGTCATCTCTGGCTAATGGCGTAAATGCCGTAGACGGTGAGACAGCCCATTATGACTGAGGAATGTGGACGGCAGGTCTTTGCAGAGTTAGCCAAACTATATCTGTGAAATTCCCCGCATCCCCCCTAAAGCTCCGTGTGCAGTGATTATCGCGGCGAGAGAGCGCGCACGAGCCATTAAAAACAAAGGAGGCCCGGGATTTTTGCCCAATTAACCTCTCACCTGTGTATGATCAACTGGAGGTGGACACTGGGGGAGGAGGAAAGTGAAGTGGATTACCCTCATTCTGAAGGCCAGTCCATGGAGGCAAGTATTTTCTAACAAGATGTCTACTTGATGGTGGTTTATGGGAGGAATTGTTGATGGCCCGCACTATTTCTTGGAGTGCGAGTGTAGTGGTGATGGCAGAGACGAGACGAGACTCCATATAAGTGCCTCGTAAGTGTGCACAAAGGAATACATGTTCTTCCTTTACATCTCCTATGTTAGCTGTGCTGTTTAAAGGAGAGACCGAAAAAGATATTATTCATCCACTTTGGAGCTGCTCCATTACTGACACTACTATCGCCATTCTGTTATCACTCGTTTTCTGGCTGTTCGACTGAAGACAGACTAACCTGTACAGCAGTGTTTGGTGCCTTCTTAAATAGGTCACTCACAATTAAGTTCTGGAAAATGTCAAATGTTTATGCGATACACATCTATATGGCATTTCACTGGGTACACTTATGTAACAGCACTGCATCAAAATCTGCATTTGAAAAGAAAGTAAAGTAACTATTAGTTTTCCTTGAGATTTTCAAAAGGCTTTTCTTGTGCAATATGTTCATTTTCAAGGTCTTACTTGAAAAGGTGCTGAATAGGACTGCATTAACTTGACTTGAAGGTGGAATGTGAAAGTATTTATGCAGCTGAATTTAGTTCGCAAATAAAGAAGCTGCACGAAACGGACAAAGTCAAAACGAGTCATTTGCTCGACCAGATGGGTGAGCAGGACGCTGAAGGGTTAAAGGCACTGGGTCAGACTCATGAGCATTGCTAGCTCAAGAGTTTGCCCTTACACCGTGAGATTAATCAGTCTGAAGTTGGGAATGGGAGTCAGCAACGCCGACCGACACTGAACCTGACAGTCAAAAGTGAGGATAATTTCTCTCAGCAGTGCACCAGCCCTGTCAGGACCCATGCAGCGAATGAGCCGCTGTTGTTTGTGCCCATTATAGAAGTTCAGACCCTCACTAAGGGAGTCAGGGAAACGGGGCTCCTCAAGCTTGACAGCAAATCTTTACTAAAAGCATATAATAGGTATTTTTCCCCCCTCCACTCTGCACGAACGCTGACATTACGCCACACGCATGAGTAATGGATGGAGGTAGGTACGCGGGGCCCGTGCCACGTTACGCTTTGATCAGATGAATATTAAAAACGGTTGCCAAAGTAACAGAATGCTTAATTGCACCGTATTGAATGATAAATAGGACGGCGTGTTCCCCTAAAAACACAGGTTAATTGGCCTGCCAAACTGCAGCATTGACTCCCCTCCAAAGCGAAGCTCATGCTGACTAATGCAAGCTCAAACAGGAAACCTTTCATTTATTCCCTGTTAAATATTTAACCTTTAAAACTGGGAAAATTTATTAACTTTATTGGCAGCTTGGTATGATTTTTTTTTTTTTTTTTAATTGAAATCTGCAACAAACACTCGTGCACTCAATGGTTGTGGACAAAGCTCGGCTCCTCACCCTGCTCATCCTTCTCTGCCTATTCAGCAAGTGAGGAGGGGGGACGACAATAAATCAAATTCCCCCTTCCTGCTGTAGTGCTCCACAGGTCCACGAGGACAGTGTCCACTTCCTTACATTAATCTTTTAATGGACTCCCCTCCCTTCTCTTTGGCAGCTGCACTTCCCCCGGCAGGTCAGCAACGATTGCCGGGGTCATTAGTCCTCTGATAGGCTGAACGATAAGATCAGCAACAATGGGGACAAGGTGCGGGGAGAGACAGCGCTGAGCTAGCTACACCGCTCTGGGTTAAAGAGGGAGAAGGATTGGGGGTGGGGGGGGGTGGGGGTGTCGTCGTCACTGCAAGGTCGTTGGAAGGGAGGGAGTCAATTTAGCAGTACAGAGTGTCCTGTGTTGCAGTGCTGCGACTGGGACAGACACTTTGTATACTGTGGTTTCATCAGAGCAAGAAGTGTGGTGGTAACAATGGTGTCTCGTGGGTAATAAATGCATCGAATTCTCCGGATCTCCAGCTTCAGCGTGTGATTTTGTGACGCAGTGAACTGACATTTGCTCCCTATAAATATTCAGCTTTCGAGAGCAACTGATTGGATTTGAAGCTTTTCAGACTACTTATGATTTTGGAAGGACGTCTCGGAGCTGGCCTGCAGATCAAGGTTGACTTTGAATAGCAAGACTGAGCTCGCTGCATCAGATCACTGTGGATAAAGATGGAAAAGGCCAGATATTCTCTTAATGAGCCCAGAGGTGGGTATGTCTTCAAACACAAAGACCAGATAAGGGAGAGTGTGTTTGTTCTCACAGAGGAGAAAAAAAAAAGGAAAAGCTCTTGGCCTGTGTTCTGATGCAGTTTTCAGGCGTCTGCATCCAAGTTAAAATTAACCACAGACAGAAAACGGTTCGATCCACACTGTCCAAGGGGAACAAATGGGCCACGGTTGATGGGTTGATAGTCGGTAAATGTATTTCTTAATCTACACTGAGGTGTAAGGGTAACTGGGTAAATGTGGCCCACTACTCACAACAAGTCCCGTGAGAGATTACACCAATTGCCATTTCAGAAATGAATTCAGTGACCTACAGTAATACGAAATTCATTTGCACACTATTTGCCGCCAGACAAACGTGTGCGCCTGTGTTATGCGATTCTTTCTCTTGCCAGGAGTTGAAGTAAAGGTATGAGAAGCACGTGACTAAGTGACACGTGACCCTCAAAGACAAATGGAAACACACAATTCAAGTGTGTCAAGACTTTGCAAAATCGTGTAAGTTAACCCGACCGATTGCTCTAATGAAAGATTTTTGTGTATTTGATGGTTTGTCCCCACAGCATCAGCTGAGACACACAATAGCCTCCTTTACTGGAAAACATTTGAGTCTTGGAACTGAGTCGCAGCCTAACCAGGGTCTTTTGGCTGATAAACTAAGAACTGAGAAATTCTCTGCAACTGGGTGTAGTTAAAAAAATATATATAAAAAGATATATGGACAAATATTTGACTCATAATTTATAGAGCATCTCAGATAATCGTGTAAAATGTCTCCTAGAGTTACTTGGACCTATGTTTTATTCAACAGGAGGGTCCCTCGGTGGTATTTCTATGATACATTATTCTGCTACTTTTGTCCTCCTTTTCAGTACCACACTGTTAGTATAATTACTGATTCCATTCAAAATAAAAGATTACTTCCATGTTTTGTCAACTCTGTCTTCATGACCCACAAACAAAAAAAAAAAATCAGTTTCTGTCCCTTCGATTGCTCAGAGTGTCTAATCTGGAATGCATCTCATCAGGAATGTAGGCACTTGAAGCTGATCCTTCCTTCTCCGCGGCCTTCGAGCCAACGAACCACCTGAACAATCCTCGTCATTCTGCGACAGATGACATTTATCAGGATGGATCAGTGGAATCCTCCGATTCCCGTTTGTAATCCCACCACTAAGCATATTAGTCGACGGCTTGCATTACCGCAACCCCACACACGCAGGCATAATAAAAGAAAGAAAAAAAGATGCAAGTCAAATTAAGTAAGCGGCACGGGTAGTTGAACCCTCACTTAGCGCAACAGCCCTCTCGTATTATTATTTTAGAAGACACAAAAACACTTGGACTGATTAGTTCAGGGAATAAATGATCACTAATTAGGCTAAGTGCTACAGAGGGGATATTTTTAGAAGAGGAAGAGCCCTGAATGGCTACAAACAACAAAGGCGAAAACATAGAAGTGTCTTCCGCTTCTTCCGTGGAGGCAAAGAGAGCCGGAGAAAGGAGGGAGGGTGGATTGTGTCGTACAAACAGCAGCACGAGTGAGTCCTCTTGGATCTCTTATTCAACAACAATCTGTTGCACACGATGAGCCAAAAATCTGGGATCAGAAATGTGGGAAAACATTTAAAAAAAAAGACATGTTATGTCGTTTGATGATAAATATGGCTGATTCGAACAAAAGGATGAAAGAAGAGTGTCACAGGAGACAATGTACTCATTTATAAGCTGCATCTGAGACTGTTGTCTTTCATCGAAACATGGAAATCGAAGTATGCCATTAAGACAAGTAATTAAGCATAATTCATTGTTTTGTTAGATGGCTGGAAATCCCCAGAGCATGCTGGAAAGAATGGATCGTCCTTCTGCCTGTGAAGTGATTATTCTCAAAGAGATTAAACAAATGACAACACTGAGTGACGGTTGCAAGTTCGAAGCCCACCAAGCTCATGAGACCTTCCAGGCAAGACACTTTAAAGGAGAAGCAGCATTGCTGCCTGACTTACAAAAACAACAAAAATACCTTATTTTTACACTCAGGCTTTTCTGTTACTTGCATGCACTCGTTGTATAACCATCTTGTCACTGGAGCTCGACTGTTATAAAGTTACCTCTAATCCATTAAGTACGCACATTCTTCCCAATACTTTGCTCCTTCACAACTAATCCAAAATACTTCACTGCTGAGTCTTGTACAACAGCTCAAAGACGATTTCCAAACGCAACCATTTCATCATCCGCAACTCAGACTGCGCTCGTTTCATCCAATAGGAACGCAAAACCAAAACGTCAAAAATAATACAAGAAAATTTCACCCTTGCACACGAGTTGACAGTATGGGGGAGATGAAGATGCTCTGTTTATAGTGTTCAAGCAGTTTTTCCCTTTTTTTTCCTTTAGTGCCTTTGCTCAGTCACTGTGTTGCAATGTTCTCATGCCTGCTACATGCTGAATAGTAATTCAGCTGGTAAAGAGCTGAATGACTCACAAGAGGGCTTTTATTCCGGCTGCAAACACTGCGTCTCCCAAGGACGACTACTGAAAAAAGGACGTATTGGGGTGTAAAGCAGGGAATCACTCACAGAAGCATCTACAGGAGACCTGCAATGCAAATAATGATGCAGAGTTTTGACGTCCATCCACCCGTCTTCAGAGCTCACTTTGTCTGAAGTGGTTGAGAGTGGTTGAAGGGCAGGGCGCAGAACTGAACGTACCGCGCAAACGCACTCAAGCAAGAGCCTTCAAAATAAAAGTGCCAGGCAGATTCCAAGGTATTTTACTGATTCTGAAAAAATGTACAAATCTAAAATCAAGATTAGCCCCCGACCCAACCTGTCCTTCAATCTCCTGTATCTCAAAGGAAAGGGAACAGCTCCCATCAGACCATCAAGGAAGGAAAATATGTTGAAACTAAACTCTCCTAACTGCAGTGAGATTCTGCGATAAATGTGCCATCCTTTAAAGTTTATTGCACAAACGCTGCATAAGACGCTGAATGGTCCAGTATTGGGATGGGTTTTTTTTTTCTCCCTTCAAAAACATCTGAAATGTTCGTTTTGATCCCGTTCTCCGAGCGACTCTCCTTTGATGGGGATCGGGTCACAACGATCTCAAACGTTGAAACAACGAGCTCGCGCTTTCCCTCAATGAGAACACTGAATGCACCTCCTGCTCTGCCTTTATAGGACACGGTGTAAATAGCTGTCTCAGCGAGCCCGGTCTTTGCCAGCCGGGGATTTCTAAGGAAGGTTCCATTACACATCAAAGCGAGCGAGGGTGGTTTTTATTTATCTTGTAAACACATGCGCATTACTAATTACGCCGCAGATCACCTTAAAAGAATTCCACCTCCATCAAAGTCACGACTGTTCGATAGGGGAACGATTTTTCCTCTTTCCTTCTATTCTCTCGCCAGGACGGGATTAAAAGCTGGTTATCGTTCAATTCCTTTAATGTCGCCTCTCTCCCCGCTGCCGTTTCAAGCTAATTAAATTTCTTCCGGGGCGACGCTGTATTGGCTGGCTGACAGGTAACATTATAAAGCGTGACCTTCCTTGCGTTATTATCCTTCTGACAGCTCGGAGGAAATTCCGCTGGTGGGCAACCGTGGGATGAAGACAGGACAGTGCCCAAACTTCCCATGCAGTAGATACACTTGTCACGTTGCGTCAAGTCAAAGTTTTTTTTCCGGCGAATTCCCCAGTTCTCTTTGTTTCGGATACTTCATCATGCTTCACATGAAACTGCCAAAAAGGCTAAATACAAATTCTTATTTGTGTGTTCATTCTCCTTGCATAAATATCCAATAAGAAACACTAATATGGAGTATAAAATCTCATCAGCAATGAGGCGTTTCGAGACTCTGAACAATGACGGCAATCTCGGGTTGACTCATCTCTCCGAGTGTGAGGAGAGAGGAGCTGCTCCCACGAGCAGGCAGGTGTGTGTCTGTGTGTATATTGTGGGTCCATGATGGGTTTCCAGTATCCAAAATTATGAAGGCAATAAAAGCAAATCTGTTTTTTAGGACTGAGGAATACAGGCATCCACACAAAGGGAGGAAATGGAGCAGTTTAGAATGAAAAACGTCAACATTACCGTCATCTTACACGCTTGCCTGTGGCTTGTCGGCTGCGATCTCTCATTTTCCCTGCCCGCTCTGTGAGCGCTCCCCGTTCTGCCTGCCCTCTGCGTTTCCGCGGGAGCACAATGAATGTGTGAGGACAAGCAAGCGCAATGTTCAATTGTCCGTTCACTGAGCTCACTAGGGTGTGAGGGCCCTCTGGCCAAGGCGGCCCGACACCCTGACTGCTTGTCAGGCTTCATTTCAGATCCCCAAATCATGTCTTCTTGTTTCGGCTGCCGCGGCGACGATGGGCCGGCATTTCGAGGATTATACGAACAATTTATTGTTTCATTGTACACCAGCTGAAGACAAGACAGATACAAGCGGCGCCGACACGAGTCAAAGCTGTTCTGGAGCATCATCTAAATCATGACATACTTTCTGTTTTCCAGTCCATGGACAGCGACAGGCTCTGTTACTCCAGGGTATGGATAATGGAGGAGGAAATAAAAAAAACACGCCGAATAATATACAACAACTTCCACAAACTGATGCCATCTTCTCCTAAAGTCAGGAACAGAAGAGCCCACTGGAGACTCACAAAAACCACCAGCTCTAAAAATTTCCATCTCCTCGCTTCATGTTTCTCCGAGTATTGTGTCAAAGTCACAGCAATGTGTAGTTTAAGGTCAGTGGGTGGTGAATATCAGTCAGATAAAAAACGATGAAGGAATCAGTTTGATCTCTGGTGACCATCTTTCCAAAAGCAGGGTAAGGACCCCAGACCTGCTTCTAAAATCATGCCGCGAGTAAGCCCGAGGCCCCTGACCTGACCGGCTTTAACTTCTCGCGACCGTAAGTTGGGATTTTGCAAGTCAAGAAGAAAAAATCACGTGTATCTTCATTCAGGCGGAATTTCTCTCCATTTATACACCAAGCACATAACCGAGCTTCACTGCGAGGAACAAAGTGACGGGCAGGAAAAAAAAAAAAGACACGAGAGAAAGAGTGGGCGGATCACAGAATCAAAACAAC
The DNA here is from genome assembly GCA_032274725.1 of Malacoctenus triangulatus. Lineage (NCBI taxonomy): Eukaryota > Metazoa > Chordata > Actinopteri > Blenniiformes > Labrisomidae > Malacoctenus > Malacoctenus triangulatus. The sequence continues at coordinate 4,974,039 of JAUESE010000037.1, forward strand.
ATCAAACCTGAAACTTCATCAGCTCAGCATCGCACTCTCTCTTTGACCAAGTAAAACCAACAACCGTGGCAGAAAAAGTTATCTTGGCAACACTCAGGTTGTGCTTCAACGCTCCACAGATAGAATGCACGCTGTGCATAAAATATGCTCATCCAGATAACATAATTCACAAATCTCAGCCTGTTGGACAAGTTCCCTGCCTTTAATATGGATTTGAACACAAAATAAATGCAGTCTTTTAAGGGAAACAGTTTACTTGGTCCAGTCAGGATTGTCTACATGCACGTATTTGGCCTATTAATTATATTCTAACTTTTTTATTTGCCACTCCTCTTTCCTGGTGCTTGAGCCTGGAACTCAGAGTGACACTTTAAATAATTTCAGATACAGGTCAGGTTTTTTGGTTTGTTTTCCTACAGGTAATTGCTGGGAAAAACAGGCTGTTTGGAGCTTATTTGGTGTGCACTGCACTCCTCCTGCTCCAAGCGAGGCTTTGACCCACGGCTCTTCAGATAAAAGACACGCACTGTGTTTTCAAACTGAGTACTGTGCAGCATATAGGATAAATAATTGCGTGATGTTCGCGAAGGGGAATGTGCGGCTGATTAGAAGTAGCGAGCACCGCATGGGGGCCCTGATTGTCTGAACTTATTCTGCACTCAACTGGCAACCCACTTGGAGTAAGACTTATGTTGGTGCTGACAGAAAGACAGAAATGCAACATGAGCCAGAATATATTCAAAGCATTGACAAGTACTTTGGAATGACAGATTGAATTTTAGTTCAATCTTTTTCTCTAAAGACACAAAACAAAAACTCGAATAATTTGCACAAATAATTTCGGCATATATTGGAAAAGAGTGCTTTTTATATATAGATGTGCATGAAAAAATATACATATAAACTTATTCCAATTCTTGTATTTTTCGACTTCCAGACCGAGAGGCCGGCTCGCTCGCCTCTTTACCCGAAAATAGTGCGCCGTCCTCGGCTTTGAAGCTCCGGCGTACCCCGGGGCGAAATTCAACAAGCCACAAAGAGCTCCGAGCTTTTAAGGGGGCTGT
>JAUESE010000037.1:5037089-5071548 GCA_032274725.1 Malacoctenus triangulatus
GACAGCAACCTCGTGGTGCGTTCGTGTCAACAGGGAATCAGAATCTCTGAGGAATGTCTCAAGCTGCTTGTTTAATGTGTCCCACCTAGAATAAAGACAGCTCTGGAGGAACAGTGGGGGGTGGAGGAGGTGGAGGGGGGTCCAATCTCGGAGTGTAAGTGGTTGGTGAGTGTGTTTAGACAGAACACACAGTATGCAGATGAGGGGAGTTTGTTTAATGAGGGGAAGCTTTTTTCCCTTTTAGTGCACTAAAAGGTTCATTTACTTGGAAGTCTAAACACAGCAGTAGGTTCCTCTCAATCTGCGTCTCGACGAAGACTTAAAGATGATCATTTGAAGGCAAATGATGGAAAGTATGCGAGCCTGCTTTAATCTTACAAACATATAATTGGCTGCCATTAAGGGAAACAACTTTTGTTTAAAGACATGCCACCAATCCATCATTGATCTGCGAGATGTGCAACGTTTTTAAAGCGTTCTTTAAGACGCACCGAGACGCGACCCGACACCCACCTGTATGCCCAGGCTGGATTTCATCAGATGAAACTGGTCCACCAGCTTCTTGTGCAGGGGTCTCATGTCCTGGGGGACAAACTTCTCGTGCACAGCGAGGCCGTACTCCAGGATGTGTGCCTGCAAGAGGGATTCACATGTGGAGGAGCTTTAATTCTCCACTTCCTGTTTGGTCCGTTTGGCTCTGGATGTCCTTTAATGCAGGCTGATGCATTCAGGAGGGAACCAATGCTTTACCTCCTCCAGTGTTAGAAACATTACAGAAAACAGGACCAGACACTATTTCAGTGGATAATACACTTATGATAATTAACCACCATAAACTTACACTCGAACGAATGATAAATAAAACAACACCCGAGCTTATCGGCACCGCGGTATTTAAAAATTTAGCAGCGTAACTTGTGAATTAAGTTTTCACTTCCTTGCATCAGAATAATGCCTTCCCTCTGACAATTCCTGCCATTTCTTCCACAAGGTTTTTTTTTGTCTTTTGATATGTAAATTAAATCAAGATGTTTAAGTCTTTCTAGGGATCTTCTGGGCTGCTGTATTTTGCTCCTGGCTGAATATAAATCCCAATTTGAAGTGCAGAAATTGACGATATTCAAACGCCGTTGAATCAGAATCACACAGGTTGACGCCATTGTTGACGCCATTCCAAGCCGACGCGTCCGTATGCCGACGACACGTTTCGTTTTGGCTCTGACCTGTTCGAACATGAGCTCCCTCAGTCGCCCGATCTTCTCGCCGTCCTCGGGGTGATTCATGACGTAGTCCTTCACGAAAAAGGCCTGCAAAGAGGACGGAGAGCAGAGATGGTGTTACGCAAAACACCTTGAAGGCGAAGCTGCGCGCTCTCCGCAGCGCCACCCGAATCCCAGCTGGCCTGACACAGTGAATCAGCGTCCACACATTCATTTGTTGAGGCTGTAAAACAATCAGGGAAAGCGAGCGCTCGGAGGTAATGAACATCCCACTCAAACGGGGGTTGTGGGTCTTTGTGCTGTGGTAATTATATCAAATTCGGGGACAAGAATAAAAGTCTGTGTTGACTGAAAAAAAAAAAGCCAAAAACATTGTGATAAATGGATGTTAGAGGAATCAAAGAGGTTGATTTCACTTTGATTTAGGGGGCCAAATTGGTCTCAGGCTCCAAAAGCTCTTTTTCATATCACTTTCATTCGTGTCAGTACTTCCCAGTGCAGATCATGTCTCTTTAGAAGGATCCTCGTTCTTGATTACAGACCGAGCTTTTTATTCACTTTCCCAGACATTCGCCTCAAAAAAAAAAAAGGCGGCTCCAAAGGAGGGAGGCAGATAAGATGAAAAACGCCCCGCCACGCTTTGAACGACGATAACCGCTCTCGCCGCAGCCCTGCGTCTGAATGCCAGGTGCCTTGTTGTTTACATCGCCACCGAGTCTCGTGATGCGTCTGCAGATTACACTAAATCCCTTTTTTCGATCCGCATCGGATACGCGATGGGAGGGGTGAGGTGGGATGGGGGGGGGGGATGAAAGGGGCCCGGGCGAACAATCGGCTCCAGAAGAAAACTTGCCATAAAAGCGAAATGGGAGGTAGAGGGTGAGTTCACACCCCCCAAAAAAGCTGTGTTTTCTTGTCAAGGACAGAGCTGCCTGTCCCCAAGGCATAAAACACACACACAAAAAAAGGAAAGCGGCATCAAACGAACCCTCACAAACACACAAATACAATCGTACACCATTGATACACCCAGGACTATTTTGAGTCAAGATAAACATCCTTAAATGGTCAATTTGATCAAAGCAGTGAATGCAGCGCACGTAATCTCGTGTTCCTCTTCATGTATTCTGCAGCAAACAGACGAGAGAGATTCATATTTTAGCGCACGAGATCTAATAAAGTTTTTATAGTTGAAGCCGAGCAAGTACAGTGTTTCAGCAGAGAAGAAAAAAAAAAGAAAGGCAGCAGAAATAATCAATAATCTGCTGCAAATGATGGAAATTTCTCATTGGGCTGTGGGGGAGTGAGACCTCGCCATGGAGTGGCTCAGTTAATCATTAGAAAAGTCCAATTAGAGATGGAATGCAGCAGGGGGGGGAGGGGGGGTGGAGTGTGTGTGTGTGCGTGTGTGTGGGGATAAATTAGACCGCAACCACCATCCACCACAACCCCCCCCCCCCCCTCAAGGGTTTCAAATCAAACCAAAGCAATAAATCTGAATATTAATAAAGACAATTTCTCCTTCATTTGGAGCCGAGCAAACCTCCGCAGCTGTCAATCGACATTACGTGGGGAAATTAATAGATTTACAGTCCGCGCGATATATTTCGTGGAGACGAGCGAGCGCCGGAATTGGGGGAGAAGCCCCCCTCCCCCCCGACGATCTGTGTCCGGCTCCTGCAGGACAGTCAAAATATGTCTGGCATTTTTATAGTATGTGATATATGAAATTACAAATGACGCGTGATCGAGAGCAGTTGGTGGTCAAACTCTGCTCGGAGAAACATCATTTATATGCATGGAAATATGGACGTAATCCTGCAGACGCTGCGCGGGGGTAAGGAGCTCTCTGACGGGAGCCGCGAATCCATCCCGTCCCTATCGTTCCTCTCACGCAATAACGACGGGGAGGGGGGAAATAAAATGCACTTGAGTGACCTGCACCTTTTGTGGCTTTATCAGCACCCTACAAAACCTTAATAGGGCTGCTGCTGCACAGAGGCCTGCTCTTCACTCAAAGGCATACAGTAAATGTGACCCCTGCTCTAACACACACACACACGCACACACACACACTACATGCATGCTCAGAGTGGTTGCTATGCGACAGTGCAAGTCGCAGAGTAGTCTTGGTTTGTTTGAGGGTAAGAAGCCTTTTTCTTGTGTAAATATGGTGACTGAACCATCTTTTAAAATCTTTTTTTGTCTCTCATTTTGATTTTATGTATTTGTATTCTGAATTAATTTATCTGATGACAATAATAGAACCCTTTCATGTCCACATCGGGAAAAAAACAACACTTTATTGCTGTTTTTTTCTGTTGACACAAAGAAGGAAAAAAGTACATGTCTTTTTTCTAACAATTTAAGAATTCAATTCATTAAAGTTGAAGATTTTACCTAAAAAAATTCAAAAGAAGAATGAAATAATGAAAGGGATCAAATATTATTTAAAAAAAAAAGGTAAAATTAAATAAAATTAAATAAAAATATAACAGCAGAGGCTCAGTTGATGAAGGTGGTTTATGAGCGGTGGAGTTGAAGAGTTCAGGAGAAACAGGCAGCGCAAACGTTTGTCAGTGAGTTCGGCCATATTTCAGTTTTCCATACCAATCTGTGCATCTGTCTGCTCGCACTGGAGTGAATAACAGCAGCTGCATCAACACTCCCCTCTCATTCATTTAGCTATTATTAGCCATCCATCTCGCTGTGCTCCTCCACTCCCGCGCCTCTAACTGCCATTTTTTGACCTGACCCCTCTTTTCTCCTCCCATCCATCCGTCTGTCCATTGACTGAAACCTCCACCCGTCCTTACACCACACATCCATCTCGTCCTCCTCCCCCCTCTCCCCCCTCCCACCCCGCACGCATCCCCTCCATCCATCAGTCCATCCGCTCCACCCATTCGCTGCATTAAACAACTGCGTCACGGCGCTGAAATCCCACCTTCATGCATCACCAAGCAAACTGTACGCCGTTCGCCCCCCCCATGTCACCCTCCGCCACGCCGCACGTACCTCCTGGTAGCGAGCCAGCCCGCCGTTGACGGCGGCGTCGATGACCCCGTTGAGGCACATGGTGAGGGGGTTGATGTTCTGCATCTGCCGGCTCTGGCACTGCGTGATGAGCGTGCGCAGTTGCAGGTTCTTGTTCTCGATCACCTCGATGGCGTTCTCCAGCGGGCTCACCTCCACCTAGGAGGCAACAGTCAGACATTAGAAGTTCAGTGGTTCACAAATTAGACCTCATTTATGGGACATAATCTCCCAACTTGTCTGATCTCAGTGATTCTGAGACAGATTTATAAAAGTCTGAGCTTGTTTTCACCTGTTGGATTGCTTGATTTTGAGACTCTTCACACACACTAAAAAAAAAGCTTGTTTTCATGTTTTTTTTATGCTTATTTTTCAAGCGGGGCATTTTTCCCAGTGTTGCTATTGGAGCGAGCGTTTCGAGAAGCATTTCAGTGAAAACTGTCGCTGGCCGGAAAAACCAAAATAATCCACTAAATGGTGCTCAAATGCTCAATGGAGCTGAGGGGGGGAACTGCTGAGTTGGGTGATAATTATCTTCGGGTCCATCACAACAAGCGCACACTCGTAGCGAATGACCAACCAGTCATTTAGACACAAGTGCAGCAGCTTATAAATGAACGATGGGCTTCGTTTGTCCACACATATAATCTGTGTGTGGTCATTTGTGGAGGCACAGAAAACGTCCCAGTATTTATCTTATTTTTTTGTCCCCCTTACTCAAACAAAGCTTGATCCTTTTGCTAATGGAGCTTCTGCCAGTCCTGTTGGGCTTTTTTTTGTGTTGTTTTTTTTTCCTCTTTTTTGCACTGTATAGCAAATCAGAGAATGACACTGGGCTTACAATCCGCAATTTCACACCACGTTCAGCAGCTGTGAACTAAAGAATGTGGGCTCAGACCATCAGAGACAGACACAGTGTTGTGTTTTGCATACGCTGGACAAAACAGCCTCTAAAAATCCACCCACTCTGCAGATCTGAATGAGGAGATTCAAGACAAAAAGCTTTTGAGAGGATTTACACAGCGAGGGGACGTGGACTCATTTCAAGCCCGACCGAGAGACTGCGCCAGGAAAAAACATTAAATTATTTCAGACAAATCTTTCTTTTTTTTTTTTTTTTTTTAAAGCAAAGCAATTAGATATTAGGCACGACACCCAATCCTTCTCCAGAATGAAATAAAATGTCAAATAGCCCCAAACCTTTGACCTAGGTCATTATTGTTGTTCAATGTAATGACTTGGATCGATACTTGGATATTGGCTGGCAGCACTCTAAATTGCAACTTGCGAAATGAAAGTGTATTACGCCGTCCCTTGAGTGTGGGATGACTGTGTGTGTGTGCGCGTGTGTGGTTTTGTCTTCATCAGCGGTGGTCACACTCACCAGCTCTCTTTTCTCCACTTCAAACCAGCGCGAAATGCCCGGAAGACTCTGGACCAGAGTCAGGGTGGTCCTCTCCACCCACAGGCTCTGCGGGAAGAGAAAGAAAAACATGATACATTATGAAAATTAGCTGAATGTGGAACGCGTTTGGAAGGAAGGAAAAAAAATAAAAAATCGCTGCACAAGTTCGACACATGCAGGCGCTGCGTTGCCGCGGGCCGGCGCGCAATTTATGGAACATTAGATAGTTTCCGAGGAGAAAAAAAACGCGGTGAGTACACCTACAGCAAAACACCCACTTTTAGACAGAGGTCAGGTGTCACGTCTCATATCTCATTGCATCATTCATGTTGCGGCACTTATGTTGTCAGCCGGCGTGCTTGTCAACATGCCAACATCTCGCAAGGTCACTCTGACAGCATGTAAACTGTAGAAACTCCTGGATCCACCGCGAGCCGTGAGCATTCATCAGCTGGAGAAGGAGCTGCAGCTTTGCCCTCATTGAGTTGTAAACACGCCGAGGAAAATAAGAAAAAAAAGGAACGCTGGCAAATCGATGTTTTTGTGAATTTTTTTGCTTACTGTTTAAAAGGGAAATCAATGGGATGGCTTCCTCTAGTTCTTACATTTGAGCTGAAAGTAAAGCGTGTAAAGATGTGAAGAAATCCACATGATTTAGTCAGCTTAGAGAAGGAGACATTAAAAACTTTTGACTTTCAGACCTCAAGTTACTATCAATCATGATCAAACCAAGAGAAACATATTCAAGCCTTGTTAGCGCACTTGTTGCTTTAAGTATGTAAAACTAAAGCATCAGGTCATTTGTCATCCTGGGTACTCCAAAACTCCTCCTCTTTAGGCTCCGCCCCTGTGATGTGCAAGTCACTTTAACCAAGTATCGTTCACATATCGCTGCTGTTCCATTTCATATTCATTCCAAGCGTGGCGACTTCAATCCGACACCCGGAAAACATCTGTGTTCACCGCGAGGAGCTTTTCGTCCGGCTCCCTCGACAGCCGGGATCAAGGTGGCGCCGCGGCACACCTTGGTTTATTTCAGGCCGTGTTCCCGACCCGGCGTCTTGCTCAAGGACACTCCAAAAGGGAACACGGGTGCTGACACGCCGCATCGATTGGTCGTCCTCAGGTTGAAGACGGGTCTTCCGACTCACTACACAACCCAGCTGCCCTTTATTGATTTTATGTTTTTTTTCTTTTAAAGCTAAGAAATCCACCTGAACATCACTTAGAAAAAAAAAAACAGGTATTACAGTTTAAGAGCAGGAAGATGAAAGCAAAATCTGACATAATAAAAGCCTTGACCTTTCAGTAAAAATGTTTTTTTGGTTCCTTTTCAGAGACAACTTTGTTGAATTTTGCCTTTCTTTACAACTCAATTATAACTGATCGGAGCACATCCTGGCTGCGGCGTCCTCTCGACACCACGCAAAAGTTTATCACGCTTATTACTCCCACCTGAGGGCCGCAGATACCCGGCCCTGATAGAAATGCGATATTATGATTAAATTTAGACAAATTGCTTTGATGGAAGTGAAATGAGAAGACTGCGTGAAGCGGGCGTGTGTTTAACTGAATATTGATGAGAATGATATCAGGATCTGTGTGGTGGGCGGGTGTGTGCGTGTGTGTGTTGGAGATCTGCGTATGTAAAGGCTTCCTTCCCACAGAGCCGAGCGGAGCCCCGGTATTGAAGTTCCTGTGTGTGTGATTACTCATGCTGGAGTCATGATGAATTAAACATGTGCGATACTCAGAGTATTACCTGAACACGGGTTCAAAACTATCAGCGCCTACGAAGCGCGTGATGGATGAACGAGGCGGAGACGGAAGGTAAACGTAGCTGTTACACATCAGTCTCATGGAAGGATTAACAAAATTCACAACTTTCACTGTCGGAATATTCACTCGAAAAAAACAAGATTCTCAAGTTTGAATAAAAACGCTGAGAAAGTAAAGATGAAAATTATTCAACTACTTTTAAGGGAAAAGTTTCTACTTTGGAGAACTTCTTTTGTCTTCTAGAATATGAAGACAAAAAAGAGACTTTCCAGCTAATTCAGTGATCCTGATTCTATTTTAGTGCTGATATATGATATCTCACATTAAGAAACCCTCTGAGCAGATTTTCACACTTGTTCTATCAGCTCTTTTTTTTTTAGCAAAATAACCTTTGTCTTCTTTCTAGAAGGGCGTGTTCCCTTCAAATCCAATACTACCTCGATTTGGTGTGAAAGCAGCCAAAATACAATAAGGAGCAGCCGTCTTGTGCATTGCTGGAGTGTGTGGAAGCGTCCACAGATGGGGAATGATATACACTGGCTCCTACACGGCGCTGGTATTAGCATTCAGAGTCTGCAGTGCATCAACTCGGCTCCCTCAAACTGCAGCCGAGCCTCATTGTAAACCTCCGCTGTTTGCGAGTGAAACAAACAAAACAATATAGAACAACAGCCTGTTTGTTTGCTTCCTTTAATCCTTCAGACACTTCTGTTTGTGGTCAGCGGCTGCGCATCTGCTGTCGTCACTGAAACATGATCATCGACCTCGTGTAACTGCAGTGAAAGCGCCCTGAATCCTCTCGCAGTCGGCGTACCTTGAACTCGTTCTCCTTGTCTTTGGTGCCCTTGTGGAAGGGCCGGTCGTATCGGAACCTCCAGATGTGATTAAACTTGTAGAAGCTTTTGATGTTGTCTGGCACTCCGTCTCGCTGCAGCACGTCCTGGCTCTCCGGGATGGGCGTCACCGCGTAGATCTGCAGGTCTGAGAGCGGCGCCGGGTTAAGGGAGAAAAGTGCGAGCACCGGGGACACGGGAAAGCACTGAAGGCTCCGAGCGGACGGACAACAAATTCCCAGCGACCCGAAAAGAACAACGCGACCTTGAGGGTGACGTTTGGCTGCTGGGACGCGTGGACGGCGCGTCCCCTGTCCTTCAATATCCTTTGTGTTTCATTAGCCGAGCCAGAGGCCGGCACGATTGTATTTACATCCATGTGGAGACAATATCCTGCCAGGCAGAAAACAATACCTGGAGCTCAACCACACTTCAAGGGAGCCGATGGCTCCAAAATCAATAATTCCTCTATCTCTTAATAACCGGAGAGACGATCTCACCAACTGCTTTGACCTGCCTCCTAACACACACATAAAACACTCGCTCTCCAAAAGAGGTTGCACCACACCGCATGCATTCATGTACCCGCATCTGAAGACCACGAAAAAAGAACAAAGACGCAGACAGCTTCAGAGAGAAAAAAAAAACAAACAAAGCGAAGGAATAAAGAGTTGGCAGCGTGCTCTCTTTTCGTATTTGCGATTTGTATCGAAAACAAAGGGAGACGGCGCGCAGACGCCGTCGGAGATGAAAAAAACAAGAGGAGCAGGAAGTGACTCGGTCTTTTTTTATCCTCACTGAGGAGGAGAAAAAAATGTTGCACTCATGAGACGCTTCACGGAAGAAAGGACAGCTGACACGCATGAACGACACGGATGAGCAGGCGGCGGCGAGATATCATAGAGACTATTGATTGGAGTTATGTGCGAATAACACAGCGGCGTGCTTGATTTATTCACGCGGTCACGTGCCGGCGAGGCGGGCCTATTTAGGCTTCTATATAGGCCAACAGTTGTCCCATACATCGGAGTTAATAATTAAGGAGGCCCCACAGACGGCAGGAAGGAATCTGAAGGGGGGGCGGGGGAAAGATGCCCGATGTCAGTGAGTGATTACATTCATGTCGGATCGAGGGAGCTAAAATGCACGCAGCCATATGTTACACGCATGTTAATGATCGGGGGTTTTACATAATGGTGTCGGTGGTAATATTCGCCGCTCACTCTCGATCGACGAACTGTGTAAAATCTGCAAACTTGGAAACTTTGCGATGTGAGTGCTCGCTGCTACTCCACTGCACCAAAACTCTTGGTTTGTTCGCCATTTCTACGGCCACAAAATACAAACTAAACAGTTTATTTTTTGAGCTAATTTGAAAAACTAGAAACATTTTGTTCTAATTCACAATATTTCACTGTATTTTTTAATGACTTTTAAGCTACAAATTTGAAAAAATAAAGCATGAATTAATACCATTAATGTGTGATAAATGTGAAAGAAAAGTTTTTTATGTTTAATTCGAACTAAATTATGAGAAAATTAAGTTTTTTAATGGTATTCGGATCAGAAAGAGTACCCACTTCGCTTAAGGAGAAAACATGTGTGACTAATGTCGACTCTCTGCATTTCATTTCAGAGAATATTATCTGAGGACTTGTAAATGAGATTTGTCAGCCACCAGCAGCTGTGTTTCCTCCGTCGGGCTGCACATTGTTTCCGAAAGAGAAGCACAAACTGCACGCTGAAAGCTAATTGTCGCTCAGTGAGAAATTGATCTTTAGGCTTTGTGTTTAAGCGCGTAGAAACCACAGTGTGTCGGATTGCGGGCTTGTACGACATCCTCTGTCCTGCCTTGCGATATGCGGCTCGCCATATTTGTCTACGTGTCTGTAAATGGGCCTTTTTTTGATGGGAGAGCGGCAGAAGGGGAAGCGGTGGAGGGAAAAAGGTGTGCATGAGAGCCTGGTCTCGGCCGGTTGTTTGTGTGTCTGCGCGCATATGTGAACACATGCATGTTTGCATTGCTGTCAGTCTGCATCCAATCCCACACGCTCGGCCGTGTCTGCTCAGGATGGATGCGAGGCCGGTGCGCGCTGCTCTGTATGCATTTTGCATGCGGGTCAATCCGCAGCCAAGGATACACTGTGCGTCTGCCTGGTATATGGTCTGGTCCGGCTGGTTGACGTGCTGCATGGCGATGGCGTGGGGGAACTCGTTGAGCATCCGCTGCTGGAAAGCCTCCAGCCTCTCGTAGTCATGGCCGCGGCACACAAACTCCTTATTCTGCGGCGAGAACACAGCGTGAGCTTAGCTTGACATCTAGTGGTGGAGCCCTGCAACTGCAGCCCCCCCCCCCTGCCTGCCTGCACGCTCCTTCAAGGACAGGACCCCTGTTACATCATTAGACGGCAGTGAATGGGAGTTACTGAATGTCACCTTACACTGTGGGAGTCTTACATAAAGCAAAGTTAATTCTTTTTTGTAGTAGGTGAGAGTGATATTCTTTTCAACCTGCTGTTCATGACAGAGACAGAATGAGGAGATTTCTTTACCCGCAGGAAGAAAGGAAACTTCTTTCCATAGAAACCGACTCTGAAAAATTCAGGTTCGAGTCTCTGCTGGTCCATGATCTTATCGTAGAGAGACGCTTCCATCATCTGGTGAAGAAAATAATGAAGGAGATCATATTATTTTCTTTCTACATGACATAAAAAAAATGTATAGTGCACTGGAAAAAGCAGTTATAAGGAGGAGTATTTTAAGATAAAGTCATTTCTCTCTCACGGTGTTTCTTACCCGCATTTTGCTCAAGTTCCTGTAGTCGTAGTAAGACTCGTACTGGTCGGCGAGCTCCCTGCAGAGGATGATGCCATTCTCCCAACACTGCAACACAAAAACCACTCGCCTTGCTCAAGTTCACTGCTGCCACTTCCTGAAAGTGCTTTGAGCTCATGTGGCGGCGGCGGCGCGGTCCCGCTGCCACCACTGGATGGCAGTGGAGAGTCAGTGTTACCAGAGGAATGCAACCCCCCCCTCTCTCTCCTCTGCAGGTACAGGCGGCACCCAACCATCTTGCTAATTAAATGAAAAGCTTTCCTTTCCCGCAGCCTCCTAATCCCCGCGCGGGAGCACCGGCAGATGGCACAGCCAGCCAACGTGAAGGAAAATTGGACTATGAGTAACGAGGGGGAGAGGTTTTAACGATTGCGCGAAGCGGTGTTATTTCATCAGGAGTGGTAAAGAACATTTTTGAGGTTTTTTTTGTGACTCTGTAGGATTCATTTTCCCCTCGAGAACACAGAACAATGCTTGTGTAGTTTCGGATAAAGAGATAAAAACTAGGAAAGAGAGAGAAATATAAAACCAAACGTGCTTAGAGAGGAACAGAACCGATCACAAACAGCTTCCTCCAATGCTGCTGCGTCCATGAATCAGCAGAGCTCCCGTTTCATGCGCGTCACGCCTCGCCTGTCAATCGTGCCGTCATCCGTCTCCCGCCATATTTCTGGGAATATTGCGGGACAATGCGGACCCCCCCCCACCCCCCTTGCTTTAATTACGGCCGCCGGCGATTCGTCTGATTAAACCGAGGAGGTGTTGACGCCTCCAGCTCGCTGTCACAGTTCGTGACAGGTAGAAATTAACTACACGGCTTACGGCGCGCCTCTCCCGGCTCAGGCGAGTGACGCCATATCTCCACGAAACAAGCAGAGAGACGCAGTTCTCTTAATTCTCCCATCCGACACCGTCCCCCCGTTTCTATTCCCCCTAAATCCACGTATTCCCAGCTTAGACGTATTTACTCCAAAAGATCCTCAACCAGCACGGCTGTGCTTTCTTTCTTTTTTCTTTTTTTACTACCAGGTATTAAGCATAATTGCATTCATATCCCGGCGCTCTGGAATATGCATGAGTTGCAGGGCGCGCTGCTGAGAGTCAGCTTGGCTAAAGAGCGCTCCCCATAAACCCGAGCATGCTGTTGCCTCACACTGCCAGAGTACATTTGCTGGCTTTTTCGCGGTGTTAAGAAGCCATTTGTCCTGCTGGCATCAGGGGCGTATATGACCGGTCCCTCTCAGCGGCTGTCGTTAAAAAGCAGAGCTTGTTTGATTTGATTATTTGGACTCAGCAGCGAGCCACGAGAGTGCCTGAGAGAGAGAGAGAGACCGAGAGGAATCCTTGTCGCCACTTTGGGAGTCGGGAATAAAATGCTATTGTAGGTTAGAGAAGGACTGTAGGAGGAGGAGGGACACAGCGGCGCGCTCCGGCTCACCTTCCCCCTGTCGAAGTTCTGCACGATGGTGAGATGCAAATACTCCTTCCGTTGCCACTCGCTCTGCATGGGGTAGTTGAGGAACTCCCTGAGCGGCCTGTCCGACCACTCCAACAGCTCATCATACAGCAGCAGGGTGTACGACGCCTCTGCGACACACACACACACACACACACACACAGACAGACAAGCAGCAACAGATCATGTTAATCCGAAAGCAGCGGTCGGGGGGTTTTCAGGAACTCGGGATGAAACCAGTCTCCTGGAAACACGGGGAAATATGACTCACTGAAGCAGCCGAAACTGAAAAAAACAGGGCGGCCCATCGTTCCTGCAGGGTTCGCGCACACTTCTCACCACAGCAACAATGTCTCACCCACACAAACTGGCACTCGTACAGGCTGTGCTGTGTGTCTGGGGGGGGGGGCACTTCTGCCGGCGTACCTGTGTAGTTCTGTGCTTTCAAATGCAGGTCGTACAGCTTGTGGATGTAGCGGATGTACATCTCCTCTTTGTTCAGCTCCGTCTTGTAGAAGTTCTGCCGGGACGAAAGTACAGAACGGTTTAGAAAGTGACCGTTTGTTCCTCGTTTCAGTGGCCGGCGAGCAGAGACTGAAAACCCATCTGGCTGCGCGACACAGTGCTCCTGCAGATGGCTGCAGCTACATAAAGATTTCTTTTATTAAATGATGTTTTCCTCCCACAAAACAGGAAAGTTAACATTTGAAACCTCACACATATGTGCAGGGAGAACATACAAAATCCACTCCCAAAGGCCCAAATTTAAACTGGGATCCATGACAATCACTGATGACTGCTGACAAGTTTAATACTTCTAATTTACAAACACATTATGCATGTGTTTGTAATTATTTTCAGCAAACAGTCGTAGTTGTGATTCGCCTCACAGATTTTGGCAAGAAAGTGACGTCGCATCTCCTTCAGTTTCACCAGATCGCAAAAACAAATTACTTTTCCGTCGTCTTGACTTTTGTTTCTTTGCTCTCTGCTCGATTCAATCTCTTTCGAAAACATTCTGTCAACATCCCGAGCGTCTCGCGAATTCACCCGGGAAGGTGAGGCGACTGAATCCACTTTGAGATCACCTTCAGGGCGCCTGAAGCCCACGCAGGGGCGTCACTCACCAGCAAGCTGACTGTACATCCAATCTTTTTGCCGTCCACCTCCCCCAGCTTCATACAATCCCTGTGACAGGAACATAAAGCACGCGAGCCGTCATGACGTGACTCAGAGCAACCAAAGCGGGGGGGTGCGTCGCATGTCTGCGTGTGCCCTCACCTGTAGTCCAGCAGCCTCTCCATTAGACGGGTGACGGTGGCGATCAGAGAGATCCCGCTCTCCCTCCAGGTCTCCCTCTCAATCTTCTTCAGCAGGCTGAAGGACAAATAAAGAACGACAGAACAAGACGGAGAGATGTAAGGACCAGGGGAGACAAGGGAGGAAGGGGGGAGGGGGGGGTGAACGAGAGAAAATGGGAGAGGGGACGGTGATGGAGGAAATTACTGAGAAAAAAAAAAGAGGAAGCCAAGCAAAGAGGAAATCAATCTCAGTCACACCAGTGTCACCTATGCTTGTTGGCCTGCCTGCAGGAGTTCAAGTAAAACACACAGGTGGCGAAAGGAAACAAAACACCCTCGCCGGTTTAGTGTTCGCCACCTAAATGGACTTTTAGGAGTGATTGGTGATCTCAGCTGGGCAGTAAAAAAAAAAAGAAAAAAAAGACAAAACACATGCTCGCCAAAACACGACAGCTGCTGCTCTTTTCCTTTCCTCTCGGCTGAAACAGTGTTGCCCCCCCACCCCAGTTTCCCCCCCCTCACACAGACGACACTGAGAGAAACAAAGAGGAGAGCGTCTTACCTAGGGTACGGACCAAACAGAGGAATTCTACTCCAGGCGGGAAGCATAGGCGGAATAAATTAATATTAATATGATTAATATCAGCACACACTCACACAGGTTAGTTTGGGGGTTAGTGGCGTTAGCAGAGGACAACTCAGAGAGAAGTAGCAGACTGGAATCACGAGTGAATTTAAACTTCAAGTCAAACATTAGAAGTTAATTTAAAATCAATGTTTTGTTTTAGAATCCTAATTTTTTTTTTGGAGTGCAGAATAATCAGATGAGGAAAAAAAACAAACATGATTTTAAATCCAGTGTTTAGAAATTAAAGGCTGTGTGCCTGTTTTCTATCCATTAAGCTGCACAGAGCAAACTGGCTCATTTCGGTGCAGCAGGAAAACTCATTTCTGAATGTAATCTGATGTAGAACCAACATGATGTTTCCAATGATGTTGCATAACAAACTGCTTCTGGTCAGTCATGTTAAATGCAGTGAAGAGAATGAATACATATTGGAGTATTACACTGAATTGACATCAATCTACTGTGTAACGCTATCACATGGAGGAACAATGGTAAATAGAATGATCGACTATGAAACACAAAGAGACAACTTAAGCAGATGTAACGTGATTAAGTCTCATCGAGATCACACTGGGATTCACATCTGAGAGTGGAGGAGACGCACAGTGTGTCTGCGGATCAGAAATCCAGCTTGAATTTGACAGAAATGTGAGTTGAAATGTAGGAAGGGAGTGGGGGGGAGTCTAGATTTAGGGGTCCCAAATATTAGTAACCCGCAGTGAGGGCTGACATTAAAGTATGCGGATGGAAGCCACGGGAGAAAGGGGGGGAGAACGCACGCACACACGCAAACGCACGTAACACGTCAGCGTGGGCAAACACGAAAGCATGCGGGAGCGCCGACCTGGCAAACACAAGGACAGAATGGACAAAGACTGGCCACAGAGGGAGCTGCTGTGAGCGGAGATGGAGGTGATCACACACAAATTACTTACCGCGCATTATTAATTCAACACTGGCCTCGCTATAAACAACTTCAAACACCGCGCTACCCACCGCCGCCTGTTTCTAATGAGGCGCTTGTGAAGTTAAAAGGGAAGGTGAAACCTTCAATTAAAGAGAAAAAAAACTCTTTTCTTATTAGCGCCGTGCTTTGAAAACAAGCTCACCCGTTTGGCAGTGTTGTTATAGGGAGTAAAAGAAGCTTTAATGACGCTGTCGGCAGTCTTCAGGGTTAAACGGTGATTTTTTGAAGGCAAAAACACTTACTGAGGTAAACCGCCTGCAATCTGCAGCCCACACACACCTGATGACGCCCCGTCATTTTGCCTGTCACGAAAATCTGCTCTCTTGAGTTCACTCTTTACCGGCGTCAATTCACCGAGTCCCGACCCTTTTTTCGTTCTGCTTAAAAACGCTCCGAGGAGAGCGTCGGGCGAGCGTGGACCCGCGCCCGCCTTGTCTGCCCTCAGCTTTTCTTTTCGCAAAACTCACATGCTGTTGAACAGCTCCCGGTACGTCTCGTCTCCTTTGCCCTCGGACATCAGGCTGTCCAGCTTGTCAATCAGCTTGGCCTCCACCTGCGGGGAAGAGGAAGACGTTCACGACTGTATGAAGCTGCCAGTCAGGGAAGAAAAAAAAAAAGACTGAGGGGGAGATCAGCACAAATTGCTAAAGAGGACAGAGTGTCAGAGTCAGTCATGTCAGCAGAAGGAAACAGTGTCTGACATGAGGTTTCACCTTGAGTCCAATGAAATGAAAGGGGCCGGTGTCTTTTACATGTGTCAATACCGAGAACGCCTCTTCGAAGGCCGTTTGACCAGCACACCTGTTTGAAGTTGCCGCTGCGCCTCTGCTCCCAGTCCATCATGTCGTGGAAGATGGGGATCATGACGTTCCTGAGATCGGGCTGAGGCACCAGCGTCACCTCCAGGAAGAGCCCGATCATCGCCGGGATGAAGTTCAACTTGTGCTCGCCTGGAGGCAGAGAAGACGGGGGACGAGACCAAAACACGGGCGCCGTCTTTGTCACTCGAGCACAGAAACAGTCTTTTAGCTTCCTTTCAGACGAGTCAAAGGAGCTGGTTTATTTTGGGTTAAAGAGCACTGTATCTGCTTCGCTAAAAGTGCAGTCCAATCAGGACACAGATTAAACAAACCAAGTCTCAGTATCGAGAATTCAAGCCATTACTGTGGGCGATAACTAACAATTAAATAAAGCAAAATCTAAAAATGAAGTTAATTCAAAGTGCACTTCATCTGTGAAAAAAAACAAACAAAAGCAAATTGAAAAAAAAACTCAGACGCGCAAAGTGTTTTCACACGAGACATAATGAGGTTTTCAGCCAGTTGCCATGGAGACAAATAGCTTTCTATATAAAGAAAACAGGCTTAACTTGAGTGGAGGGTTTCTTTGTCTCTACTTTCTCTGACATTGTCGCATGACAACAACTGCACTCAAGTGGAGGAACAATACATTTTGAGAAAAACTCATCACAGAATATTTTGGGCTGGAATAGACACATAACGATTCGAAGCGGCAAGAACAAGAACAATAATTTTGAGTGGAAAAATTACTCTTTTTGTATGACGAATATGATCTATTGTCAGGCCCAGAGAACCTTTTACAGTCACACGCTTTCTCATGTGTCGGCTCACCTAAATTCTGCCACATGCTGAAGATCTCACACCCCATCATCACCCTCATGTCTCCATACCTGCAGGACAAAATCTCGTGGTTACAAATGTGTGTTTGCTGCAGGCCAAAACGGAGAGAAGGTGTACAGAAACTGCATGCTGAGTAGTCCTCACACTGTGTGTGCGTGTGGTTCACACTTACTTTTCCAGTATCTTCTTCCTCTTGGAGGGAGAGAAGGACTCCAGCTGAAGACAGGGCTGGTTGATGAAAATGACGGACAAGTAGAAATACGAGTCCCACACCTGGAAATGTTCAGGGAAAAACTTATTTGTCAGCATGTGAAAACATTCCTCCTTAAACTTACACGTGCAGGAACTTTGATTTTTTTCTGTTTGATTGCTGTTTTCTTTTTTCTTCTTGTTCTTTTCCTTTTAATCTTTACACAAACATCTGCACCTCGGCACCGTCCTCCTACCTTGTAGTCAAACTTGTCATTGAGGAAATTTTTCCTCAGAGCGTCGGAGAGGTAAAGGACGGTTGTGATGATGACACTGAAAGAGAGAGACCAGAAAGCGAGGGGAGGAGAGGGGGGAGGAAGGGGGGGAGGGGGCCGCTGTAGGTTATTGTGTCACCCTGCAGGGGGGGGAAAAAAACGCTTCACCGTGAAACGTTCACATTGTATTTGGGTGACGCTTTTGAAGAGTGATATGAAATAACGCAGACACTCTCGATGACATTGGATGACGGTTGAGGACAAATTTGAATACAAAGGAAAAGTGACACAAATAAATAAATAAAGTCGCCCACTTTTTTATTCCTGTCTCACCCCGCTCACTAAAACAAACTGAAATGCGCAGCAAAACAAACAAAACGTGCTGTTTTGATCCATTTTAAAGGAAGAGACAATCCTGCCGACGAGGATAAAAGTGTATCATTGACCTTTCTGTCTCTCGTTGTGACACGCTGCATTAGCCTTGAATTCACTCATTTTTAATGGGTGCTCTCCATCAAAATCCCTTCATCTTGTGAAATGTAGCGTCATTATTGATACTTATGAATGTTGACACTGGAACGAAGACAAGGCTGATGCATTAAATACGAAGCGATCCACCTGATTCTTAAGCTGACATGTCCGGGACACATTTATGGCCCATTGGTCAATCATGCACCCTAGCAACAGCTTCTATTTAGTCCTCTGTGTAGAAGTGAGTAACGGGCTTACTTGTTTGTAACCAATCGCATGACAGTCCAGTCTTTCGGGAACATTTCTGGCCGGATGAGGATCCGAAAGACTGTGAAGATTTGAAGAAGGAAGTCCTGCAAAACACAGACAGCAGCAACAGTTAGTGACAACACTGAATGCGGGGGTCGGATGAGCTTCGACAGATTTGTGCCTTCCCTTCTTGGAGTTTCAAAGAAATGTTCTGTGGTGTTATTGGGACCTGAGAAATCTCACAATCTTGTGTGATTTCACCCTCTGTCACTGTGAGCCTCTCACACCGTTTCCTGTGTGTCGCTCTCCATGGTGCTGAAAAGCACACTCGCTCGGCCAGAGCATCAACTCAAAAGAATCACCATTTCTTTCAAGAAATAAATGAATAAAACAACTCAACCCAAATTTGTCAGTTAGATAAGACCTTTTAATTTTGTAGAATGGCTTAATATAGTAATATATTATAACTTCAGATCATAAAAATGTGTATTTTCCAATAAACAGTGTCATTTCTGTGGAGAGAAGATAGTTTATCTCAACTTGACCGAGTTCAGTTTAAAATTATGCATTAAAAGAACTATTTTTGTTGCCTGGAGGATGTTGAAATGCTCAATTAGCAAAACACTCTTGTAATATTTGTGTTTAATGTATCGAAACTGACGCTGAAACTCGCATTCTGCAAAAGCTCCCTGAAAGCATTAAAAGCCTGCCTGTGTTTCAGTTGATCTCGGCCGTTTTTTTCCCCTTTAACTCTCTCAACTGTTCAAACTGCTGATCCAGCACAACTCCC
The DNA here is from genome assembly GCA_032274725.1 of Malacoctenus triangulatus. NCBI lineage: Eukaryota > Metazoa > Chordata > Actinopteri > Blenniiformes > Labrisomidae > Malacoctenus > Malacoctenus triangulatus. The sequence goes on from JAUESE010000037.1 coordinate 5,056,164, forward strand.
CCACTGTACGCATTTGTAACCATGTAAACAAAAACAAAAACACGCACAGAATACGCGGACATAATGTGTTTATCGCCATTACAGCAGTCTACAAGTGTATTGACTCTCAAACTAAATGAACTCACCGGTGTCATTTGTTTTCCTAATGAAACAAGACTGAACAATTACCCTTCGAATTCTTTCGGCAGCATTTTTCTTTTAATTTGCCTCGAAACAGGTTTAGTGACGCAGGTTGGTGACAAATAAGCCTCCGCTCTGCTAATACTTTGTAATACGCCATTGAAAGGCTGACAAGTTTAAAGAAACACTGCTACCAACTAACACGCACACTGAGGGAAGAAGCCAAAAAGACAAAACGGGGGGGTGATCTTACCCGCAGGTCCTCTTTGCTGCTGAAAGCCTGCAGCAGCTGCTGGTAGTGTCTGTCACTCATCTGTCGCAGGAGAGCCAACAAACAGGCCACAAACTCTCCCTGATGGGGCAACAGATGATGAAGAAGAAGAAGAAGAGGGGAAGACACTGTGAGTCACACCGTCGTGTCAAGACAACAGACAAAAGGCGGGGCGATATCAATAAAAGACAATATTTATTAATTCTTTAGCAACTTGCAAAGTGTTTGAAAGAGCATTTTGTGAGACTGTGGTTGTGAGACTTGTCTGAACCCTAGAAAAGTCATTAAAGAATGTATATTTTCAGAATAAATGTATAGTTTTGCAGTTGCAGAGGATCCGCTGGGAGGAGGAGAGGCTTCCTTATAGCAATTAGGCAAAACATACTGGGGTTTATGCAACCACGAGAAACAGAAAAACACTTTAGGTCCATGAGAAAAGGGAATAATTGACACTGTTGGGGGGCACAACAGTGTTGTTTATTAATGGAAAACAATGTTTTTCTGCTGACTAAGATTAATCTGTTTCAAAACAAAGTCTTAGTCTTTCCGTGCAACCATAGAGGCTGATTCAGCGGCGTAAGCCTCCTTTAAAATCATCTCAGTCTGACAATAATGATTTCATCATGTCCCACCACGCCACACCCTTCTCAGGCTGGGTTGTGATCTAAACCCTTAATTATTGTCATTAATATTAATAATGTTAGCGAACGTAAAGTGGCCAAAGAAGCACTTCAATTTAAAGTCTCTAATTACTCTTGTTCATTTTGTTGGTCCCCAAACAATTTACAGTGGTGAGCGCGCACATACAACACGCGTACCGTGACATCCTGGGACTGAAGCCTCATGGCGGGGCCGGCAGGCGGTGGCCGGTTGCTAATTTCCAGGATGGTCCTCAGCAGAACTCCCAGCAGGCTGTCCACGATTAGCTCCACTTCCTCAGACACGACAGGCTCCTGCATGACAGAGGAAAAACACCCACTCCAACGGTCAATTTCAGCCAAACTCGCCTTCAGAGAATACTCCTGTGGTGGGCGTCATTTTAATGGTCCCACCGACACATTTTGAAGTGCGCGATGGATCTAATGTGCACGATTTCAGCCACTCAGTGGACCTCAAAAGACAGAACTGGAAAACTGACTTGTACTTACTCAAGACTTGCCCTCAATGATACTTTTAGATACTTTTATGCAAGAACGAAACCATAATTTCTCCCCCCCCCCCAAAATGTGGTTATCCCTGAATACCCCTAAACTCCTAATACAATATTTACAAACTCTGCCAGCACGTCCCCGAGCTGTAATTGACAGCTGATGTCATTCGGCATCAGAGCCAAAAGCCTGCCCCCGCCGCCCCAGTAAATTCATTTTCATCACTGTTTTAATGAGTCTTGAATCTGTGAGGAGACTAACAAAAAGTTTCAGGGTGACGCCGAACGTTGCGAAACTTATGAAAGTTCACCTAAAAAGAGGCGAAGGGTAAAAAGAGGTGGCACACAAAGGAGGGGGAGACAGCTAGAGATTAAAAGCAACTCAAAGAGAGTGGCGGATAAACTGGTGTGTGTGTGTGAGAGAATGTGTATGTGTGTATGTGTGTGTGTGTGTGTGTGTGTGTGTGTGTGTGTATCCACCCCCTCTAGTCTCTACCCGTGACAAGACAGACAGGTCTTGGACAGAGTGATAATGAGAAGGAGCCTCACTGGCACATTGGCTGCCACTGCTGTCACTTCTCTTTAGATATGGTGCCAGTCTGTGCGTGTGAATGTGCTCGTGTGTGTGTGTGTGTGTGCGTGTGTGTCTCACTGGGTGCCTTTACCACGAGCGCTCCTTCTGGCAACAAACAGTGCAAGCCTGGAACAGGAAGGTGCCCCTCACACACTCCCACACACACATACACGTTCAGTTGTCGTCCCATCACTTCAGGGAGCATTTCCATTGACTTGCATTCTTATTCTTCAGCAACTTCGTTAACTTCTGCTTGCACCCCGTCCCAGCTAACTTTATTCAAACCTTGAAATATAATAATAAAGAGTATGTGTACTTTATTTATCTCTGGGTGTCAGATGAGTCTGTCGAGTGTAAATAACAGCGAGGTCCCCACAATTTAATCAAATCACACGCGCGTGCACACACACACAAAGACACACACTGCTCAAAGTGACTGCCACTTCGACAATGCCCATTGCTAAATTGATGAGTCTCATTACTGAAGTGCACAGCTGCCAATGTCCCTATTACCAAGACTAATTGACCATATACACATAACAAAGCAATCTGCTATTGCAATGTTCTGGCCGTGACACTGCTGCGCGAGTCCTTCCTGCAGTTTGGCCTCGCTTTAAAGTTACTTTAAAGTTACGACAGCTGTAATTCTCATTCAACCTCCTGCAAAGTTGCACAATTTGTTTGAGAATTTTAGTTCAATTGACAGAGGAAAGAGCTTTAACTGTAATGGGTCTCACGTGTCCTTTAGATGTAGCTAAGTGAAGAGTTTGAGCTTTTTACCGGCCTCTTAGCCTCATTTCTAAGCAGCGACGCAGTCGGAGTCTCCTCATGCAGCCGTTTGCAGGAGAGCTGTGAAGTTCTCCCCGAGGTGCGAGAGCTATTACTTAAATAACGAGCGAAGAGAGGGCGAAGGGAGGCTGCGGGCGCCTGCTGTAGTACCCACCGCGGTGCCATTTTCCTCCTTCTTGATGAGCGACAGCATGCTCGTGAGGATGCGTGCGCACATGACCTGGTCCCTCTGCTCCTGCATGTGGGCCTGCAGGACTCGGAGCACCACGGGCAGCAGGATGCAGCGAGACTCTGAACAAACGCACACAAAAAAAAACCATCAATGACACATTAAAACTGAGATGTAGAAGAAAATAAAGGACTCAACAGCAACAGGGAGAGTAAACACTTTCATTTTCTGTGTGTTCATCAATTCCTGCTTCGCCTTCATGTTCCCTTTGCGGTTTTCCCAACGTTATTACCGCACCTAATGTAATACTTGTGCAACAGTAATGTGATTTGTGTGAGGGATGTTTTTGCTTCCACGTGGAGCCTTCGGGAGCCTTCGTGCTGAAAATAAAACACTGTCACAGTAATTTGCTTCCGTGTCTGGCCTTTATTAAGAACTGTTTAATGACACGGAGTGAGCTGCACTGTAGGGGATCAATTAGCGAAGGTGTGCTCTCAAATGACTGCATCACAGGAGTGCAACACGAGGCAATCACCTGTCTGGAGGAGCCAGAAATGAAATGTACAGAGTGTAACTGATCTCTGTTTGTATAATGTGGATGAATCTTCGTGTAAAATCTGTTTGTGTCCCTTTTGTGCTGTTTGTTTTCTGCCATCTGCTCCTAATCTGTACACAACACTGTTTTCTTGTATTTGCACCACTTGCAAATCCTCCCGCACTGGGTTCGCCGCGTGTTTACAAGCGGTAATCATGCGTCGAGGCTTACACAATCGGCACATCTGTCCGCCGGAGCGAGCCTTTTTTTTTTTTTTTACCTGGGTTAACGTAAAGCTGGCTCTCCACGGTTTTGGCAATGCACTGCAGCTTGACGGCCTCCAGGGGGCAGTCTGCGTGGACGGTGGTGGGCAGGCTGCCCAGCGTCTCCCGCACGAAGCCGGCGACCTCGCGCACCGTGAAGATCTTCAGCAGCTCGCCGTAGATGGCCGGAAACGTTCGCAGGAACACGGCCTGAGTGGGAAGGAGGACGTTTAATCACGAGGGGTCTCACTGGAGCAGACACAGATCCATTAAAGTTGGATGAAACATAGTGATTGGAAACACATTGTTGTTACTTGGCGTTTGAAAGGATCCGCGCTGAAAAAAACTCAAGGACATGAATATGCATGAGAGCAATAATGTAAACAGTGAAGTCTTGTCGGGAACCGGAGGTGCTGCGAAGTTTCATAATCAAAGCTTGGCAATGACAAATGCAGCTAAATCTTAATGGCTTTGGGGAATTCATTGTAAAACATTCTGTTAAACCGTGTAGCAGTAATCAGCCACAACACGGTTTCCTCTCCATATTCATACTCCTGCGTGTTCGGGAGGAAATGTTTCCCGAGAAGAAGAAAAACCAAGAGTGGATCTTTACATTTGAGCCATGAGACCCTGGACGGGACTGGATGTGTCTGCTGCTCGGGCAGGTGGGGATTACATGGATTACAGTGGAGGGCTGCGGGGACCGCTGTCCATCACTGGCGTGCAACTCGCTGTCAGAAGAGTTTTTTTTCTTTCTTTTTGCTGTCAAATTGTGTCAGACTCTCGTTGCGCTCTCAAAAAACTCGAGCAGCATCCCGTTGTGGATTGTGTGTTGTCTGTTTTTGACCTGCTTATGTTGAAATAGCTAGAAAAAAGACACCTCGTGGGTTCATTACAGTTTAACTGTTAATATTATTGTAATATATTGTTACAATTTTGGAAGTTTAAGTCATTTTGTGAGCAAATCCATTGAATTCAGGGCTTTACAACCCTAAGAAATATAAAGTGATCATCAAAGGAAGAGTGAAACGAACATCTTCGACAGCTGGAAGCAGACCCACAGTTAGTCAACACGTACGGCCCAAACAAGCCGCCACACCAGCCTGTGTTTGGGGTGTGTAATTGGGATTATCTGTGGCGCGTTTAGCCCGTTCAGCTCCGTCTTGTTGGGAATGGGCGAAGGCGGTCGCCCCGCTGTGCCGACCTCCCACCCGCGAAGAGGCAAAAAAAAAACGCTGGCACAGAAAAATTTCCTCCCTCTGCACTCCAGACCCTCCGGCGGCGCGAAATTCAATTACAGACAATTTCTCACCGATCACAACTCCATCAGGAAGGAGCCCTGAAGGAGGAGAGCGTGTTGTGGTGCACCAGCATCAACAGGTGCGAGGTAGGGAGACTTTAAGGAGACGCGCTCGCCCCAAAATAAAATGCTCACCTGCGTCTGCGCGACGGGACTGATGCCTTTGTTCTCCTGCGACAGGAAGAAGCGGATGGACATGAAGAGCTCGTGGATGCAGACCCGGAACTCCTCCTCGTTCTGGCCGCCCGTCGCCAAGGAGAAGAGCCGGCGAGACTGGATGATGTACTTGAAGATGTACTCGCTGGCCTGGAGGAAAGAACCGTTTGTCATTCACGGCTGTAATGAAAAGACGCGCGAGCCTCTCGTCCCCCCTCTTGTGAATGAACGATGTGATATTCAATCTCGCCTTCATCTATTTTATCTCATATTTGAGATTAATGAATCTAATCGTGGATATAAATGTCACGCTGCCGCCAAAAAACAGTCCACTGCTTTTATTTTGAAAGCTCCTGCTTTTGTATGTTGACGCACAAGTGTTTTTAGCCAGTGTTTGGCTTCACTGGAATCACTGATCAAGTGTCGCTCGGTGTGTGTCAGGCCCGTCTGAAGACGCTTCCTGGAACACTTGCCGGTGGAAACACAGCAAACATGTCCGCAGTACATCCCTCATTTATTATTTACTGCACGACATGCCAGCGTTCGCTCCTGCTGCAGAATGTATTCGGCGAATGATAAATGGGACGCCGTCGTTCGGGAAGCCGCAATGTGGCTGCCACTGACGGTGCATCTGCAGGAGTCATTAGAATAATGCGCTGTGGATTCCCAACACCAGAGGCACTGCGTTGCTGCTGATTAAAATTGCATGCGGCGTAATAGACGGAGGAGGGGAAGAGCGAGTCATGTATTCACTGCTGATGGGCAGATAAATTAGCAGGAGTGGCAGTCGGAGTGAGCGAGTTTGTTTGTTTGTATATCTTGATGGATGTGTGAGCGCGCGCGCGTGTGTGTGTGTTTGTGTGTGGAGGTTGGATTTCGCTCTGTGTGGGAATGAAGGTGATCGTGTACCAGCAGAAAAAGAAACGAGTGCAAGTGGAAATGTATCGCTGGGAAAAACATGGCCCCTGTGCGAGTGCCTCACCTTGAGCACCTGCTGTATGTGCTCCTGATGCTCGGCATCAACAATGCGGTCCACGTACCACTTCAGCACTTTGATCAGGTCCCTGGAGAGACACACACACACACACACACACACACACACACACACACACACGGAATCACCATTTATCCCTTCGCCGTATTGCTTCTCTCGCTGGATTTACAGATGAGGCAATGCTGACTTTTAAAATGCAACACTCCATCATGCAATGTGTAATTCATTTATTCTATCGATGGAGCTGATCTGAATGCTTCAGTCGGGGGGGAAATGACCTCATGAAAATGTACAATGTTGATCGGCAAAGCAGCCGCAGGACTTCTTTCAGTTTCACTTTGTTTCTCGATTTTAACTGCACTTCAACTTTTGAGCAGAGCTTCAGAACTTTAGAATAATACGCTGAATAAAGTAAAGATTCTGATTGAACTCAAACGAGAGTTTGAAAAAACAGCAGAGGAAGAATCAAACGTGTGTGTGTGTGTGTGCAACAGGAAAAAACAAGATGTCATTGTCAACCACTGAAGGTGTGAAAAGGCAGCTGGTGAGAAGCGCAGGCTGTGAAAATGTGGGTCATCGCACAAGCGTGTGCGTGAATGCATGTGATGGACAGAAGAGTGTAAAGATGTGAAGCAGCAGCACGGTTCTACATTTCACTCTTCAACAGCCAGGGGGCAGTGTAAGCATTTTATTCAGTCCCTTGGCTAAACGTGGAGAGGCGAGATCTGCCCCTCAGCACTGACACCGGGGAGTGTTCTGATCCCGCCTGCTCATGTGAGACACTATCGAAATACGAGGCACAAACTGCGGCCATGTTTTGTCCTGGAGCTACGCACCTGTAGGACAACGCTCCGGCAAAGTGGCTCTCGATGTACGTGTCCATGACCGGTTTGAAGTGCTGGAATTTACTGTCCTGGAGGAGGTTGATGATATGAACCTGGAAACAAAGAATCAGAAGGAAAGAAGATAGAATATGGTTGGATATATATGTACTAAAACTGCTAAGAAGTACCTGAAGCAGCAACTCATGTAACACAATGCCCCCCCCCAGTCTGTTCCTTTCCCTTTGTTGAACTGAAAACTGAATTTGACCAGAACCACAGAAGTTAAGTCGGCTCATCCAACTTGTTGGATTGATCTCAGACCCAGAAAAACCAAAGCTGATGGCTGCTCTGGCTCGCCAGACCCTTTCATCATTGATAACAGCACGGTGAAGGGGGGGGGGGCATTGTGTGTCAGCGGGAGAGTGATGCAGAACGAGCGAGAGACGGACAGAACCAGAGAGGGAGAGAGAGAGAGAAAGAGGAGAGTGATCAATCTGCAGCCCCGCACTATCAGCTCAGTGCAGCATGACCGGGGTGAGATTGGTTCAGCGAGCTCTGAAGCGTTACATCACTGGATCTCTCCCCAGCAGTTTGTGTTTCTCGTCTCGCTGTTTGACTCCAACACAATCAGATGGCGGCCGATGTACACGGGGAAAAGAACACGGGAAGAGATCCCCCGCCAGGTGACGGAGCCACTCGGGACTCACCAGGGAGTCGAAAACCTTGAGGCCGTATCTCTGGGAGCTTTCATCCAAAATGCCAAAGAGTGTGTCCAACGTGTCCTGCAGGAACTGTGAAAGAGAGAAAAGAGAGACGAACAAAGAAGAGTTTGGCAGGTGTCGAATCAAAGTTTCGAGTGCTTTCGAATTCAAAACAAATCAAATCACAGCGAATCGATACTGTGAAGCGGAGGCCACTCTGGGCCAGGAATCTGATCGCGCGCCTACTTTGACAATCTCCGAGCCATCGATCTCCTTCAGCTTCGACAGGCTGTCGTTGATCCTTTCAGGGTGGGCTCGCCACTTCAACAGGTCCAGCATATCACCTGAAGGAACGGACCAGAGGGAGACACAGTTGAGCAAGAGTGGGGAAGGGGGGGTGACTAACAGGAAGTGACAAGCAGAGGCGATAAAGACACGTCTCTTGTTTGTTTGGGGAAGAGAAGCGGGATTATGAGAGCGACCTGCAGCGCGCATCACAAAGCATCATCACGCCCTTCAATTATCGTTGGAAGACTCCACCGAAGCCAAACGAATGATGACATTTTCAAGTGCGGTGGGATGAAGAAGATAAAAAGTCATTTTTTCGCCTGAGCCAGACTCCCCAGACGTCTCTATGAATAAAACATAAGCCTCAAGAAGAAAGTGTTTTAGCTGTCTCTTTGGATTTGGTTCAACCTGAAGCGCATCTTTTTGCAAGAATTAGTGCTTGGTGTGTGCGTACATTACCGGTTTTGTTTTTTTTCCTCTAAAAATATGCACCAAAACTGCTTTTTATTTCCCCCGCCCAACCAATATTTCTCAAACTAATTCGCCAGCAGCAGACGCAGACAGGAAACTACCAGCCTGATGCAATCCAATTCTGCCTGTAGCTTTTTCAGGCAGCCATCAACTGAAAGAGGGAAAAAATGGATTGACACGTTTCTAAAAGTCTGGAAATAGCTCCCAAATAGCGGTGGTAGTAAACTTAACACTGCACCACAGTCTGAGTGGTGAACTGCCAACTCCACCAGCTTTTATTTCCTCAGCCCAGATAGGAGGCTGTGGAGGGAGAGTCTGATATTGTCCTCGATGTCTTCCAGTTTGTTCAATTTGCTTCTCTCGACAACTATTGAGCTTCAGTCCAAATTCATTTCTTTAAAATAAGGTATAGGAGTGGTAGCTACATAACTACATTGTGTGTTGAAGCAGAACGACAAGCCTCCGTCTGTACACAGGGAGCCAAACATCCTGTGGATGGATTTATTTGTTCATGGATGAGTGCTGCAGATAGGAAGCTATTCCTGTCGCGTTTTATCTTCACAGGTTTCTTCTCACACTTGAGTGACTTGGATGGAAGTCTCATGTTCTCACTAACACACTATCACGTAACCTGTCGCTTGCTCTGCATTTTTTTACTCCTCACCGAAACATATGTGAATGCGAGCGTTTTCTTTAAGCTTCCTTCTCTCTAAGGAGGAAAAAGAAAATCTTTGATCCGCTCGCTACTTACTGAGCTGAAAAGGCCTGCGCGGACCCGATTCCAGCGCGCCGAACAAGTCCAATTAAAACCGGAGCAGTCAAAACAGCTCGCCGGGCAGGCGGCCAAGAAAGCGCCGGCGCCCGGGTGCAGTTTTTACCGTTTTGTGTGAGCTTGGTGGAGCAGAGGAAGCTGGTGATCCAAAAAGACTCCTTGGTGCCTTTCAGCGTCTGGTTGTTGGACGGGAGGTTGGCCTTGGAGAACGGCAGCTTCAGGTAGCGCGAGCAGTCCGCCAAGCTGGTGTTCTCCTCACACTTTGGAGGAGAGAGGGGGGGGGGGGGGGAGAAAGCACAGACGTATCGGAAACTGGCTCGTCCTGCAGGTGTTATTCAGGGGAGAAGGTGAAGAAATGCTACATCATCAGGCTGCTGAAGCAATGCTTCACCCAGAGTGTGTGTGCTGATTTGTCAAAACGCCTCACAGAATCACAAACACACTTGGTGCAAATGTAGACGCTGATACTTTAGAGATACATGTTGTGATTTCACTGAACTCTTGTTTATTACAATAGAACAATCACACATCTCTGCGTTCATTTTTAAGCTGGCCTCTGTGATAAATGTTACTCCGGTTCAGAGAAGCCCTCCTTTATTCTTCCTAGACCTGCGCCTGGCTTCTGTTGTGCTGGGGATTAAATGTGCAGCACGGATGCACAGCTGAGGCCGTTTGAGCTCCAAAGCAACCACACAGTCTGTACTGATTCTTCTTCTGCGTCTATTTTTGGGGTCTGAGGAGAAAGTAGGCCATGCCAGTTTCATTGAGCTTTTCGGGCGACTTCCATCTGGGCCCTTACCCCCTCCCATTCCCCCTTCAACGGGTGGGAGGAGAAGAAAAGACGTCCTCTGAATCTGGCAGGCTATACATTAGGATTATAGGAAGGGGACTGAATCTGCCACCTGGCAGGAATGTAAGAATAGGACCGATGCTTTTGGTTTGAACTGCTGAAATCAACAACAGATGACCACAGAAAAAGAACACTACATTCGGTCACTGTTCCTTCATATTGCAAATAAAACACTTGAATGTTTCTTTCTGTAAGGCTGATGCACACGCCCATCGTCTGCAGTCTGCAATTATACAGAATCACACCCAAAACGTCCTGGCAGAAGCTTCAATTCTGGTCATGTGATGTTTCAGGAGGGTGGGAGTGTTTCAGGAGCAAATGGACACAAAGGTCAGAGAAAATGTGGACGATCAGGTACTGTGAATTCACACTCATTTTACGCAGCTTGACAATAACAAGTAAGTGGCACGTTTCTCCGCCGGCCCGCCTGCCTCTAATCGAGTGAGGCGAGCTGTTTGTCTGCCACGCGCGATAAGATAATGACTGCATTTTAGCATCCAGAGGGAATGATTCACATAATCATATACAAGACGTAATCCCATTACAAGTACCCTTGACAGCACCTGTGCAAAACACTGAGCAAGGTCCATTAAGAACGTTTTTTGAGCAGCAATTTAAAGGAAAAGCACAATGAAATCCGAGCTTTGTTTGTCGTCCAGGTCGCTAAAATCCTGTTTTTTTTTTCCCCCTCCCTTCTTATTTTCCTCCGGCTCACATTCAGCCTCGGACTTAATTACACAAGATGATTATTCCTGCAGAACAATGTCTAAGCGCTGCGTTCGCGCGCGCCAGAAAACAAAACGCCCTGCCAAGGACGCGTTCGGTCCCTATCATGTCGCGCCGCGGAGCGTCTCGGTGGCGAGGGTGCGCGGGTCTTACCTTATGGATAATGAGCTCATGGGTGCCATCTGGCAGAGTCCTGCCATCCTCCTGCATCAGAGGAACAAAGGAGTAGCCAAACAGTTTCTTCTCCCCCTTGTCTTTAGCTGTCAAACAACGAGCACACAGGCGAGGTTTTGAGTCCAAAATAGAACCAGCACAGGTTCGAACCAAACAGAAATAAACCGTTTGATATATATAAAGAGAAAACAAGCTGGGAAACAAAACAAGTGTATTTTTAAATTTCCTGACATCAGCGTGAATAGTACACAAAAACTTTGGGTTGGATTCAAAGGTCATCCGACGGTGCTGCTTCCTGTCGAACTTTACCATCGTTGGATGTCGTCTAGGCTCCTTCACCCCACAACAGTCACGTCAGGGTGAAGCGAGGTGACCACACTTCCATTCAGCTGCAGCCACCAGCCAAAAAACAAGTTTTTTTCCAAGTTGTTGTTAAGTTGCTCTTGGAGAGCCTGATTAATGTGGGCTGCAGTGGAGGCTTTTTTTTCTGGTTTTTTAATTCAGCTTTCTCTGAGAGTGCCGGGCTTGATTTGCATTATGAACACATGTAATCTGATTTATCTGCTGCTTTAGCAGTAAAGTGCTAATGTGCGCACAGCGGGAAGTGAAAGTGTAGCGTGAGGAGCAATTCTATTTCCTTTCCACTGAAAGAAAAGCGATTCATTTAGGCAGCGCCGGGCTTTTTTCTAAATTTGCATGTGCTTCCGTGTGCGTGTGTGTGTTCATCCAACTGAAGTTTAAGCATAATGCACATTTATAAATAAAACACATCGACGGAAGTGTTGCACAACATGAGACGTGATTAAAGTACACCGGCTTTGAATAAAACAAGCCAAGTTGCTAAAAACATAATGATCAACTCCAAACATAACTGTGAAAAAAACAATAATTAAGGCTTTACTAAATTGCTTTTGAAGCTTTTTTCTAATACAGAAACTGTAAATAACGAAGGATTTGCTCCAATACGGAGGAGCTCGGGTGAAGAGGTCGATGGAGATTTTGCCCGCTGTCCTCGCTGCACTTCATTTCTGCTGTGGTCGGCTTTCACCCTGTGGAAGTTATTGCTTACCAAAACTTGTCCACTTTCCACTTTTTATGCTGTGCGGATCAGCGTGCGGACAAGTTTTTCCACATCTATAAGTCCTCGTGGCCCCAGCGGGCGCTGGGAGATTAGGAAAGATTAAATAGGTGCAATGTGAAAAGCAGGCTTAGCCGGAGCTTGGGCCGACCAGCCAGAGACGGATGTATGTTGCATTTCGGAAACGGCTCTCGCAGGTACACCTCGCCATTATATACCACAATGGAGGTTTGTTAGGATTTAGAGCTGTGATAAAAAAAAAGAAAGGAGACGAAGCTTTTTACCAGAAACACGGTTCCAGAACATAAAAAAGTCTCCTCTGTAAATTGCTTCAATTGTTGGTGTATCTTTCACTGATAATCAGCGGATAACACAAAACAAGACTCCCCACGAACAAATTACCACACGCTTCGATAATGAGCGCAGAAACTACTTGGCATTTAAACGCATGTTCGGGGTGGGAAAAAAAATTTTAAAAAAAGAGTTTTCCATTTTGCTTTAATTGAAATCGAGTGCCTCTGCTAATCATATTTTTACAGGCGTGTTGTCCCGGAGTCTGGGAGCTCTAATCGTACATGTAATATAGCCTCCTCAGTTCAGTGTCACCACAGGCCTAAATTGGGATCTTAATAGGCAGCCCTTGGGTGGCAAGTCTAGCACTGCCAGCAGTAATAAGGCGAGTATATCTACTGCACACAGCCACCCGGCCTCCCAGCTTGGCATAATAATATCTGCGCGTTATGAGGAGAGAGACTCGTGCGTCTCCCCGCCGCCCAGACAGGGGGTGAGAGAGGAAAGCGGGAGCAACATTTTGGTCATAATTAAAGTTTTGTCTCATTATGAAGTGGGAAGTTGGGAAAAAAACCCACTAAGTCTCATTAGGAAAGTGTGAAAAAGATCCCCACACTAATGTGTCTGGACACTGTCCAGAGGAGGGAGCTGAGGGATGGCCGATCCACGTAAACACTCGCAGGTTCAGGCGCTGAGGTGGTCATTACCCCGTGTGACAGTGACATTTTCAGGTTTATCAGTGGTAAGTATCGTGCCGCGCCGCAGACGGCGAGGTGGCAGCTCTTTATCCGCAGCCTTCCCCATAATCAACCGGCAAACGCAGCCCTCCCGTTTTACCGGCGCGTTGAAATCAGTGAAATGATGATAATGGCTGCCGGCAGGTCCCCACTCACTCGAGCAGTGTCGGAACTCGAAGCGCACGTGCGAGCCCCGGAACATGTCGACGGGGATGGGCAGCTTGATCTGCTCGGCCCAGCGGGGACTGTTGTTGTGGTACAGCACCAGGGAGTGGTACTCGTCCCCGCCCGGTTCACCGGAGCCGGCGGCCACGTGAGTCTGGAAGACAGAAGGGGGGAGACGGTGAGAGAAGGAGGGGACATCGATGATGAATCTCAGGTCGAGACGTCACGATGAAAGTTGTTATCCTGCGATTATGGGTTGGACAGTTTAGAGGATTTATCAAACTGGACAGAAAAGGCCAAACAAGCACATGAGGAGGACAAGGTTTGCATGAGTAGTTTGAGGGTGTCCGTGAAAGCGGCGGCGAGAGTGTCATCGGGGTTATATTTGGCTCCGCTTCCTATCCGAGGCCACGGCAGCGCAGGAAACCAGAGGCAGGCTGTCACTGCGCTGCACCAGAAACGGGCGACACACTGGAGAGACGCTCGGCTTTCATCTGGGTCAGCAATGCTTAAATGGCGACTTTTTCGAGACAGCCACCATTAAGGAAGAACAGGGTGGGCCGGGGACTCCGAGGGAGACGCTCTGCTTTACCTTGAGGATCTGTCCATCGATATCCAGCACGTACACGGTGATCTCTACGTTCCTGGCCACGCTCTTCCCGCCCTTCTCAAACTCTCCTTTCTCCAGTGTGATGTAAAGGTCGTTCCTCATCTCTCCTGCAGAAAACAAAGAGGCAACCGGATATCGATTATGCAGATACGGATGCTTTATTAACGGCTCCCCTCAGTAGATCTTTGACCGTGATTCTTCACTGCAGGGGTGGACAGCGTTCACATTAAAGGCCTGTTGTGGCATCCTTTCTGCTGACAGGAAAACCGCAGGTGATTTATCACACTTGACCTCGATACTGTCAAAGATTTGACATCTCGTTCGAGCTGTTTACACTCAGTCGTGGACTATTTTTGGTCCATTACTACTCCTGATGCAAAGTGAAAGTTGACACTGCCTTCGCGCTTTTTCTAAACTTGGTACTGTAAATCCTTCCCACCTCAAATCAACACGAGGACACTCACTATCACCTACTGAGATTTCATGGTTTTTTTAATGGGTGATAGTAGGTGCAACCACATACTTTTTTTAGTACCTTCTCAGCCAGCGTTCCAAGAAAAGTGACATTTTTGATGTCAAACATGTTGCTGAAAATCACACGGGAGACATTAGCGCCGCGCACGAAGTCGAGCAGGTGCTTCCTGCCAGCCAACTGTCCTTTTCCAGCAATAACAGGAGGCCACGTCACGAGGCTTAACACTCCCAATGATGTGTGGCTGTGTCAACATAGAAAGAATCACCGTCATTACGGGACAAATCTAATTAAAACACCCTCTATTCCTGAGGCGAGCTTGGAATGATGAGAGTACAGGAGCTGCTTTTGCCCTCGGCAGCGTCGCACCTTCGAGTGCTGCGAATTTAGCTGAGAATGACGCGACCCTTCCTTTGGTAACGTGCTGCAATCTGCAGAAACGGTTTGGGAAAATAATCCCAGGAAGTGAAACTTGGAGTCTTTTTGTCCCCCATGCAGCTGCGCACACTGAGGCTAGGTTCCCTTCATTTCCCTCTGCAGTGCGAAGCGAGCCGGGCCGAGAAAGATGTGCGGCCGAGCTGACAAACTGTAAAATTGCCTGATAACCTCAGTCGGTACGAGTGCATGCGCGCTCATCACATCTCTATCACTGGGGTCAAAATTGATTTTATGCTTGTAATGACAGTCGCCATGGCAACCGGGGCCAGTCAGGGTGTACAAGTACACTCACTCACATGCACAGGTGCACACAAACAGCGCAGGAAAGTGGAAACACACACACACAAAGCAGTTGTTTGGGAATACAATGAGGGCGGGAAAAGGGAGGGGGGACTTTAAAAAGAGCATGTTTGTGTGTGAGGAAGAAAACGAGGGAAAATATACAGTCAGAGAGAGAGAGAGAGAGAGAG
>JAUESE010000037.1:5130390-5142995 GCA_032274725.1 Malacoctenus triangulatus
CCCCGCTCTCCGCCGGGCCTCCTTCCACTTCAAACCGTGTTTTGGCTGGATGTAAAAATAGACCTCCTCCGTGTTCCTCCTCAGTATCGGCGCCGAGCGCGGCGCGGATGATTTCTCATAGGTTTGATATGCAAAACCGCAGCGAGAGACGATGAAACGTGACGCGGCGCGCGGGAATGGATCCTGTCACCTGCGAGTGTGTTCAGCCGAGGAAATCAAACGACGGAGTGAGTAAAGTGTTTCTCCCCTCATGTTCCTTCTTATCGAGTTGAACCGCGTCTCTGAAGCGCCCAAAACGTTTTACTATCCAAAAAAAGAAAAAGAAAAGCTCACGGGGCGTCGCAGACGAGAGGATCCCATTATTCATTTCTTTTTGCCCCCCAAATGGTGAATGGTTTTCTCCGGCAGCTTTTTTTTAACTTGGAAAAGACGTTTCGCCTGAGACGGACCTTTCATGCTTGAGGGAACTGATCCGGTTTCAAAAGTGCAACAAGTGGAGTTTGAAAGAGCGGCTCTGTTTGTTATCTGCTGTGGTTTGTCTCACCTACTTGGCCTGAAGAGGCCTTTTTGTTTTCATTTCCTTTCTTACCCACGAATTTCAGCGGATGGTCACTCATCTGACATCAGATCTTCTTTCTATCCACACTGGCTTCTCCTCTCGCCCCCCCCACTCGGCTCAGCTTCACTTGACTCCACTCAGTTTTTAGGTCTTCCCATGAGGCGATGGTTCCTGCCATCAGATACTTTTTTTAAGCACCT
Organism: Malacoctenus triangulatus; assembly: GCA_032274725.1. Classification (NCBI taxonomy): domain Eukaryota; kingdom Metazoa; phylum Chordata; class Actinopteri; order Blenniiformes; family Labrisomidae; genus Malacoctenus; species Malacoctenus triangulatus. The sequence goes on from JAUESE010000037.1 coordinate 5,131,150, forward strand.
TTTATTGTTTCCACGCGAGCACAATGACTTTAAGGGTCCGTATTGGGAAGCAGAGACCTCATATTGGTTTAGGACACATAAAAGTTTTCATGGCAGATTTTTTTCCAAGTTGTTTCCCTCAAATCAAGACAACCACAAATCCCCAAAACAGCTTTTTTTTTTACTTTGTGGCAACAGCAGGGCATCAAATGCCTGTGTTTTTATGACTAACATGCTCTGCTGGGCTCCCACATCCCCCATGCTGTTGCACACTGTGGGCGCAGTATTACAGTATACAGCCACCTGGAACCCAACACCCACCAGCGCAAACGCATAATTGTGCCTGGGAGAGCGCACACGCACACGCACACGCACACGCACACGCACACGCACACACACACACACACGTATACGTGCTGGACAGATGGCTGTCATAAATGGCTGTATCTGTTAGCAAGTTGAAAGCAATCCTCGGCAACGTGTCCCTTTCCCACACCCACCGACCCACATGCATCGTGCATCACATTTTATCATCATCAGCTGACAGCACACATGCGCACATTAACACACACATGCAGAGGAAGACAACACAAAACCCAGAAATGACATTTTTAACAACACTTTTAATAACTTATCATCACACTCATCACACCAATAAACCAGCTTTTTTTTTTAGAAGATGTTGAGTCAGTTGAAATGCTGAATCACACTTCTTTATTCATGAATTATATCTCATGATCACATACTACTAAAAGCAACAGCAAGCTAATGTAATCAAGGCCAAACAGCAAACCATCGAGTTGTGGTAAATGGTATCAACTGAACGTTCACACGAGAGCACACACTGAAATAAAGCTCTTTGTTTGAAGCTTGTGTGTGAAACATATCATGGACCGATAGCTTTGTCAGCCAATAACATTCATCTCTGAATCTCCAGCTAATGTTTAAGGATGATCTGAGCGGTCTGGAGATGTTCGTTAAGAAATGTGGGTCAGTGGTCATTCTCATCACTGCACCTACACAAAAGCTTTTATTTTGGTCATTTCAGGAAAGTGCGGCACATTTTCTATGAAATGGCAACTGCAATTCAGGAAGTGTCAATTCTTGGTTGATTTTTTTGTCATATAGAAACAGAACTGAATGGTTATGGACACTTTTGTAGGACCAAAAATATCCTCCATGAGAACAGGGTAGTGAAACAAGTTTTAGTTACTTGTTTCATCGAATTTTTAAAAAAGTATCATCACCAGCATCTTAGATAACATTTTAAAAGTCCGTGTTTAGCTGCTCGCAGACCTGCAATCTTTTGTTATCCTTGCTTAGTCATCCGTCTTACTCATATCTGAAACACCAGTGGCTGGCAATAGCCTCAGCAGCTCTGGGCTAAGTGCTGTTTGCTCTTTTCTGGTTGGTGCTAAGCTGCTCTAACAGCCGGTTGGTCTGTGGGTGTTGGTGTGAGGACCAGTCTGTTCTGCACCGAGAGTAACCGCGACACCTACATCCTCTAATCCGCATAAAGAGGTGGTGTACGAGATCCCACGAGCGAGCGAGCTGATAATTTCGGCTTCTGCCGACGCGCTCGCTCTCCCTCTCTCTCTCTGTCCAGTGCATGAGGAGAGAAATGTCCTGCCTCGGCCGCGTGTTTGCATGGACTAATGACATGAAAGCGCATGCTGACACATTTCACTGTCGCCACCGACACCCGACTGCAAACGTTCAGTGGCGTCAGCCTGGTGGCCCGAATAAACATCCTGGAACTCCGACGATCTTTGAAATGAGGTGAAAGTCAGGGGTTATTTTATCCCTCACCAAAATATAAATAAAGTCAATAAATACATGGCTGCTGGTAGAAACAGTTAGATTCTTGAAGTTATAAAATAAAAGGAGTAAATGAATAGATTAATAAATGAATGTGAGAAAAAATGTTAATGTTGACGATGAATAAATAAATACATTTAGAAAAACTGTAAATAATGTTCCATATGTGATCACAGTGAATATGTAAAATAATGAGTGCGAGAAAAGATGTGTGAACATGTGTGCGTATGAAAGGCTTTTTCTCCCCCTCTCCCCTCTTAAAATAATGTTTGATTGACGATCTAATTATGAAAAGTCTGCCTGATGATGTTAAAGGCACGTTAATAGAGATTTTACCGAACTGAAATTTCAGGGGAGAGATAAGCCGAGGTCATCGATCAGTCGATTAGATTTACGCAGCAATTAGGATCGGTGATTTTCCGTTGTCGTATGGTTATCTCATTACGACGACAGTGAGGTCATGAGCCAAGAAGGACGGCAAAAATGAGCTTGCAGATAAATCATAACCACCCACAAAGCTTACGAAATAAAAATGATCCCCAGCAGCAGTTATCGTCACAGGAATCCAAAGACTAAAACAAAAAACAGAAACATAAAAGCTGCTTTGTGGGATTCTCTCTTGTCAGTGTGTGCATTTGTGTGTGTTTACATGCGAGTGTGTTTGTAGGGGGAGAGCATGATTGAGTACTTTCGAGTGGCTTCGGCTTGTCAGCAAAACCAGAGGCAGGAAGACTGATCTGGAGAGATAAGTCAACAGAATTACAAATCACAGCAGGATATGAAATAGCAGCGATTTACCGCCTTGGCAGGCTCCAAGCGACACACTGTCTTACATATTGTATAGACACAGTGCATCATCGAGGGGCCTTTGTGCTGCATTGTTAGAAACAATAATGCAATTTTAAAGGAAATAATAACCTTAGCGCAGCAAGCATTATTTGCTTTTCTTGTTTCTGTTTGTGTTTCTGTTCATTTTCCAACAAATGCATATATTTAGTCTTTTTTTCTCATTCTATGAAACAAAGAAAAATGTAATTAGTTTAACATCATACACTCAGCTTTACACCGACACTTTTCTAGCACAACACAGAAAGCCGCATCGACTCTCAGTGTCCACAATGAATCAATGGTTGTCAATAACATGTAATTGCCAGAGAATGACTAGATGTGCAGTGCATGTGTTTCCCCCCCTGCAGCCCCCCTGAGCTCCATCTTCAAACTCAAAGGTTAAAAGTAAGAGAAAGAGGGTCCAAATCGAGGGTGTCACAGTTGGGGGAACCCTGGCAAGTGATATGTGAACGCGTGTCACTGTGTGTCTGCGTCCGCCCTCGCGGTGTCGGCTGCTTCGGGGCACAGATGAAAGCCAGCGGCGGGGAGGTCTGTGCCTCCTGGCTCAGTGGGAGACACACCAGGCTTTACTCTGATAACAGTCTGACAGGGAGGTGAAGGGGGGGAAGGAGGAGGAGGAGGGGGGCTGCTCCACCGACCATTCACAACACACGGGAACTATTCCGAGCCCACAGACGCGCACGGACGATAAACACGGGCTGGGAGGACGGTAAGGAGGAGGAGGAGGTGAAATTATAAACCTGACAAACGCAGTGAGAGGCGGAGAGCAACCAGGCGCTGATGGGCTGATCTGCAGACGGGCAAATAAACAAACAAACACGCCTTCGTTCTGCCTCCCACATCAAAAAAAGCCTTCTTCTCCAAAATGTCACAGCAGCTGGATATCAGGTCTTGGCAGGGCCCCGCGCGCTGCTGCCGCACCCCCCCCCCCCACCTCCTGCTTTGATTTGCTGTCTCTCCACCCTGACTGTCAGGTGTCTTCTGCACCCAGAGCACGCGCCGCGCTACTTTATGGCTCATATTTTCAGCCACTCGCCGGGGATGATGGCTGTGTCGCGGTGGAACCGCGATGTATCAAAGGCTGGGTGAGTGACAGGGGGGACGGGGGAAATATACAGCCGGAACGACCGCCGCGGCCTTGTTCCCATGATTATGATTTATCGCCGAGGCGGTGTATGTTTAATCCAGGGAAGGCCAATCGTTCCTCCCGTCGCACATCCCCTCTGAGGGGGAAGTGAATAGATTGAGCCCAACTCGTTTGACCACAACGCTGTTAGGAGAGCCGTGCTTCAATTTATTTCTCCGCTTGGGTGTTGTTGTGGTTGTTGTTGTTTTTTCCCGGATGATATTTTTCCCCCCCCCCGGAGTAAAAATGAAACTTTTTCCTCGACAAAATGACAGCGCCTCCCTTTGCACCGATGTGGATGGCGGTCCAGCCTTTAATCTCGGAGATAAAACGCTACAAATTTCAGGCTCTTTCATTCCGGCTAGCGTTGCCTTTGTTAGTCCTTTCTGTCTCACTCAAATGCTTCCTTTTTTGAACATCCCTCTATCTCCGTCCCTCATCTGTGGCCTGACGGGCACAGCCCCCTCCCAGAGGACCCTCCTTTTCTCCTCCAACTGTCACAAATGATGACGTAACCTTTAAAAGCCCTTTTGGCTTGTTTTTTTTTTCCTTCTCTCTGCTCTATTTTTTGAACAGAACCTTCGTCTGATTGCGGCCATTTGTCACTGGATGCTCGGCAGACTTTATTATGAACCAAACATGACATGTAGCACTCTGAAATGAATGCCAAATCGATGTGGAGGGGGGGAAAAAAAAAGAAGAGCGCGGCACGGCTCGGTGCCAAGAAGCAGTACTTCACAGCGCCGCGCGCGACGTCCTCGGTATTAAACCATCAACGGTGATGAGAGTTTGATTTAGCCAATCGGAGCCAATCAATGACCTTTGACAGGAGAGAATGAAATTGATTATCTTCTTGTAAAGGCACCTGCCGGGAGGTGAGTATATTCACCGGGGAGTGAAGAGTCATCACCTGAACTTGATGTGTTGAAAGCAGGAAAACAAGAAAGATCAACAGATCTACTTTCACTTCCTCGCGTCGGTCTAAGGAAAGATCTTCAAGGCTTTTGGATTGGTGACATTTCAGGAGAGCAAGAAATGAAAACCTTTTTTTGAAAAGGTTGGTATTGAGCGCCTCTTTCATGTGAGATTGCTTTGTCCAAACAGAGTCCAAGCAAATTGAGCTTAAAAGTAAGATAAGCATGTTGGTAATCAATGTCAATCAGCTGATTGTGCAGAAGAAATGTTCCCCGGTAACAGCAGACAAACTGGATTACTTCTACTAACAGCAAGAAATGAAATTCTGTCTTATTTTCACCCAGAAGCCTGGAGCAGCGCGCACAGACGACACACACCGCAGAGTTGTATTTATTTAAGGTCAGTAGTCACAAACCAACACTGCGCCGGGGCAACACATCTGGTGATTCACCTCTCCGCGAGGCGAGCCGATAATGCGGCCTGCACGTGAAGGCAGCGCCGAGCCGCGCAGGCAGCTGACATCAAGACCCGTATTCCGTGGCCTCTCGCCTCGGGCCCAGTCACAGCGCGTTTGAAGCTGCGCATACATGCCTGTTAGCTGCTCACATACGTGTGCGAATGCGCACACGCCAAAATATGATCCGCGCATCTTTGATCTCAGCGCTGGCTGCATACATTACCGCGGTGGAATTGTGGTAAAAAGCACCTTGGAGGAGGAGAAAGATGGAAATTTATGAATTCTTTGACAATCCCCTCGAGAATGTAAGAGCTTTATGATACATGAGGCGGGCGGGGGGGTGAATTGGATTCAACACTGCCGTTTCTTTTTTTACATTCATAGATTAAAAATATAAACTCTTGAATTTTCTTTTCGTCGGGTTGGAAAGATAATGTTTTTTTTTAAACAATTTGAAGGCCGTGATATTTATCCAGAGAAACATGCACAAACACAAACGTGGTAAAAACCCGTGCAGGGACACAAACAGTTAATAAGGAAGGAAAAGACAGTGAGACGAGACACAGAGGCAGCACTGTAGATGTAAATGTGTAGATAAGGGCAGAAATAGACAGCATAAACAGACGCAGATTTAAACGAGAAGAAAGCAAATCTGCCTTTAAACCAGTTTGTTAGCATCTTGATTTCTTTAACCCCCCGGAAACCTTTGGCCCGTTCCGCTTCCATATCAATGAATATCCGTCAGGGGAAACAAACTGCGGCAGGTGTCTGCTGAGAAACGCAATCCTTCCTGAATCTTACAGCAGAGAGCAGGAGACACGCTGACTCGGTGCCAGGAGTGTTTTGTGGAGTTTCCTTCGACTGATAGCAGTCAGCCAACAGAGTATCCAGGTGGGACCGAGACAAAGCTTCCACAGCCAGCTGTTTACACCCCGGCAACACACAAAAGCGTCTACTTTTTCAGTCTGAAACCAACACGAGTAAGACTAAACAACAGGACAACACAAGCTGTCAGGTCTTTTTATACTCCAAACAAAGTTTCACCTGAAGCCAACAGGCAGTTTATAAGTGAAGTGTGTTGAGAGCAGCCAATTAATGCAGCTGCTCCTCTGTCAGGTCAGAAAGCTCTGGAGGGGCAGTCTGACAATGTCCATTATAACTTCTATTCTATCGAATAAGCCGATCACTTACACAGATTTTATTGGGTGCAGCCTCCTGCCAAACATCTCATTGAAGAAGTGGTAGAAATTACATTAGTTTTTTCGCTACAACAATTAACCAATTGCAACAGGACAGACGATAATGTAAGAATATGTGTGGTTGTAGCTTTAAATGATGCTGGGAGAAATGCTTAGAAATTGCTAAGAACACACAAACGAAAAAATACAAGGACTGAAGCCAGAAAAATGTAGGTTGTTGCAGTTCTCCGAGTGTGTGCTGTGTGTTTGCAGCTGAAGGCAGCGATACTTGTGATGGTTTTGGGACTCGGGGGCCCAGTGCCCTGCTTCTGCCCACGGCCAGAGATCTAAACTGGCTCGCTCTCTGCTCACAACCGCACAACAACAACAGCACTCGCTCACACACACACACACACAGGAAAGAGGCAGAGTACGGCTCTCTTTGTGGGCTGGGAAACCACCGAGCGAGAACATAGACTAAATAGCGAGGTAGGGAGGCAGCGCTGCAAAAACTATAACAGGGAGGAGTAAACACATGTTTACATATTCCTAATGGGTGCGCTTTGCGATGCAGTTTTCGCATTTGCACCTGCAGAGAAAGGAATCGCCCCATGAATCGAGTAAGAAGTGAGAAAGTACTCAATACTTTATATACAGTTTATATGTAACTCAACGTTGTAAATGTACTTTCTGTGGTCTCCTTTTTCTTTGTTTCTGTCTCTCTGACAGAGCCCACTGGCTGAGCAGCTCCACTGAGCACACAGTGGTAATAATTCACAGCCAATCTGTGCACTGGACCGCCACACGGGCTCATTTAAATACTGCCCACAGCCATTACGATATTCCTCTGTCTCTATCATTATCTGTATCGCTCTCCTGCTTGAGTCACTTGACCTCCCAGTCCCGCCTCTCACGGCTGCTCTTGCCCCTCCTCTGCCTCGCCCTTTCTCTCACTTCTATATTCAGCGCATCACTCCTTCATCCTTTGAAACTATTCTTCGATCTCAGCTTCCCCCAGCCGTCTCACCCAGTTTGGACGACCCGCAGAGCTCGGGGTGGGGTTGGGGGGGGTTATGGGATGCCAGGAAGCTGTGATTTACTTATCTTTGCTTGTGGCCCCCGGCAATGATGCTGGAGTTCAGACAGGGAGCACATGCGAGGGCTGTGTCAATACAAATTAGAAAGCAGGCCATCAAGATTCCTGGTTGCACAAACCGACTGAATACTCAATGAATGGATGCACAGAGACACGGATCATCCACGTGACTCCTCGTAGGTTTTACTGGATTGGTTGTCTCCTCATGCACTGCAAAGGACATACTCTACACATTTATTCCCCGCGTTGCATTGCCTGAACGTGACCAGAGGCTACAAACTTTCAGTTTGTTCTCCGACTGTGCGGGGACGACGCAGACCTCATCCATGTTTCAGGCTTTTTTCTGCAATACAAAAAGCACTACAGGTACCACTGAAACGAAACTGACCATGGATGCGAACAAAAAGTGCTCGAATCATTGGCTCCCTCTCTCTCTCGCTCCCTGTTTCATTAATATGTTATCACAAAGTGGACCACAGGTGTCCATCTGCACAGGTTAAGAAGTATATGAGCGAATGAGCAACTGAGTGAAGGAACTGGAGCGTGGTGAGCGATGCGACCTGGGAGCCGTAATCATCTCCAGCTGCTGCTCACCATCTCTCACCACTTTTCTCGGGTCTCAGTGCCCCCCCTCCCCCTTCTTCGTTCCCCTGCAGTCTCCCCATCTTTATTCCCCCTCCTCCTGCGCGCTCCTCTCTTCCCTTTTTCTAACTCTGTGTTATAATCTTCCACACAGCTGCAGGCGTATTGAGCTCAGGGTATCCAGAGGGGGGGGTTCTGTTTACCTCGGGTTTTTTCCTGGCTTCTCCAGCAGGCGGGTGGGGGAGAGGAGAATCTCCCCCTCAGCAGGTTCACCGGAGGTTCCCGTGGCTTCGCTGCGTGCCGCCCTGCAGAGCTCAGTTGGTGTTGACCTACAGATTAGAAAACAGCACCGTGGATGAGGGCGAGGTTGCCTGGGATCATCGATTCGATAAACTATTCTTGGAAAAGAGATAAAAGTTGCAGCTGTAAGACGTTTGAGTAAGTTCTGTGATATCATCTGAGACGCATGCTTGCAAAAATCAAACTTTTAGGAGTTTCACAATGTGACGAAAACGAAAAGTAAGTATCTATTTCTTTGATATTCTTTTAAATGACACAACAGAAGAAGTTCGGGGAACTAATCCTTTCTTCCTTTTCTCTCTAACTCTTCTCTGAGGTTACATAAGGCGTCATCACCACCACCACACTTCCCCCTCTTTATGGCCCGAGGGTTGCCAGGCAACTCCGAGAACATCTGCCTGCCCGCGTCCCTGCAACCTTCTGTGGCTCGCCCGCACGCACACACAATCACGCACCTCCATTGCTTTTTAATCACCTGTACTCTTATCGCCGGGTGCCCGCGAGGCGGACGAGGGGACTCGGCCGCCTGCCGTCACCTGAGCCGGTGTTGACGGCTCCAAAAGAGGAAGTGACGGAATGGGAACAGAAACTAGACTGGGAGCAGCGAGAAGTTTCCCAACCGACTTCCTCGGCCATCGGTGACTCAGTTTTGGCCTCGTTGACGTATTCCTGCCAAAACTGTTTGCATCTGCTAAAATTTGAACTCATCTGTATTGTTTTTAAATTGACTACCTGGAGGATTCAGGAGTAAACAGAAGTGTTGCGTGACTGTCGGAAATATCTTAATGCTGAATGTGCAGAAATTGGTGAAAGCGTTGAGTCCGCATCCAGTGTCTGGCAACTATTCACACGGACAAAAATAGACTTTTGATTTCTTGAGAATCAGTCATGAGTCAGATTTTCTCTGATCAAAACCAGAAAAGAAAAAGAATTGAAAATTCTCATGAAATACTGCAAGTTCTCCTCCCTAAACACTCTCCAGTCATGTTCACTTAGAACAACTGCAAAATACAATTTATGCACAGATGTAAACAAACACACTGAACATGCTAATGATGAGAAAATGTGGTGCAGTCGAGATGTGGCCCGCTAAATGTACAGTCTAGCATGTTCAACCAGTGAAGAGAGTTGGTGTGAGTTAAGGTCACACACAATCACAGAAGCTGTCGGTCTAGAATGGTCATAACAAAACATCTTATTTCCCTGTATTGGCTTCATATCATTCTGTGAGATGAATGTCCATTTTCACTGTAACTACCATAAATGACTCAGTGTGCGTTCTTGTTTTTATTCGTCTCGGTGCTGCTGCACTGCCCTGATGAGACTCGGTTATACAACCCTGAGCTTGAACAACCCATTCAGTGTCCCTCCTTTTGAATACATTATTTCGCAAACCGATTCACTCTGCCTCTGTGCGCAGTCACATAACAAACCCTGTCCCCTTTCTATGGGCCGGAATTAGCATGAGATTGCAGGCGGAGTGATATAAAGAGCAAATTTATGTCTGATCGACGTGGATGTGTTGCTGAGTGTCTCTTCGTCTTCTGTGTATACTTCATTTAACTTGAAGGGGTCTTGAGCCAATCCCTGCTCACAATGGGCAAAAGGCAGGATCAACCCTGCAGAGGCTGCTTGCACATTGAAGGACACACTCACACCTGAAGGAGGCTCATGTGTTTGGAATCTGACCAATAGCAGAGAAACCCATAAACACATAAAAAACACGCAAACTCCCCACAGGAATAGAATTGAAGAAGGATTTAATGCTGTTAAACAGTCTGCGTCTGAGGAAGCCTGTGGACCCCCTGTCTGATTTCATGGTTTATTAAAACTCCCAACAATGACGCACAGCCCTCATCTCGCTCACCTACAACCTCCAAAAGCGTGGAACTTCAAAATAAAAGTGTGACAACTGCGTGCGCTATGCCATTATGAGTCTCCTGGAGGTACATCTTTAAATAACTGATGAAGCAGACAGAAAGGACCAATGACTCACTTGCCAAGTCTCTCTTTTTTAAATAAAGAACCAAAACTGTAGATACAGAAAAGAAGTGTAATATTTTCTATTTTTCAGCTATAAAGACGCACTGGTCTTTCTTTGCTTTCCTATGCTCGTCTAAAAACGTCCAACGAGATGAAAAAGGGAAGAGACAGGCGGCGGGGCAGATGTTTGTTTATGCACGACAATGAAATGATGCACCAGATAGAGAGAACCAGGCAGTAATATAACAATAAGCCGTGGTCGTTCACAGTACAATGCCAAAGCACCGAACACTTCCCCAATATATCATCCGTGTGTTTTAATAGCGTTTGGCCATAATGTTCACTTTAGAAGCGGGCTTCATTGTCTGCTGCCTGCTCACACACACAGCACCAGTGATTGCCCACCGTCTGCATCTTATGAATGAAGGATATCTTGTTCTATTCCGCTCTTTTTTTTAATCCCTCCCTGCGCTGAAGTGCTGACAGCCGAGATTTACGCCACAACTGACATCAGCCGTATAAGCAGGGTAACTGAGCAAGAAGGATTTCATGAAAGATTATTGTAATTGTCTCAATAAAGTGAGGGGAAGCTGTGTGGAACCTTTAGAAAAGGACGCATGGACTGATTTCGAGCACTATCCTGGCGACCTTTTACTCATTCTCCTCTGTGTTGGAGGAGGAAGGAAGAAAATGAAGGAAATGCTCATAATAGCAAAGAGGAATAGAATCGAACAAGCTGTTCAGTGCTTCAACCGTCCTCGATTCGAAGGCTTTGAGTCTACAGGACTTTTCCTGAAATTTGTATTGCTTTGCCTCAAGCGCGTACCAACATATTGTACCTCAACTCCAGTTTGAACACCGGTTGTTATTCAACCAGAGGAGGCAGCGGGTAATGAGGACAGATCAAAGTGCGCCAGGGCGCCTCACACTCGCCATCCGAGCCTCAGCCGGTGACCAAATGTGTTTTTAATCTACTTTAATCAGATGCCCAGATGACAATGACATTACCTTATCAGCTTTCTGTGCGCATTTCTGTGCGCTCCAACAAGTGTATGCGTGCCTAATGGATTTTTTTCCCCCTTCTCCCCAAGACTCAGATAAGCTATATGTGGAGTGTGAAACGCTTTCATGGCAGATTCTTATTCAGATTCGACGGCGAATGGATGATAATGGCATCTGAGAGAGAAACAAAGCCGAGGTTTTAGCAGCGTACCCGGTGGACATTGCCCTGCAGCACGCCCAGCGCAATGCATAAGATATGACACCCACTATATGTGCATCACTGATGCTTTTGATAACTGGCGTGTAAACAAATTTGCGAATTGGCATTCAGAGCCGATGACTGTCTGCTTCATTTATAATTAGGTTTGAAGTTAAGATGAAAAGACAAAATCTGGCTATACAGGTGTTAATCATCGCTGACCTTTCCCCCCCGACCTCTTCTTCATTCGCTTTTTTCCGCCTTTGATCAATTAAAATCAATGTTAGGGATCGTGCAAAGGGTGCGGCACATCCAAGCGTCAGAACAAAGACCTCTCTCTCTCTCTCTCTCTCTCTCTCTCT
>JAUESE010000037.1:5143095-5159412 GCA_032274725.1 Malacoctenus triangulatus
CTCTCTCTCTCTCTCTCTCTCTCTCTCTCTATCTCTCAGGAGCCCCCTTAAAAAGGTTAATGGATAGCGATTGAAGTTGCAAAATATGTGCCAGCAGGACAAATGCGGGCGAGGATGGAGAGGTAATTACAGTGACAGCGGCATCGCCTTGCTGTCACCCTAAGCTGTCTGATGAGCTGCTAAATCGTCTCGAAACAAAACAAAATGGAAAAAAAAAAAAAGCGAGAGAAAAAATATGAGCTATTGCCAGTGACTAATAGTCTGTAATTAGGCTTTGGATGCTCCACTTGGAGCGTCGTACCTCTCTCACTCTTTCAACCTGCAGTTGTTTGATTGCGTGACTGGGTTGGATGTTGGGTAAATATTGGGTAAAAACAAGTGGAGCCCCAGACGTGTGGAGCCGAATATTTGTCGTTATCAAGAGAGTTATTCACAAGAAGAAGGATTCCCACATGTAAGCTGATCAGCTGCTTTTGAAGCCAAAGGAATCAGGACTTCCATCTGTACCTTTAAAAGTGACTCTGTTGGTTTGACACTTTGGTAAACAGTGACCATAGGATCATAACCTCGGCCATGTTTATGCTCAGTGTGAAACTGTGACCTCATTCTCGTCACCGACATACGACATTACGACCTGGTTCGTCTGTTTCACTTGCACTTCGCAGCGTTTCTAAAAAACTGTGACCAGCGCAGGAAGAGAACGCAGAGGAAACGAACGAACAGTATCGACTGCCGAGCTTCCGACGTTCTGTTCCCATCAAGTTAGAGAGCGGGGATCATTTCCCAAATCCACCTCCCTCCCCCCCTCCCTGCCTGCCTCCCTGCCTGCCTCCCTGCCTCGCCAACAGGCCAAACCCGGGCTGCCTCCCTACATCGCTCCAGGCCATGTCATTTATGAATTATTTAAAAACTGTAGCATTGCACATGAAATTAATATTCAGACATGTTCTATTATCTGCTGTCAGCTCCCTCGTCCTCCCTCGTCCTCGCTCTTTCGCTCCCTCCTCGCTCACTGCTATCTGCTATTTTGGCCATGATTTGTATTCCTGTGGCATTGGCCTGGTCAGGGCTTGTGCCCATTGATGCAACATGCCAGGCATGCTGAGTGAGGTCGGACTGGGCCGCTCTGTTTTTGTTTTTCTCGCCGCCTCTCGCTCCTGCACGGCTCCGCTGGCAGGTGATTTCTCTCCCCCCTCCCTCAATTCCTCTCCGCAACTCTTTCCAAGCTCCTACAAAAACAACATCTGCTTTTTTCATCGCAAAGTGTCTCTACTGGAGCCGTTGCAGAGACGCCACTCTCTCAGTGTCGCCGCTTCTGTGATATTTGCATCGCACGCTCCGGTCCATTAGATGTTTAAAGCGGGACGCAGCTCAGCAGCGGCCAACGTTCGCTGACTCTATAAATTATGGATCAAAAAAAATACATCCCTGGGAATTTCTATGTTGTTGTGAGAGCAGCATGTCCTTTGAATTTTAAACAGTATGGCTCCCCCTAGTGCCCAAGCATATTGTGAGGACGCCAGTTAATAGGGTGACTTAAATAACAAGCAAAACATGCAGGAAACAACAATCAAGTAAAAAACACAAACAGAAAAAAAAAATGCTATTTTTGGAAAATCAAATGAATTAATAGATATAATCAAACCAAATTAAGACATCAATACAAAAAAAGAAATACTTGAAATTCTTGGATGTGCTCCAGTTTGGTACGTGGGAAGTTGTTGTTGTGTTTGTGTTTGCAAGTTGTGCAAAAAAAAGTCCGTAAACTACTGTCATTTCAAAGCGTCGTGACCATGTTCCTGAGTCCACCACAGAAACATGCACTGATTTTGTGCACAGCAAAACTGGCAGCGCAGTAAACAGCCAACATCTTAAGTTATCTGAATATTAAAGAGAAAAACGAAATCACAGAGTAATCAGTGTGGAGGAGGATTATGCGGTTCAGAAGCAGCATTCTGGAAAAGCTCCCAGCGAGCAGACATGAAGCGCCCGAGGAATGAAAGTCAGCATCAGTCAGATTCTGCTGTTTGCCGGGACTGAAAAGTACATCGCCAACAGTTGGACCGTGGGAACGGCAGCAAGGAGGCTGCATCTGTGAGATTTTCCTGTTGTGTAAGAAGGAACTATTTCTATCCCGACAAACATTGTGACTGAATCAATACAGGCTGAAGCCACTGAAGCCAATAAGGAAGGAGGTGCTTTTTATTTATTCATTGATTTATTGCAGGTTTGAGGAATTCTTATTGGGAAAGAAAAAGGCTGCTGAGTTGCTGACTGTAGATGCTGTTCTGTATCATACTGTAAAAATACACAATTAATAATAGATGGTTAATACTTCCAAATCTGTAGTTGCTCTAATTGTTGTTGACAACAGAACTGATGCAAAGAAGGAGGTGAGATTGATTCTCTCATTGTGCCACACTGTGTTAATAAAGTGGCGAAACTGAACTGTTAGTTTGTACAAGACCAACATTGTCAGCGGTTGTCGCTTCAGTTTTAAAAAGAAACCACATCGGAGACACTCTGTTCCACTCCATTACACAGGTGTACTGCAGATAGTGGTTGGTTATTTTGCAGCTTGCATACAGCAGAGGAACTGAGGACTTTGCAGCATTTATGGGCAGTTTCTATCAGTTGCTGCCCTCTGGGTAGAACAGAGAGGCCTGATCTCAGATCTGTCTTCTTTGAGACAACGGTCTCGTAGCATAAGTGTTTTACACTTACTGTTTTAATCCCTTAGTGCTGCTAATGTACCTAAACTGTATTGAGTACTTTAACTGAAATGGATTTGTTAAAAAAAAGAAAAAAAGAAAAAGGACTCAGAAATAAACGTTTTCTGCAAAACTGCAATGTTTTTTGACAGTTTGTTTTGCTTGCATGGATATAAAATTCTAGGACTCATACTTAGTGTTTCAGTCATTAGAGTGTTTGTTGTGAGTTAGTTTTTAATGCAAATCGACAACAGTGTGACTGCACCAGGAGACAATCTTGTCTTAATTGCAGAGTAATCCTCATCCAATCACAATATTAGCTGCATCACAGGCGCATAAAGTGACCTCATCAGCTGCGTCACTGAGCCCTGTAATCACACAGCTGCATGGCAGAGGCCTACAATTATAATCACAGAAGACTATTATCCCTGTAGGCTAAATAGTGAAGCACTGAGCTCGATTACATCTGCTCAGTCACAGATGCCAGTCGTTTTTTATACTGTACCAGAGTACAATGTGTTTGCTTTGGCTCTATGATCGTGCAGAAACCAGTGACATCACTTGTGTCGTGTTATTGAGGTCATTATCTTCTTCATCTTTTGTCTCACTCACTTGAGCAAGGTTCAACTGCATTCTTTCAAAGCACATGCCAGCAAAACTTTGTCCTCTCGGGAGTTTTGTGTGTCATTGAACAAAAATCGAACCGAGCGCTCCCTTCTGTGAAGGAAACCTGAAAAAACATTTGTTCTTGGGGTAAATATAGGTCTGGTGGCCAACTCTCAACCTCAGAGAAAAGTACAACTAATGTTTGCAGTCTGGCAAAGTTTAAAATAGAGTAACTTACCCAAAAGACTGGACTCTGCATGGCTGCACGGAGTGGCAATACAGAAGCAGCCATGTCAATGCTGATCCACCACTAACGCTTTACACGTGGTCCTGTCTCAGTGTTTGTGGACATTAAATGGAGTCTGTTTTTTTTCTTCTTTTTTTGATTATACACCATTCATTCTAATATTGTCCATTAATGTGTACAGTGATGGGTAGCTCCTTTAAAAATAAAAAAAAACACAACAACATACGTGGTGTGCGTCATGTACTAAGTTTACGTTTATGATGTCCAATCACAACACACTTTTCACCCAAATAAGCAGAGACGCATGTTCCCACGTTTCTCCTCGCTCACCGCATCACGCGCGAACACACGCGACTCCTGCCCTCCGATTGGCTAGAGATGCCGGGAAACCTCCTCGTGACATGTCTGCCGGTATAAATACCGTGAGCCGCTCGGTACTTACGCAGCCCTGGTTTTATGAGGGAAAATGTATCGTCTCGGCCAACAGTCTATCTCTAGGATCGCCTTCGATTTCTTTTTATCCACTGCGCCGCGGGAATATTTTCATTTTACGAGACAATACAATAAAGGCTGGTCCTGTATTGGCTGATTTTTGATCAAATTTCCCGGAAATCTGCACGAAAATGCCAAGGACCAAGAAGAAGAATAGCAAGGGTGAGTGGAGCAGCTCCCGCAGTGCTTACAGGCCTTGCGTCTGTGGCTTGTGTTTGCTTGGTGGTCGTTGTAGTTTTTAACACGTCGCTGGGCCGTTCGCTCGCGTTCAACGTGTGTACAAGACGGACTACAAACGTTGGAGGTTGGCCTTTACAACATTAGAGAGCCGACTAGCCGTTGGGACACAAAGCCTCGCCCTTTATTACCCGGTGTTATAACCACGATGTAATAGTTAATACATGCTTAATATCACTTTAGTACACGTGTTTTTCTATCGTAAAGTAATGTGCGTTTCATATAAACAGTCGATTATCGTCGTGTAGCCGGGGCTAACGCCCGTGTGTCCACTCCCTGCTAGCATCAAGAAAATACACACGCTGTTGCTAGGTCAACATTGTTAATATTATATCATCACTCATCCCCAGCATATGTTATCTATCATGTGGACCTCTTCCTATTTCACTGATGTGATTAAGTAATACGTATTTTTTGTAGGTTGATGTTTCCTGTTTATAGCCCAGGATTTGGGAATGTGAAGTCTTCTCGTGTTTGGATTGGCCTCATTTAAACTTAAGCCGAATTTCCAAACAACCGGTGCTTTTCCCCCGCTGACGTCAGGTGAAGACCGGGCGAACCAGGCAGGTAGTTTGTCGGTAGAACGTGGTTATTATTGTTGCGCGGCAGAAGGCGGACATTTTGGTCTCCGGGGAGCAGGGTGGAAAAGGGGCGGCGCCCACTTCTCAGAAATCAGCTGTGGTCCACGTCAACCCGCACGGGGAGATAACGTGTGTATACCAAATAGCTTTCCCAAATTATTCCATGAGACCGACTGTGTTTATATCTTGGCTTAAAATATCCAAGAACATTGTAGTTTGTTTGTGTCGACAGCGTGCTGTTGAGGAGCTACGTGTAACCGACATGTTTACCCAGAGGTGAACTGGGGACACGGGGTGGGAAGCCTGTTGTGTCTGCTCCTGGTTACAGCCTGGTCTTTGTCTGCACATTGTTTGCTGTCGCTGAGGGTTCAAACGACGAACACAAGCAAGAATGCCTTCATATTTGGCATTGAAATGAACAGACTGTGCGTTATAAAAACCCGGAAGCTGAGAGTTTCACACACGCTCCAATTTTCAGCAGGCAGATGCTACACAAAGAAAATGACCAAGCAGGCTGGTGTTAGAAGTGGATGGATCCTAAAATCTTCTCTCATGGAATAGAGCTGAAAAAAAGTGTATTTTTCACAATAAAGTGTGAGATGAGATTTCATTAAACACCCCTAATCATGTGTTATTACTAATATGAAGTGCTGGGAACACAGTCTGCTCCTCCTCGCCCTCCACAACCCCTCCTGTCGCTTACTTCTGTATTTCTGGACAGTTCCTGTCTAGTCTGAACACTCTCTGCGCAGTTGAGTCGACACTTGCTGTGTCAGTCGTGTCGTGGCGGCGTGTTCCTAATGACCCGTGTCTCTGCAACCTGAACACGTTGCTTCGGCCCAGCTCCGCCCGTGACCCTGACAACACTGTATGTTTTCATACGAGATAAAGAAAGTAGTGGGGGTGTGTGGAAGGTGAGCACAGGACATACCAGCTGATAAGATATGTGCCCTCGTACCCGTGTGGAGCTTTGGTTACATAATGGACTTGAACCAACCGGATGGCGATTCAGTTGAATTCTCCTCTGTGCTTACGTGGCTCTGTTTACCTTTACAGGGGGGCAGCATGGTATTGTCCAGCCCTTCAGTGATGAGGATGCCTCGGTTGAGACCCTCAGTCATTGCAGCAGCTTCAGTGACGGCACCAGTGTGGCCGACGAAGGTGAGCTTGTCGCTTTGGTATTTGCATCAACCTTTGTGTACTTTGAATGAATGTGGACACACCCTTCCCCGACTATGTCTCTGTGTTTGGCAGCTTATTGTTGACTCAGAAGAGTTTAAACGTTGTGTCAATGATTTTGTCTTAAAGGCGGAGAGGCCAGCGAGGACGCAGCCCAGGAGGATTTCCAGTACAAGCTGAAGGGGTTCATAGACAGCACTGTGGACAAGAGGTGAAAGTCCAACCTCATTTTGGCAGCTCACTGATGCGTGACGGAGTTTTGGCACTCAGCCTGTAACGCGTCAGTGCAACATTTGGACTTTACAAGAGACACGATAAAAACACAGCAGCTTGTGGCAGGAAAAGCTTGTTTCGAAAGTTTCCATCAGCACCTCACACCATAAAACTGGTGGATTCATACCACTTCATTTTAATCTATAGTCTGCATTGAGGTTTCAAATTGAGGAATAATTCTGATTGCAGGTAAATAATTTTCTTGTATGTTTTTTTGCTCAGTGCGAAGACCAGACAGGGGGCGCTGGATGGGCTCAAGACGGCCATGGCCACGAGGATCCTGTATGAGTTCATCTCAGAGAGGAGGATGACCATCACTGACAGCATCGAACGCTGCCTCAAGAAAGGTATGAGGCGAGGCCACAATACTGCACTGGTGTTCCGGTATTTAGGAGATTTCCTCAACTTTTTAGTTGTGTCTGACAAATCTGTCTCTCTTCTGTTAGGTAAAGGCGAGGAGCAGCGGGCAGCGGCTTCCTTAGCCTGCCTGCTGTGCATCCAGCTGGGCTCGGGAATCGAGAGCGAGGAGGTGTTCAAAACCCTGAAACCTATCTTCAAAAACATTCTGGCAGACGGATCGGCCAACATACAGGCCAGGCAGGCTGTGAGTGTCTCATTTCCTCTTTCTTGTGTCCTTGTGTTGAGGTGATATCCTGACGAGAAGCAAAATAAGGAAATGTTTTTCTTTCTTGTCAAATAAAGGTGGCGACAAGTTTGGGCCTCTGTACGTTGGTCGCTGAAGATGACATTTTGGTAAGCTTTGATGACCTGCTGTTTTGTCTGTGCTGTGGTACATCAGACGAGCGATTAGAGTTCGGTTTAGTATCTGTTGCAGCCTTCTGTTGTATTTATTCTTGCCTTTTATCAGTTTGTAACAGCAGGCCTCATCTATTTATAATGTCAGCATCACTGGTCTCTAAACTAACTTCCTCCTGAAGTTACGATCTTGTCACTGGTGATGGATGACGGCGCTCAAGCGTTTTGTAAATAGTGGAAGATTTCACACTTCCTGTGTTCCCTGCTGCTTCCAGGACGTGCACGCCACCATGGAGTGTTTTGAGAACCTGTTCACCCGCTCCTACGCGCGGGCAGATGGCACCTGTCCCTCCATCAGTCCCCAGACGAGCCAGCTCCACACCAACGCTCTGCTGTCCTGGGCGCTGCTGCTCACCATCTGCACCAGCAACCAGCTCAAGGACATCCTGCGCAAGTATGACGCCGACTGGCCGGCCCGGTCACAAGTTTGCATATGGTCACTGCGCAAGCAAGCAAACGTACTGATGCATGTGTTTCGTGGCTCAGGCACCTGCCGAAACTGCAGAGGTTGCTCGACAGCGACGACGTCAACATGAGGATTGCAGCAGGGGAGACCATCGCCCTGCTGTTTGAGCTCGCCAGAGACATGGACCCTGTAAGTTCAGGATCGCCACAAGTTCAGTCTGAAATGTGGGTCATGTGACCTCATGACAGGTGCTCAGTGCAGCTTTTCTTCCCGTGTCTCCTCAGGAGTTTGAGTTCGAGGACTGGGATGAACTCTGCAACAGGTTGAGCGCGTTGGCCACGGACTGCAACAAGCACCGAGCCAAGACAGACAAGAGGAAGCAGCGGTCGGTGTTCAGGGACGTACTCAAGGCTGTCGAGGTGAGCGCCGCGCTTCAGCCGACGTCTTTGCCTCCGCGAGGCAGGTTTTCATTTACATTTTCTGCTTGTACGTTCCTGCTTTGATTCGGCGTGGCATTAGAGTGACAGGCCGGAGTGTTTGGTGGTTTTAGCTCGAGGGAAAATTGGGGAGGAGAAGTACTGATTTTTCTTTTCTCACTTCTCTGCGTGTGTCAGGAGGGGGATTTCCAATCTGAGACCATTCGTTTTGGGACGGAGCGAATGACCATCGACAGCTGGGTCAGGAAGAGGACATACGATGCTTTCAGGGAGTTTGTCGGCTCTGGGATGAACTACCACTTGCAGGTAATGTTTCTCACACTGTGTTGAATATTAATGATGTGATGCTCAAATATACAGTTGCTGACAATTGATGGAAACACAAAAGGAGCATCTATTAAATTTGTAATCACTGTAATACTTAACTATAAAACCAAGCTTTCACCAAAGTGCAATGAAAGGGTTATGTGTTGATTTATTGTAATGCATAATATTAATAAATAAGAAGCCATAAATGTCCCACTTTCGGCTCCCTGGTTATGAGGATGACATTTTTGTGGCCTTTCTGGAGGATCAAAGTTGCCAGTTAATAATGTGTTTGGTTTGAATGTTTGTCCCACCAGGCGAATGAGTTCATCAGGGACGTGTTTGAACTGGGACCACCGATGCTGGTTGATTCAGCCACAATGAAGGCCATGAAAATCTCTCGCTTTGAAAGGGTACGTGTGCAGAAACGGCACGATCTCTCTCTTCCAACTTTTCAACTTTTTCTTCCCCTTTTATCCATTTTTTTTTTCAAAGATAAAACTTTAAAATGATCCCTGAACATCTTCCATGCCATTCACATCTCTCTCTCTCTCTGCCCTTTCCAGCATCTGCACAACTCTGCTGCATTCAAGGCTCGGACCAAGGCCAGGAACAAGTTCAGAGACAAGCGGGTGGACGTGGGAGAGTTTTGATCCGGCAGGCTTTATGCTGCCTTTCTATTTCCATTTCAGATGCGTCGTTACTCGTTTGTGTTCACATGATTGTCCCCTCAAACATTCGCCTTTGCGTATCAAATGCTCACCTCCTGTAAACCTAAAACGCAGCTTTTCACCCTGCTGGGTTGAATCCTTCTTTCCATTGCTCCTATTTTAGATGTACAGGAAGCGAGTATGTGATAATCAAGCTGATTTTGGGAGGAGTGTAACTTTATTACTGTATATTCACAGAGAACAGTGGTGGTGTACATATACTGTATAGTTGTTTTCTCCATATTATGTGGCCTTTTATTTTGTTTTGAATAACTTATCATTTGGGCACAATTTATCCTGCACCGTGTAGTCAGTTACTTATTAGTAATCTCGGGACACATGACCAACCTTTAATGAATTTATTATAAGTTGCACTCGCTCGTCTGACCTTTGGATATTATTTATGTAGACCCTTGGTGAGTGTTGTGTTAGTGTTTGGTATGTAATTAAAGGGCAAAGATGGTGGAATAAAATCTGAAAAGCTGTAAAACCTGGTTTGTTCTTCTCTTGTGTCCGCCAGTGTGTCACAACAATGGTGGAGAAAAACCCCATCAACCCGGTCAAAGCATTATTAATCTCCTGTTAGTGATAAATGCCAGGAGGTTTCAAAGAGGTGGCAGCGAGTCTCGATATTTCCTGGAAGAGGAGTTCAGGGAAAACCGGAAATCTCTGCGCTTTTTTCAATCCAGGCAGATATATGAAGGTCGCTCTGAGAGGACAATCCCGAGTTTACTCGCTGCTCCGTCCACATATCACGGTGAAGGATCTCGCAGCCAAGGTGACAGAGGCATAATGGGGAGGGTGAGTGAGCGCCGCCACCTATCTGTAACTCTGGAGCAAAACACAGGAAGTAATGGAGGTTGAACACACAGGGGTGTTTCCCAAACAAAGGCTGTTTGTTTTGTAGAGCGGTGAAAAATAGTCTTAACAACAGCGGAGTGTTGCACAATAAAGGAAACTGTCCAACAGCTACAAATGGCCCCATCGACGACGTTGGCCTGGGACCACGAGGTTTGCTGGAGGAACGAGTGTCTTAAAGTGACACAGTGCTGCCTGCAGGGGAACAAACTAATGGATATGATGCATTTTACCATCTATCACACAGGTGATATGTTGGAAACCCTTTGAAAACCTCTTCAAGGTTCTCCAACACATAGATGGCAACGAGAAGGAAAAGGCACATACATTTATTTTGAAGGGCTTTGCCAAAGAATTCATTGTTGTTACTTTTTTTTAAAACCCAAATAAATGATCTGATACTCGGACTGTTGACATGTTTTTTTCATGTTAGTTTTGCACAGCTCCCTCTAGAGCCACAATGCTATATTGCACTTTGCATCATGAGTGCAACAGTGTCATGTTCCATAAACTTTCTCATTACAGATACTCATCCTCTGTAGTATTAGATCATTCTAAACAAACTAAACACAGTCAAAACACTCGCTTCAACAGACCAACTAAATACAGGGATTCTAAGTTAAAGCAGCTTCTCACTCAGTCATTCTCCTGTTTTTCCAAAGAGGATTTGCTGCATGTTGAAATCCGATTTTTCCTTTTTTGTTCCTAAAAAGAATAGATGCACATTGTTAAAAACTATATTGCTTTCTGCATTGATAAACTTTATCATTTAATGGCATCGCCTCCAGCTTGGCAGTCAGACCCAGTCGGTCGGAAAGAAACGAGATGAATGTCAAAAGGACCATTGTTGTTATTCACAGCTCATCACGGCGGCGTTGTACACAAAGAAGAAAAACATCGTGAAGCAATTAGCCGGGATAAATGAGCATCAAATGGCTAGCGGGCGGTGATAAGGTATCTTCGGGTTAATCGATGATTAGTTTCATTAAGCGCTCGCTGTGATTTGGGCCGCTCAGCACACACGGAGGTTGTGCGAGTTCTTTTGTGTTCCACGATGACAAAACGCCGTGTGAGAACACCGGAGGGAGGAACGTGCCAGGGCTGCGGCGAGGGAAGGGGGGCGGGGATCTGACTGGTGGGTGTATGAAGGAGTAGACACGGAGAGCAAGGTGTGATCTCTCACACAACACCGACTGCTGCTACTGTTCATCAGAATAATCAGAGGGTGTGAGAGCTTTCGATGACTGTTTTTGTTTGGTTTTGTGGACAAAACACAGCAATGAATATGAACTGTTCTTAGTTCTTACGCAGATTCCATAAAAACTCCTTTCGAACACAGCAATCGAGTAATCGTGTCCTGTTACATGCGTGTCAAACTCCACGAGTAAATGAATCAGATCGTGTCACACTCGGGTCAACTTCAAGTCATTGACGTCGAGTTGGTGGCTGTCATGGTTGGTTAGGCTTCCCTCGTCGCGCGCCACGCTCCATCCGTCGTGCCGCACTTTGGCGGCGAAAAGGGCCTGAAGCCAAACCATTAAGCATGTGTGGAACACACACACACATACACACCCAGCAGATGGATGCTATTCAATAGTTAACCAGGTTAATGTATTTATTCCACTTGTGCGCTCCTGGCATATCAGCAGCTGTTGCTGTGTCACCTACTATAGATCAGCCTATCTCGTTGCAAATGGGGGATGCTGACAATGGCGCACCACCCACGCACACCTCCCCCGCGCTGCCTAACCCCCCGCCTTCCCCCTCCACCCCTCCCTCCTAACATCTCCTCCTTTCTGGCCCCATTTCTCCCCCCCGGAGCAGAGCGTATAAAGTAGCTATCACAATGAAAAATGGATGGAGAGATTAGCGCCACTTTGTCACTGAATGGCTGTTGTGTGTTCTCCATCCCCGAGATGCCAAAGGGCTCGTTGTTGTGACTGATAAAATGGCTGCTGCCTCTGATGACTGCGCTTATGCAGCATACGTACAGAACATCGGGAGAGCGATTCATCTCGCCGCCTGTCGTCTCGCGAGGGTGTCGATGTGGCACGCTGTGAACGCGGCGCGCTGAAAATTCCTCAAAATGATTTGTGCATTAAATTTAGCAAGTGGAAACTCATTTTTACAGTTTTGTTTTTTTTTGTCTCAACAGCAGACAGGATGACTTAACCGACTGAGGAAAAAACTCATTCAGCGTCTCCCTCGCTCTCATCCCTGTCTGCTCGGTCTCCAGGGTGAACATCATCCTGTATTAGATCAGCTGAGGAATAATTAGGTGGCTGCGGAGGTGCAGAAACAGCACACACACGCGCGCGCACACACATACACGGTGGGAAATCACTGTCACAGCAGCCACACGATAACCCTGGAGACAACTGTTGTGAGTGTCTTTTATTAAATTCCAACATGTGTTTTCATCCAACCCAGCCACCGCCGCTGTTACATAACACAAAGCCTGAAAGTTACCTCAGACACTTTACAAAATCAACATAAAAATTAATCACTTGTTTGCTCTCGACTTATTTACAGTCCCGCACAAAAGTTAAGGAGACGCGTGTAAACAGAGAGTGAGAGAGTTTGATGTTTCTGGGCAGAATCCCAGGAATACGTCTTCATTTCCTCTCTCCCCCCCTCGCCTGAGTTTATTGTTAATCGTTGGCTACACAGCGAATGCATCTCGCCTGTTCCTTACAACCAGCGCTTCTAATGTCATGTTTAATGCATAGCGACTCGGGTTGCGCTATAGAGTCACGCACACGGCCTCCGGGGCCTGACTTGTGTTATCTCCGTCATCTCACATCGTGATGTATGCGGCTGAGGACGAGGCAGGGCTTTGGACCGCTGGAAGTGCTGCTGTGCTGGCTGCTTCTGTTTCACTCAGAGTGTAACTTCACTTTGTCACAGCGTGTCACTCACACGGGACGGCTTCACATGACCCCCAAATTGAAATACGTGAGCCAGAAAACTGCAAATTACAGCTTCTCAATTGTTTTTTCTTCCTCTTCACACCCCCTATAGTAACACTTTGTTACCATGGCTACAACCCAACCTGTCTCTCAATGATAAGCATTTCTTTTTTTATTGAAATTGGCAGGTAGTAACCACCCAAATACGCAGGACTGAGTGACATCAGTGAGTCATTTTCCATATAAAAAAAACAGACAAAACATAAAAAAGACGGATCATGATGTCTTCAGCCTGCCGTTCTTGCAGGAGGAAGATCAGCTATTTAAACCAGGGCCTCCATATCTGCAGTCAGCACGTACCTATTTACTCTACACAGTGAACATCGTCTATGTTTACATTATTGCACTTGGATTCTTCAAAAGCAGGAAGTCGGTGTTACTTCCACTCTGCAAGTTGAAAAAAAAAAAGAAAACAACGCTCTGCAGAGGATTACAAATTGTGTTTACTCTGTCCGTGAATGATTTGCAAGATGTAATTACTTCTCGAAAGCGTGATTCAGTCGACGTCTGATGGGTCTGAGTTGAAGAGTGCTTCAGGAGCTCCATAAAAAGCGGAGCCCGAGCCGCGCCGCCGGGAGAGCCGGCGCTCGTTCCTCCTGGTTTTAAATGTCACTTTGTCGAAGAAACATGGGAGGTTAATGAGACTTTTACTGCTGCTGCAGTGGAACAGTTTTTAACCGAAGTCACTAAAGTTTTTATTGTGCTTTCCTGGAGCATGAGAGGAATAAATAAAAGACAACAATAAACAAACAAACAACTGAAAAAAGAAACAACACAAGCCATCCCAATGGTAAAGCCCTGATATGATTATGCTGTGAGTCATTTTTGCTTGCTATGCTGATGACACTATTGAAACGTCCCCTCGTATTGCAGCATTGGTGTCAAGGTGAGTGCAATGCCGCGCTTCGCCAGGGGGTGGCAGCTGCTCACCATTCAGCCTCGTGCTGTATCAACACTTGAATTGGCAGTAATCACCTCTGTTCCTGCAACTGAGCATAACTGATGACACTGGGAATGCGTTTTGAGTGTAAACATGGAGGATTCATTAAATCACTCATCATTAAACGAGTTCATTTTTCATTCACACCCACTTGATTATAAAATTAGATTTTCTTCTCATTAAATAACCTATCAAAAAATAATAATAGTTAAAAAAAACACACCCCCTCCCTCCCTCTCTCACGTGAGCTGAGTCATTCACACAAGGATGTTTTGTAATAGTCTGCAATAGCCAGAATGGATGAACTGTCGGCACCTGGGTCACACAAATAACAATAAAATACCCAATGACTGAATTCCTCACGTCTCATTCATCTCTCAGCGAAAACAGAGCAGGCCCTATATCACACTGGGCCAAGCTGACACCATATGGAATGTGGTTGTAGACTTGAAATAGAGTCAAGCGGTACACATTTGTCGTGCTGGGCGCAGATGCATTGTAGCCCCCACACGGTGAGTCATAGTCACTGTACACTCACACACAAACACGCATATGTACGGGTGCACGTGCGCAGACAAACACGACGACGCTTCCCTCCTCCTCCTCCTACCGAAAAGCCTCCCGCTCCCTCGCACTCTCTCGCTTTCAGTACCCATCCCCTCCTCCCCTTCCCCTCCTCTCTCTTTCACTCTGTGGGGCACTGACAAGCGCAGACCCCCATCAGGGCTGACAACTGTTCGCCGGATGATGCCACCGAGAGGAGGCGAGAGGCCATAGTTAAGGGGACGGCACCTGTCTCTGCCGCATCAGCCCCGCGCGCGGAAACGCGCCGCGCATAATCTCTGCTTTTCTGGCAGGGACGCGTCGAGTCGACCTGCGATCTCGCCGTTAATCATCGCGCCGTGACACCGTCCCCCTTCCTCGAAAAATTTTTCCCAAACACCGCATCGCCGATATACTTTCAGAAATCCCCGCATCTCCAGCCAAGTCTGTAACATGTGGGAGGCCGAGGCTTTATCTCCCCTTTTGAAAGCATCGACTCGAAGTCTGATTCACCGGCAGCAGCCCGTTGACAGGAGGGAAGCGATAGCGGGCTTCCCCTCCCCGTCCTCGCACACTATCAGCTGTTGGAAGGCGAGCTGCTGCCTCTGTAGCACCGAGGACGGGCAGTTTGGAGCCACACAGGCAAAGACTTTCACAGGTCTCCAACACACCTGGCTTTAATTAGTGTGACGTCATCCTGCTCTGCAGCAGCCTGCTAACGAGCCCCTGATTGAATTCAGGTGTGTCGGGAGCAGGGAAGCACGCTTGGACACACCTGCAATAGAAGGCTTGAAGAAAGAGCCGTAAAAATTTTGTGACACTATTAAGGAGGGAGAATTGCTCCAAAATTGCACGTCATTTTTCTTCCAGCTGAACTGGGCTAAGCCGGGATAAGCTAGTCAAGTGGGCAACTCCCTGTACAACCAGAACGTCTTTGCTACATTTCAGATAGAAAAACTGTGCGCCTGAAGACACCAGTAGCTTTTTCCACAAAGTTTTTATTGCATATTTTTGACTTGTTTTGAGACCAATTATTTCTGACACAGGTGGGTTTTGTTTTTTTTTTTCTTGTGTAGCAATATCAGATTCAGATTGTATGTTTATGGGAGGTTTTAGGTGGATCAACACATTTTTATTGAAATATTCCTCCTGATGAGATTTTGTGTTTGCAGTCTAGAAATCATTTTCAAGTTCACAAATGCAAGCTGTTGGTCCTAAAGCCAAAAACCACTGGCTAAGTTATTTATCAAAATCTGGTGTTGGTGTTTCCAACACCAGCTTTGGTTAAACCTGATGTCACGCTGACAGCATGAGGGACACTGTACCACCTTCGTTTGATGCCTAAAACTGCAGCTCATTCAAGTTCAAAATGGCCCACGGTGCCTCTGTTTATGTTTTGTTTATTTTGTTTCCGTGTGTGTGTGTGTTTTGGCCCGCAGTACATCTCTATCTGCTTTGAACACGACCACTGTGCTCGCGCCGTATCTTTCAAGTTATTGACTCAACAAAACAGCTTCTCACTGTTGCTGGGGCCGACTGATACTGCAGCTAAATCATCCCAGAGCCCGAGACGGTCTGTCCCGGCTGGATCAAAAAGAAAAAAGGAAAGAAAAAAGAAAAAAAAACAGTCTGACATTGATCGCCGTCCACTCAGGAAAGCAGAAAAGTTCCCATCAGCCTGGTTTGGTTTCGCCAGAAGCGACCTCTATCTGCGCATCAGCTGTTCCACAATCAATTCCTGCCTGAACCAACTTGGACGAATATTCCGCTCGATCCTGTTTATGCAGGCGCACACCTGTGTGTGTATTAGGCGGCGTGTTTTATAGGCGATCGTAATAATGAATTCATGAGGTCATCAATTAATCTGTCACTCACTGGGATGAAAACAGCTCAGCCTAAGGCTTCAGTGTACACAGTAGATCAGAACAGGCATGGCAGTCTGCGCGACATGCCAGCTCCAACACAAGACCTGAATATAGAGAAGACGAGACGGCTTTTATACGAGC
>JAUESE010000037.1:5172801-5187520 GCA_032274725.1 Malacoctenus triangulatus
AAAGATGGAGACGTTGTTTCCTTCGTTCTTTTGTTTCCCCTTTGCTTCTTCACAGAGACATGTCAGCTTGTTGTCCGATTCTCCAACCTTCACGTTCGGATTGTGTTTCCTGCGTTGCCTTAAATATATATAGCGATCCAGTCGTGCCTTTGAAAAATAAATATGCGTGGAAAAAATCCTTGTTATGGCTCCACCAGGGTTCTACATACGATTGCATATGGCAAAAAACTGCTGTATATATAGCACGTTCCTGAATAATTTATAGATTCTTTGCTCATCTCTAACATCATGCACTTACAAGCAAACACATCATATTTGAAGTATTCCGCAGCATGCATGAGACTCTTCTGACTGTTAACCGAATATCAATAGAATTTTATATTTTCTTTTGGCTTCAAGTTAAAAAAAAAGAAAAAAAAGATGACAACTGAAGGTCATTCGAGCATAAATCCCCAGCGCGCAGATGAATACGCATCATGGCGCGGCCGCTCCCGTTTGCCGTTTCAGTCAGTTTTATTGAATATGCATCAGGTCGTGATTTCCAATGCCCCCTCTGGTCCACGCAGGGGTAATTAAACCGAGTGCGATCGGCCGGGCGTTTAAACAGCTCGACCTCAAACAGCAGCGTTCAGTGAAGTGGAGGAAGGCTACCTGCAGAAAAATGGCCACCAAAACAAAAAAGTGTCATCAGACGGGACCTGTCGGTGGAAAATAAATGAAACTGTTCACGTAACACTTGGGTGTCCTTCAAGGCGTCGTGACAGCGCTGCCATGGGAGCGGGCTCGCGGAGGTTCGGATCTCGCTCTGTGCTTTGAATAAGAAACGATTGAATTATCCAGAGCAGCTTTAATTCCTACAACACGTTCCGTGCATTAAAATGCAATGAAGCCTTCAGGTGATGATACAGGTTGACTGGCCTCATGCCTCATTCATGATGATCAGTGGGCCAATTAACACACAAGCTACTGTTGTTCGTTTTCCCCCCTGGTAGGCGTGGCATTAAAGCCGTAAAAGAAACAGTTAAGATACTGAAAACAGTGTGTTTTATCTCTTGTTTTCAAAAATTAGTTGGTGAGATTATACTTTAAGTGTTTTGCATTTGCAAACACATGCTAAAGTTCCCTCTCGATTGGCAAAAACAAACTGCCCTCTTGGGTGGTAAATTGTCCTCTTGGGAGGCAAAAGCGTGTTGACAGTCGCCCCTGCCCTTCAAAAAGCCTGTGCACGCCACTGCCTCCATCCGTCTTGAGAAACAATTTGCAGCTTGGCCACTGATGAAGCGTTGCCCTCCCACCGGACTATTTTTATAACTTAGCATGAACAACCTTCAAAATAATCTTCTTTTTTTTTTTTTTACCCACTCAAACCCACATACGCTATTTGGCCCACATTCAAGTCGTCATGTGTGATTGGCTCACAAAGCACTTTGCAAACACAGAGGAGTGACTGAGCGAGCCCGTCTGATCCAGATTGAACAGCTGGACTATAAATACAGCGAGCGTCTTCCTCACACCCCCGACATATCTCCTGACAGCCAAAAACACATCGTCTTCTTCTCCGTCTCTTTGTTTCCTCTCTCATCTGTCTGTTTGTCTTTGCTTCCTCTTGTGTTCCCTGCCTGCTCGTCTGTCTCGCGTCTCTCTCTCTCTCTCCCTCTCTCCGCTCCGCCTCTTTTAAGTCCTCCTCTCCATCAGTCTCATTTTCTCTCCCTGCGAATCTCTCTCTCTGTCTCTCTCCCTCGCTTTCTCTCTCTCTCGCCAGCCAAAACAGATGAGGCTGGAATGTTCCCACACTGACGACAGCGGCCCCTCCGCGAGATTGTGTGTTTGGATGTGTTGTTCCTTACCATGCGCGCTTTCATCTATTCTGTTTAGCACCTTATCACCTATCCTTGATGCATCCTCGCCTCTCCCTGTCTATTCTATTTTCCTCCTTCTGTTTCAGGGGGGGCTCACAGTCATCTGCCTCCGAATGAGGCTATTCCATGCCGTTGCCCAATTGCCCAACAGCATGAGGCCCTGACCGCAGCAGTTTAACTGAGTGAGGGCTCCAGCCTGCCTGTAAATCCCACAGTAAGCCCGAACGTTCCCATCTGTGCGAGCGAAAAATAAGGTATTTGCGGCAGCGCGCACGTCTGTGTTCCCTCCATGTATGTCTGGGGATATAGTGCAGGCTGGCACATAACTCCCTGAGTGACGGTGTAAATATGAGTGTTTGGACAGGTATACTTTTTCCCTGCCCACTCTGATAAACTGCCCTGGGCACACCTGCCCTCCTCCATTACCCCTCTGTCCATCCTCCCCATTCGTTCAACCTATATGTTCATCTGTGATTTCCCATCGCTCCCTTTTTTTTTTAGATTTTTTTTTTGGGTGGGGGGCAGCGTGAAAGCTGAACTCAGACAAGCTGTTTTCATTTCATTTATCAGGTCATCATTTCTTCCCATTCCACGATTTTTATTTATATGTATTTCTATTTTTTTTTTTTTTTGATGCCTCGCTCTCTTTTCCCCGCTCGCTTGCAGCCCGGCTGGCTGACATCGTGAGCCAGCTGTGAGGCTGCAATCAAACGAGCTCCTGCTGGACCCCCCCTGGGGTTTTTGCTGACATTACACACACACACACACACACTGAAAGAGAGAAAAATGTGTGCTCGTCCTTCCTCTCTCTGGCATATGGACAATCTAATAAAAACGGCGAGTCAGGGCCAAACATTTTCCACGAAGGGGGACGGACACGGTCGTAATGGTTCGCACTCCCACTGACACAGCGAGATGGTCGTCATTCGAGTCCTTGACAGACCACAAGTCTGCATGTTCTTCTTGTGTTTGCTCTGTTTAGACGCCTCGCTGGATTCCCCCTTTTTTATTCAAGGCAGAACTTCCACGATAATCTTCTTGGGGATTTCTTGCCTCTGGGAAAAGGTCATGGTATCAATTCTGAATGTCTCTGAATGGATGTGAACATGCAAAGAGAAAAAAAGAAGAGCTACACACGCATGCACGCATCCTGCCTGCAGAGGCCTGTGAGTTCACGAGTAAACACGAGCCGCGATAAATATGCAGGAGAGCAAAAAACCTCTTGTAAATCTATCATCTCATGAAGCAGCCGTCCCTTAATCCCCCTTCAAACCAACCTTTTCCTAATGCCCGCGCCGCGCCGACTGCTTGTTCCAGGCACGTCTGCAGTCAGTGCCTGAGTGCGTTGTTATGTCATGGTTGAGAAAAGACCCCAAGTGTGGTTCCATACCCCATTTGCTGGCAGTCAGACAGGCTGAGGATGGCAGGAGCAGACTTTGGTGAGTCATGCGTCAGCACTGCATTAGCTGCAGAGACAATTTCAAGAGAGAGTGTGTGTCGGTGAGGAGGAGGAGGGGGGGCACTGAAAGCTTGCAGGGGGATTAATTCTGTCTCACTTCCGACTGAATGGCTTGACGAGTTCCGGTCCTAAACACAAACGTTGCCATACATGTTATGAGATACATGTTTTAATAGTATCAATGTTTGACAGTGATTTGTGCTTCTGTGGCTGTAACCCCCAAACTGATTCCAGATCAGCCGGTCTGGCACCATGATCGTTACAAACAGGCTAATATCAACAGTGTTTCTCACCCCCCCGCAGATGACCGTGAATGGAACAATCCCCCGGCGTTAAACTTTGTCTCCTTTCGTGTCAACTTTGGCTGACATTCGGCGACATCTGGGCCGCCAGATGTGGGATCCGAACAGGAAACTCATCTGTTTCACTCGCCGAGCTCAGCCTCGCCCTGTCCCGTCTCAACCCGGCTGTGACAACAGAGCTAATTACCAAGCCCCCCCTCCTCCAACCCCCCTCAGCCCCTCACAATCCCACACAGAGTGCTGACAGTCTTGTTAGCCTCCGATTTACACTTTTAATTGAATCAAGCGTATCGGCATCATCTGGCTCATACTAAGTATATTTGGCTGCGTACAAGAGCCAATATCCCGAGCAGTTCAGTTTGATTAAGGATGAGTTTGAAATCAGCGCTCTTATTCTGGAGAGCGCTCTCTTTCTTTTTCTTTCTTCATGCATCCGTATGAAATCCTCTTTGGGGGGGGGGTCAAACCTTTCGCCTTGGAGTGTTTGCTGTTTATGGCTCCTGCTCAAAAGCTGCATCATCTGTTTCAGCCGAGCCCGAGACGATCAGCGCAGGAAAGAGGAAAAAAAAAAAAGAAGAAAATCTTAAATGTTTACTCGTTTTCTTGCCAGAGAAGATGAGAAGATTAATATCACTGTCATATGTGTATTGTAAATATTAAGCTACAGCCAGCTGCCATTCAAGCTCCTGCCAAACAGCGTATTAGCATATTAAAATGACCACATGGTTTTTCAGAGTAACGGCAGTATTAAAAGAGCTTCTCAAAAACCAGGAAGATTTATGCGGCCTGATCCAAATGATCTGCATAGAGGGGGAGTGTCGCACACTTGAACGCCCTTCAATTCCAGAGAGTCGCTTTTGAAATTTAAATGTCGGACGCGCCACGTGCGACGCTAAGCAGAGATCCTCCTGGAAAAGACAGAATAAATGTTGGATCTGTGTTTAATCTGTGATATTTCTGGAGTAGAAGACAAACGAGGAACAACACTCGGTTGTGGCACGCCGTCTCGTGAAGTGATGAAGGAACCTGAGAGTTTCAGGCTGCTTCGCAGCTCGAAAACTTCTCATCCGCCCGCTGGCGTCCCCACTGGGACGCCTTCCGTGGTGATAATGAGCAGATGCACGGTTGAAAACCAAACAAATGGCAGAAAATGTGGTTAAACGGAGATGAAAGCATTCAAGGAAAATTCATAATATTGCGCCCTGCCGCGCCTCCAGACGGATTTGAATAACAGACAAACAGCTGCCGTGTTTGTTCCTCCGGTCTCTGTCAACTTGGGATCTAAAAGCACATTTACTTCCCCCAAATAAATTGCAGGCGAGCATCAGGCATATCTCTGCGCCTGTGTTCGGAGGTAACACCCCATGACAGGCAGTAATTACCCACAGACGAGAGACTCAGCTGCAGAGGAACAGGAACAGAGAGAGCCAGGAAAAGGATTTGTTGTGCACCGATGTCTCCGCACACACACACACACACACACACACGTACATGTGTAAGTGTGTGTGTTTGAGAGAGAGCACAGCAGGGCTCTGACTCAGCACATCCACACTGGCCTCCGTGGCTGCCTGTTTTTATTATCTAATCCAGTTTAGGAGATGAGTCCGACCCGTAATCTAATATTCTCATAAATGATTCCCACCATATACATGAATCCCTGACCTTAGCTGGAACTGCTGCTCGCAGGCTTCAGCATTGAAACGAACGCCCACACAAGGGCACTTTTTTTTTTTAAATACGTGTCTTCTTCACTAATTGCAACTCTGACGACTCAACTTATTGCTTGTGTCTGCCAAATGGACGGATATTTGGAGAGCGACAGCAATTTAGGAGGAGAGAGTTTGCTTTAGGTAATGCCTCCTTTCTCCCCCCTGCTCCCTTTGTAGTGTTACATGGTTGGATGGTGGTATCCGACGTCATCCTTTTGTCCTTTCAAGGTCTCCCGGAGCTGAACAACACCCTTCAGGTAGCGGGGCCAGGCTGCGCTCCCGGAGACCCGTGAAATACCCGACCCCCCCCACCCCCCCACACCCCCCTGGACGTGTCCGGTCAACCTCTGGGGACTGAAGCGAGGTGAAAGCTCACCAAGCAAAATCCCTCCGAGATCGCACGTCATGCAGCGTTTCATCCTCCCCCCCCCCCCCTTTTTTTCCCTCTCCCTCCCGGTCCCAATATTTGCTCGCAGAACCTGAAATTATTCATGAGTAGGAGCTGAAACCACCACGTCTCCCTTTCTCATTGTTCCCCTTAATTAGATTTCACTCAAAGCCCCCCCCCCAAAACAACTCTGATCACAAATGTTTAATCCGTTTATTTGATTCTACACCAATGAGGCACATGTGGGGGGTTACATACCCATAATGATGCTTGACCCTCTTAACAGTGAAACAGTCTTAAAGGCAACAGTCCACAAATTAGGAGAGAGAGACTAGAAATAAAAGGTGGTCCAATGGCGTTCTGGGGTTCAGTACACAAACACAAAAGCGTCGCCACTTCCTGGTGGAATCGCTTCCCCGCACGGCGAGACGACACGGGCGAATTCAGCTCGAATTCATTTGAGTAAACGAACAGGCGCGAGACAGGGAAGGGGAGGGGCGGGGTCACTGTCTGGCGATGGCGTGCGTTCTCACAGCCCCCCGACGCAAACCTGCGAGTGCAGAACCGAAACACTTTGCGAGCAGGTTCGGAAGGCGATGGCGGCCGAGTTCAGCCTGGGCTGAATCCTCTGAATATAAATAAAGGCAAGGCGAGCGTAAAGTCGGTACGGAGGAGAGTCAAGCGTCCCTGCGGAACGCGATCCAAAACCCATCTTTAAGGCACTGCTATCGGTAAAAAAGAACGGTGCAAAAGAAACAAAGAAATCTTTCCCAAAAGTACAAATGATAATACAAAAGATGAATGCAACAAAAACTGTCCCTTAATTGAATAAGTACCTCTTACGGTCTTACTTTTACCCTTTAAGTTAGATAAATTCTCAAAATTCAGTAATAAACTGAGACATCAACCGAAGTTGTGACTGTTTGTGCTTCAGTCAGCACATTAAAGCATTTCATGCAAAATCAAATGAAAGGCCTTCTTACAAAAACATTTTTTCAGCGCTATTCTAACCATATTTTCCGTGTCTTTTTCAAATGTAAACACCAGTCGGATGTAACCAAACGACAGCCATCCGACGTTTGTTCCCCGCTCTAAGAGTGCACCAGTCGGATGCCCTGCCCGGTGTCCAGGACGGCCGGGGGGAACCAGGCCAGCTTGCACCTCCGGAAGCAGCGCAGGCACAGGCTGCAGACCCAGAACAGGTTGAGGCCGCAGCACCAGTTGGACAGGTGCACCATGGGATAGGTGGCCTTGGGGAAGTGGGTCTTCCAGTGCTTGGCCACGTCGCTCCCCGTCGGCAGGTGAAGCGTGTAGTCGCTCCAGCGCTTGGACACCCCGTAGACGGCCGCCGTCGCCCGTCCCTTCTCCGACCACTGCGAGTCGCAGTCCGGGCTGCAGTTGAACTCCACCCACTCGGAGGTGAAGTCCCCGAGGACGGGGGCGTCCCCGGACTCCGGGTCGGCGCGGGTCGGCTCGGAGCCCTGCACGGCGATGTAGACGCCGTCCACCTTGCGGACCTCTTTGACCCAGGGGAGGGAGTGCTCGGTGTCCAGGACCAGGATGAGACGCGAGCAGTGGTCGGCGTTCTTCTCTTTCCACAGCTCCAGCAGCTGGGACAGGTGGAGACTCTCATTTCCTGGAGCGAGGGGACAGAGAAATGATTTGAGGGGAGGATAAAGTCTAAAGTTTGGATAGAAAGAGAATGAAAATCGCAGATTTTGGGCGACGGTCTCTACAAAGAAACATGGCGAGACAGCATCTGTACTGAGGACGGGTTTATATTTGGATAAGAAAGACTTAATCCACTTTCCTCGAAGTCTTCGAGCTGATATTGTTTGCTTGCATCCACTCTGATCTGCAGAATACCGATCCTTCATTTCTGCGCTGAAGACGGCCGAACGAGCTCTTAATAACTGGAGGTCTCTGAGACGACGACCTGAAATACGACACTGTCTCCCAATCTGGACTGCGGCCAAAACAAACTCCAACATTTCAAAAAAAAATCTGCGAAATTATCCACCGAATAACAGAAAGCGACCCATCAGGACGACGACTGAGAGAAGTGATTATCTTTTTTTTATGTTCCTTCTTGTTTTGCGGCGTCGCTCGGAGATAATACGTCGCGTAATCTCTGAACGGAGGCGCCGACGCTGACACCGCGTTAACCTGCTGTGATTCTCATTTCTGTCGAGGGGGAGCGCGCCCGCGAAACGACGGGAGCGTCGGCGACTTTTTTTTTCGCACGGTCGCCGAGGAAACTTGGTGCGCCGAGTCCTTCACAGCCGTTTTCAAACTCTCGGAGCTCGCCTGTCTGATCTGTGCAAATCAGCCTGATTGACTGAGAGAGAAAGGAAGGGAGGGGGAATGAAAAGAATGGAAATCAGACTCGCATGCAAATGAGGTTCGCTGTCGGAATACAATATGCACCCGGCGCTGTCCGATGCCGACGCCGCTCGCCAGTCAACTCCACTTCTGTCGGCCATTGTGGCGAAGTCGCTCCTCTCGTTCGAGTCCTTGGTAATTACCTGCTATTTTGATATGATAAGTACTCGCCGGCTTTGAAGAGAAAGAACTGTTTCCCAACTGATGACGCATCTGAAAACAGCTCTGAGGACTGAAGGTGGCAAATGTCATTTATTTGATGTTTTATGGAAACAGGGGGAAAAAAAACACAACAGCGACGCCTGAGAGTGCCGAAATAAACGAAGAAGCGTTCTTCGCTGAGGGTGGAAGTTCACGCACGAGTGATTTGATCTCGACTCTCAAACACTGCAGCGTGTCTGAGCTCTGTTTGAACCAACTCTGTTCAGATCTTATCGAAAAACTCGCAAAGTTTGATCGCCGTCGTGTTTAACTCGGCTTATTTACATCACAAAGTTAATGAGAAGCATCAGCTGAGTCGCGCTTCTCTTACCGACCAGCGCCCACGCCCCGGACCCCCTGTGCGTGTGCCCGCTGTAGAAGATCAGGTAGGTGTCGTGGCGCGGCCCGTCCACCGTGCGCAGCTCCAGGAAGTTGCGCAGCTTGGCCTGCAGCGCCTCGGCCGTCACGCCGCTGGTGGAGTAGTCGCAGCCGAACGTCTGGATCATGTGGTGCGAGAAGAGGCGCTGCATGTTGTTCAGCATGCTGGTGGAGCGCAGGTTCATCTGCTGCACCTGCTCAGGTGGGAGCAGAGTGGGCTGGCCACCGGCGCTGCGGAGAAGAGAAGAAGGGAAGGGGGGGGCGAGAGAGAAAGATGGATTGATTGAGAGTCTGCTCGGAGAGAGACTTAAGTCGGGTGGCTTGTCAGAAGCAGAGGTGGATAAGTGAGACAGGCCACGAGCGAGCGAGAGATGAATGAGTGAGAAGTTTCCCTCTCTCTCTCTCTTCAGGGGTGAGAACTTGATGGATTGACGCGCCGGGGAGGAGGCGCTGTCGCCGGAGAGAGAGAGAGAGAGAGGGGGGGGCAGACAGGAGTGGATAAGAGGAGATGGCAGGAGTGGGAGTGGAGGATCACTGCTGTGGGATATGACATTAGCCTCGGGGATGAGAAGGGGAATCAAGACTGAAAAGAAAAGTAAGAAAATAGAAAGAGAGAAAGAAAGAAAAAAAGACAGGGAGCGCGGAGAGGCGAGCTGAAAGGGGGGGGGGACACCAACATGGGGTGGAAACTGAGGTTAAAGAGAGCGGAGGACCGAGTGATTGTAGAAAAGTGGATGAGGACGCATGAGGAACAATAACACCGAGCAGCCACACACACACAACGTGAAGGCTGTTGCCTTGTTTCGCTGCAGCTGTACGTTTTTCTATTTTATCTCCGGGCTGGATTTTATTCATGGCCGAACAGATGGCAAAGTCCTATTTCACTCCTTGTCACATCTGCATGAAATTGCTCCAGCGACGCTTACATTTTTTAGGTAAAATCTTCCGACAAAACAGGCCAGATTTTGCAAAAAAAGAAACCGTGCACGCAGCCTCTTCTTTCCCCTCCTAACAGTCGTGTGCATGCAGTGGCCTCGGTCAGAGAATGTCATGCTGCTCCACGTGCACGACTCGGCGCGCTCGCCATTCCCCTAAACCCATCTAATCTTCTCAGATCTCGTCGTGCTCAGAGGAGTGAAGGCACCAAGTTTGAAATTCCTACCACATCGTCCCCTGTGACACTCTCTTTCATCCTTAAAAAAAAAAAAGGCCCTGTCCTTTTTCTCTCCTCAGCCCTCGCCGAGCGCCGTCCCTCCCCTGCCTGCGCTCTCGCTGTCCCTCTCTGCTTTTATCGCCACCTTCGCTCCGTGTTTACAAGCCCATTCCTCCTCCTCCTCGTGTTTTCCTGCCGTTGTTTCCCCCAACCTTGCCTGGTTTTACCCCGCGTGCCTCCCCTTTTCACCCCTATCTCTGTAATCTCCCCGAGGGGGCGAGGGGGGAGGGGGGGGTGCTTGTCATTGTGGAAACATGATCTGTGCAGCCATCAAACAGCCTATTATACACTGCTGCATTCTCATCATGCTCTCGGTCTTCCCTATGGATCTGGAGCGCGGCGCCTCGCATACAGAGCGCTCCTGCCGCTCCAGCAGGACGCGGGCTCCTATCCAAACTCACCTGGAGAGTTAAACACCTCTCAGACTGGGATCCCCCCCCCCTCCCCCCTGAATGCTAAAGCTAAATTGTTCAATATGAAGAGAGAGAGAGAGAGAGACATCACAGCTGGACGAATTACAATTTAAAAAGACAGATCTGAGTCGATCTAACGAGCTCGTGAAGGCAGAGACGCTAATCTATGATGGCAAGCTTCTGCTGTTCGGGCGGGGCGGGTGGGGAGTGGTGGTGGTGGTGGGGGGGAGACGTGTCTGCTTCTTCAAAACGAAGCGATCGCAGAAAATGCTTGGTCAACTGAGAGGAAGGGAAGGGGGGCGCTGGGGAAGGCAGCGTCGGCTAATGGCTAACAGCCCCGGCTGAACAACTTAGTATGCTGCGCGGGGAGCGCGGCGATGATCCCTTAAGGGCCCAAACATTAGCGGCATGTTTATGCATAGTTATTGGCCTATTTACGCAGTTGGTTTTGTGTTAACTGAGGAGAGAGTTGGAAAGACAGATCGTGTTTACTCGCCCCTGCGAGGCTTCCAAAGGCTCTGACTTAAGGCACACTGGGAGCTGTATGTCTTCTATGTGTTGCTACTATAATTTGCCTCTGCAAACTTTATACAAAGCCGAGTTTGCGCGACAAACTTTTAAACTTGTGTAGAGATGATTATAAAGATCTACCAAGCCAGTATGCATGATTTTGTGTCAAAACTCCATGTATTTTCTGACAGTTTTAACAGTTTATTGAATGCATTTCACAGTTTCTCACGCGTCTCCTCGTTCTCCAGTACCTGCAGTAGCTGGTGGGTATGACCAGGGCGTAGCCGACGCACGTGCCCCCCAGGCAGCCGCCCAGCTCGTGGAACAAGCCGTGGGTCAGCGACTCCAGAGGCAGCACCACCAGCAGCGCGCTGAGGAAGAGGCCGTTGGACGGCTGCGGGAGACGCCACAGAAAAGAGAGAGAGAGAGAGAGTCACTTTCCTCCGCCGCTCGCCCGTGCAGAGGTAATCAAACTCACTTAATTGGTGTTGACACGAAGCAAGACGGTTACACAATAAGGGACTGACATTGTGCTATTATCTCGGGACAAAACATGACAGGGCCTAACTGAACGCAGACAAAAAAAATCCAGCGTGAGACCGCAGACAAAACATACATCACGAGTATCAATCCCAAGGAGCGTAATTACAGCGGTGGCATGAGCCTGCAATTTGGAGTGCAAGTCGGTTGAATATTGTAATTCTATTGTCTTGACATCTACTTGACACTGACATGGACTCAGTCGAAAATTTTTAGCCCAGTGAGGCTCGGCGCAGCCTCTGTGCGCTCCTCCATTCGGGGCTCCGGTGGACGCGAGGGTTTGAAACGACGGCGTCCTGCTGTTGATCAAATTCATCATGATTTGGAGGAATGTCAGGAAGTCAGGGAGAAACAGGCACAAACAAGAGCTGCAGATTGACCAGGGATACATCAGGGTGAGCTGCCCCCCCTCCCTCCCTTCGAGAGCCAAATTTATCATGTACAAATAAATACACTTGGAATTCAGAGGATCCAGTTTCTTCTTTCTTGTGGTTGTAAAAAAAAAAAAAAGCAATTTAGAATTTGAAGAAGAAGTTCGATTTGACACACAGCGTCGTGTCTCAGAATGAAAATTGATAACTTCATGGCTCAGCCGAAACCACTTTATGCTCACAAAACACTGCCTTGCCGTGGGTGTGCCAAGAGGGGGAGAGGGAAAAAAAGGGATGTACTCATTTATTTTACTTTCATTTAGTTACGCAATGCTTGAATTTATAGGGCTATGGTTTCCACTACCTGAGAGATAGTATTATACGCAGGCCAATTACAATACAGTGTGAAGTGGGTCGCTCACAATATAAGGCAATCTCGTAGTGGTTCTCACAGGCTCCGAATTGATTTGCATTAGTCAGCCTAAAGCGGTGGGAGTCGGGCTTGCTCATGAGCAGCGCTGCACTTAACAGTAATGCATGCAAAAGCTGAACAGGGAAGTGACTCTTATACGATTTCACAGAAATCAATATTCTTTTCAGTCGGGAGACATTTTTATATGCATTTCCCCCCAAAACAACAAAAAAAAACCAACAACACAGAAACACAACACAAGTTATGGCCTCAAGCATTGGCGATGAATCAACAACTGCCCGAAAAGAAATCCACAGAAGGCTCGATTTAATGCAGTTTGAATCAGATTGGAACAAAACAGTTTGCAAGTCTCCATAACTGTGTGAAGGTTTTTTGGAAACTGCTGATGGAAACAGGAGTTCACAAACTCCTCCCCAACAATGTGCAGTTCCAAATGAGGACTCCGGCCCGCGAGACTCTTACAAGGTAAACGTCTAATAAGGCTAAATAAGTTATTGCTGCTCTTTATGCAAGTAGATAGGGATATTAAGGAGCTAATTAAATTGGTTCCGCATGAGAGCGAGAGGAGCCTCAGTTCGGGGAGCGACTCTTAACTACACACTGCCACTTGCACGAAAAACAGCCGAGGTGTTCGACAAAACTCTGGACCTGCGAGGAAGGGACACGGTGAGCTCACTCGTCTCTGCTTATTGCACTGATGAAGAGGAAATCCTCAGTCGACTTTGCTGATTTTTCCAAACGCGGTAACATTTTCTGCTCTCACCTGCCAGGAAACGGCGCCCAGGATGACGGTGGACAGCAGGGTGAAGAACACCAGGCGCTCGGAAATGAGGCAGAAGTGCCGGATGCCTCTGGAGGCCATGACTTGGTCCAGGCTCCTGCTGCTGGACCGCTGGGCGCGCCACGTCTTCTGGCACTCGCTCAGCTTGCTATGGAAGCCCCACAGAGTGATCAGCAGGACGACGTGGCAAATGGACCAGAAAAGGCCAAACAGGCAGAAGCCCGGGATCACCAGGTACCACAGGTCCAAGTTACCAAGCTGTCAAAGGAAGCAGAAATGCATCAATTACAAACTTCAATTTTGTGCGTGGTAACATTTTGCAGTCATGATTGATGTCACGTTCGCAAAAGGCCGCGTGTACCTTTAAGGCAGCCAGGACGAAAAAGGCCAGCTCAATCAAACTCAGAGGGAACAGCGACAGTCTTCTCCACACCTTCCCCAGGGAGAGCACCGGCATCCAGCGCACGCTGGGCCCCAGGCCGCTGAAGTACACGTCCAGCACGGGCTCGCACAGCAGCCGGCCCACGTAGCAGCCCAGGGCGTACGGGTTGGCCGTGATGGACAAGGCTTGGAAAAACACCAGAGCGGTGACCAGCGAGAAGCTGACCAGGTTTGGCAGCGCGAGGAGGGACTTCATTCTCAGGTCCACCATGAGCGCTCCCAGCGCCACCACCAGGCCGATGATGGCCACCGACTTGTGGAGGAGCATGGTGGTGCTGGCGATGGCGAAGCCCAGGAGCTCCAGGAACTCGGCCGATTTCAGTAAGGTGGGCTTGTAAGCGACGGAGCTGCATATCCGCTCCGTCAGGGCCCAAACGGCCTTCATGATCACGCTGGCGAGGAGGAGGTAGTTGGCGACCACCTCCTTGACGTTGGAGTCCAAAGCCGGGCTGTTGAGGAAGCACAGAAGGCCGAGCAGGAAGCCAAACCACAAGTGGAACAGGCTCAGGCTGGCCTTCTCCATGGCAAAGTAGTAATGGAGGATAGAGGCGATGCCCAGCACGAAGAGGCCCAGGATGAAGATGACCAGGATCATGGGCTCGCTCGTCACCTCCCAGCGCACGTACATGCCCACGCACACCGCCACCAGCAGGTTGACGCTGGACAGGTAGCCGAGGCAACGCACCGACGTGAACACGTCCACCTCCTTCGGCGCGTCGACCGTCAGCGCCTCCTCCTCCTCCTCGCGGTCCATGGCCGAACTGATGCTTGCTTTGATGCGGTCGTTGAAACGTTTCTCACCACCGGTCACCTTCTGTTGACCTGCTTGTGGAGGACATCGCCTCTTGATGACATCCTGCAGAATCAACCCCTGCAGAGAAAGAAGACGGCGATGTTATTTCTTATGAATCGCTCCGGATTGTTGCTTCTGATTGGCCTTAATCTATAAAGAATCCCCATAGCAACTGTGCAAACATCAGACTGTAATAAACAATTGTAATTACAGTCTATTATAGTATAATTATTGTGGTAACTGTATGAAAATGATAATGTTTAATAAGTAATTAAGTAGTAACAAATATAATATCCAGGAAGAGAGAAGCCCTGAACAACACAAACTTAACACTTATACTTATGAGCAGAAAAGAGGCAAATAGAGTGATGTGTTGAAATAAATAGCTCCAGAATATGCAGCTTATGATCAACGCATGTGTCGGCTCAGGTCACTTTATGTAACGACATATTTGCAAACTTAGATCAGGCAACATGCTCGCTCGTCTTTCGATAGCGGAGAACTTTGGCCGAGCGTAACACACCGGATCGCTCGGCTTCGCGCGCA
>JAUESE010000037.1:5202037-5221763 GCA_032274725.1 Malacoctenus triangulatus
GAGAGAGAGAGAGAGAGAGAGGTGCAGAGGATGAGGAGGGGAAAAGGGCAGCGCAGAGGGACAGAGAGAGAAAGATGGTAGCAGGAGGAGGGGGGAGGGAGGGAGGGAGGGAGGGGGGGGGGGTACTGCAGTGTTCTGGCTCCTCTCCAAGGGCAGTGTCGCTTCCAGTGAACAAACAAAATCCTGGTTTTAGCTGAAAGACCCCTTCCTGCCCCCCTCCTTTTTTTGTGCACAAGCCAACAGATAGAAACAGGAGGCCAGCGACCTGCAGGACGTCACCTGAAACCGAGTAGCATTAAAAACCCAAAGGTTGGGAAGCTGGAGGATCAAACTCTTCTTCTCTTTTGGGCTTCAATACTCCGAATTTCGTCTCATTCTTTGAAAGGGAGGGGGGGTGCTGGACAGCTGGTGGCCTACCTTATGGTAAACCCAGCAGATTGAAGACAGGATGTTATTCAAGTTCATGTTTTGGTGAAGGTGTCCCACCACCTTTTGGCCTCATTAAACATTAGCCCTCGTCTGGATTACTACATGCACAGCACAGATACTGACTCTCAGTCTCTTTTGCATTGTTTTCCTCCGTTGCTCATTGGCAACCTCTTTCTCTCTCTTTCTTCTACTTTCTTCTCTGTTTGTGTCTTTTTTCTCTCTCTCTCCCTCTCTCTCTCGTCTGACACAAATACAGCCCTTTCGAAAATGAACTGCCGCCGCCGATGGACATTAATAATTTACAGGACAGCCAATGCGGCAGG
Organism: Malacoctenus triangulatus; assembly: GCA_032274725.1. Lineage (NCBI taxonomy): Eukaryota > Metazoa > Chordata > Actinopteri > Blenniiformes > Labrisomidae > Malacoctenus > Malacoctenus triangulatus. The sequence continues at coordinate 5,202,790 of JAUESE010000037.1, forward strand.
AGAATGGAAATTAAACATAGGTTTTAGCCCGTGTGAGAGATGGCTGAGAGCCAGCCATGCGTGGCCAGACTGTGCATAAATGTGTGTGTGTGTGAGCAAGAGTAGAGTGGTGGGGGGTGGGGGGGGCGAGAATTAACACAGCAGAGCACAGGCGCGCACACACAGTTTATGATGTTTTATCATTACAGCAAAAAGATATTGCAATTTAGGTCCCTGCAGGTATTTGTTAGAGACTGGGAGCGGTGTTTGCAGCGGCTGCTGTCTCAGTGGGTGATTATCTTCAGTGGGTTTGCAGACAAATGCACACAGTATATTCATTTCAACTTTGCCTGTAAAAAAAACAAAAAAAACAACCCACTGTTAATTTAAACTGGGCCTGCAAGACGATATGTGAACGTATATTCTGCACACTGTACGAGTGCAATGGTACGCTCTCTCCCACGTATGTTTGTATGTTTTGCTCGGCACCGTTGAGGCAAAGACTTCGAAGTACTTCAAAGCGCGCAGCAACATGAGAGCGAAGCCCGAAGTCGGTGGCTAGAAAGCTTCGAGGCCGGCTTCTGCTTGACGCGCGCACAAGCCGACACGACGGCGCACTGGGGGCTCTGCCTGGCTCTAAATCAACACCACTCCTCATCGCGCAGCCCCAATCCGGCCTGACTTGTGCGGTAAAGAGGAAAGCTTCAGGTGAGGCGCGAGCAAAGCCAGATGAAGTTTCAGCACCATCAGCAAAACAAATCAAATCCAAATCCCTCCAGGAAGGAGAGAGGGAACTTATTTAGCACGGCCGCCTGTCTGGTTCCACTTCACCATCGGCTCAGTGGAAAGTCGAGTCAATATTTTCCCCCCACTTACACAATGATAAAGCGCCCCAGGAAAATAAACACGCCGGTTTTTTCGAGGCATTATCAGGCCCAACACGGGGGTAATTTGTCAGAATCGAATCACCAGATGGCATTCACCGTAAAACGTGTTGATCAGAGTTAAATTAGGACCCCGGTAAATGTTGGTGGCTGGCTGCTGCCACAGGAAGGGCTAAATTAATCACAAGGAGGGAATTCACACCTCCCGAGTATGTCAGCCACTTCCTGTCTTTTAGACAGACACGCGGGGAGACAGACGGACAGCCCGCCTCCCTGCGGCGAGGCATGACACGCTATGCAAATTGACATTTCTGCACATATAACAGACTCGATGGGGAAACGCAGATTGTGTTTTGAATTACTATCGCTCCCTCTCTGATGTGCCGTGAATTGACAGTGCCGAACATGTGACCTTCAGGTGTGACAGTAATATTTACAGGGACCAAGGGTGCCATTTGTGATGAAACAGGAGGGTGGGGGGGGTAGTTCATACCTCGTGTTGGGAGGTGCAGCCTTCTTTGGTAATGCCTTTTTAAACACACTATTCATTCCTGATAGAGGCTCGTAAAAGAGATGTGTGATCTCAGAGTTTATAGTTTGAGTCTCACTTTAATTGAAATTAACATTTTGACATAGATTTCTGGATACTCGTATGAGGCACCAAACGGAATGCTTGAAAATAAATGTACATTCAAAGATTAAAGCCATTGAGACAATTCAGCTTGGCTTGCTGTCATGTGAGAAGGCTTCATGGCTCCAGACGAGCGGACCCACTACGTCTTTCTTCTTCAAATATTCAACTTAAGTCGTTGCACTAAATTGGCCCCCAAGGTTCCCCGGCAAGGGATACATATCTTTTTCAAACTGTTGCCGCGCACTCCACAGCCCCTCTCCGTAACCGCAGATATTCTCCTGATAGTACAGCTTAACAACCTCACCAGATCTTTCCATACATCAAAGCCTGAGCGTAATCACTTCATGCTCACATCCTGAGGGATCCATTCTTGATGCGATACACTTTGTCTGCTCGGCGCGCCTTTCGATGACAAGCAGCACGGCGAAACCAAATAGAAAACAGCGGCTCAAAAAGGCATCTCGACTTTTAGATTCGCGTAACGAGGAGGGATGGGACCTGCTGATCACTATCATCTCTACATGTTCTTTTATGCATTTCTTTGCATGCACCAACATGTGTTTGTCCATTTGTGCTCAATTTGAATGCAATATGTGTTCATGTAACCAGTGGGTTGACAATGCTTTAGATACACAGCACATAAAAATGTGTTTTTGTACATCAATTCATGTATTTACTGTTGAAATGTCCCTCTTTCAACACAGGCGTGTATTTGTTCTCTAAGCCCACCATGTCATGTAGATTTTAGAGATCCGTCAAGTCCGATTACATACAGGGAATCAAACCCTCGCGCTCGTTATCCAACAGCATCTGCAGAGAACGACGGCTGAGCGAGAGGCCTGCTCACATCTGATGAGGTCTCGGCTTATTAGAGCTGCATGTCGGAGGCCTGACACGACGCTGCGGTGCCACGCGTGACACCGATGGGCGCAAGTTAGCGCACGGGCGCCGGCGCCGACAGCTGCCCACACACTGCAGCAGAAGCCGAACGCTCCCCTCTCGCTCCTCTCAGAAGAGCGGCAGTGGAGGCATCTGCACCTGCCAGCCAGCAGGAATTCATTCTCCAGATTAGGAGAAAATGAATCTGCTTTTTGCAAGCTGAGCAAATTGCAGTGTTGTTTTTTTTCATGAGAGTCAAATTTTTTGGGAGATTTCATCGATGCCGATCTTTGTTTTTAAAGCCCTCGGAGCGTGTTTATGTCCAAGATGGCTGCGGAGCAAAGAGAACTGCAGTGCTGAAGCAGCTAATGTGCCACAAAGCTTATATGACTCATTATATATTAAAATGACAACTCCATTTTCAATATGTTTACTTCGCGAACCGTCTGCAGAGTCCCGATGGTAAATATTTCATCGCATTAAAGTGGCCCTCTCCAGCGATTTTTAATTGAGTTGCATCGGCCACAAAGCAAAACGCGCTACACAACAGTCCATTAGAATCCCCGTCCCCCATTATAAAGGAGTCTATTAAAGTTAACAAGGACTCATAACCTTCATGCTTTCTTGCTCGGGATGTCTCATTGTTTCGCACTCTGGGTGACGCCAGCCTCATTCTGTCGGCTCCTCGGGTCTTTGGCCTCGGCCCCCGTCGTCAGCTGTGCGCAGGGAAAAAAAACAAAAACACGCTTGGCTCTGTTTCATAATTCATTTTGGGAGGAAAAAAAACCCAAAAGAAAACAGGTGTCTGGCCTGGTATCCCCCCCCCATGAGGTTGGCTGATGCCTCCAGGCAGAGTCACCGTGTCTCCATCACCCCCTACATATACACCACCTACCTCAGTGCATAGATTCTCGCACGCATTGGGAGGACTGCCAGCGTGCACGCTCGTGTACAAATATGTAAACATGCGCTCGTTCATGCTTGCACACAGGAGCGTGTTCCTCCACCTGGCGCTGGGCCATTCTTTTCCTGGCAACAAAGGTTATTTCAACAGATAAACACATTTAATTACCCGGGCTTCAGTCGCATAGAAAATTAATGTATGCAATTAGATTAGGAGAAGAAGATATACTGGGTCGTAATTGGACGTTATAAATGTTAAGATGCGCCTGGAAACAGCCCCACAGAACATATCACTGAAGTTTATGTGTTGTGCAGCTGCTGAATAATCCATAACTATACATCAACAGTATACAATACCGTATATCTCACGCGGGAAAATTCCACCAACCTTGATTTGGACGCATATTTCTCGGAGACTGTAAATAACATCCCTCCCGTCGAGAGGCGAGCCGGGCACACGCATTTCATCCCCATCTATTATTCATCACCAGATGTTGGTTTATATTGGTTTCCAGGTATCCGCCAACGACTCGGTGGAAATCGCGACGTCCCTGCGGTTTTGGGAGCCGTTTACTCTGCTCCTCGGCGACGGCACACAAAACTGCTCGGAGCGCATTATCTATTAACTGCCAGACTCGCCGCCCGGACCCGACTTGTTTGTGCGATTTATGATTCTCGGCATTAGTGGCGTGACACCGAGGGGTGTTTCTGCAATCCTCTTGACCTGACTTCTTTGTCCTTTTTTTTTTGTGTGTAGAAAAATCAGAGCGAGAGACGGAGCGACGCGCTTTATTTTTCTCTCTTTTTGTCAACAATGCCAGGATTAGGAGGTGCTCAGGAGAAGCATCCTGACGATATCAAAGCGTCCCCTAACCAGCTAAACAGCGAGGTGTCGGCACGCCGCTGTCGTGTCTTAAAGAGTTTTTTTTTTCGTCTTTGAAGGGAAGGATTGAGAAGGGTGGGGGGGCGGTGGGGTTGGGAGGGGGGGTGAACAACTGACAGTGCGCTGAGGACCTGCAGAAACAATGCTCGCGGTGACAAAGTGTGTTATTCCAGGCGAGCTTCTCCGAATCCATTTGAACGCCCACTCAGACACCTACAGGCGGGCTCATCCATAGCCAGATCAGGTCCCGCACGCAATCCATTACCCGCCGCTTGGAATGGATGGTGGCAGAATCCCGCGCTCAGGCCGCCATTATCAAAGAGAAATGGAGGCAGGGGAGGGACGGCGAGAGATGGAGGGATAAACAAAAGTGCGGCTCGGGGTATAACGCGTGACAGCCGGGAAGACCGCAAGAATGGGAGGGAGAGCAATGGATTAATGGAGTCAGGAGTGCAAGAAAGCTGGAATCATTGGAGAGAATGACCAAAGAAATGGAGCAATATAAAACCCAAATCCCTTTTTGTCAGTCTGCGCTTGAAAATGTGATCACGGTAGCCCTATTTGTCAAAGAAATAGTGTTTTCATTGACATGTTGGGCTTTGGAAGCATGAATGATGGATGTTACACATGCAGCTACTTACCACAGTGGGCTGAATGGCAGCCGGGCTGTCGGGCAATATTCGAAATGATTGGAAATAATACTCGGTGTGCTTATCCTGACCACAAGCTAGCCGGGCTGCATCAGTGCACTTTGCTGTCTGCACACCCTGAGCCACTCTCTTCCCCAAACGTGATAAACTAAACTCCCACGCTGCTGCACACAGAGAGAGAAAGGGACCGAGAGAGAGAGAGAGAGAGAGAGAGAGAGAGAGAGAGAGAGAGGCTCCAGTATTAGTTGTGCTCCCTTGTGTTCAACTTTAATGTGTGTTTGCTCAACTGTCTCCGCAAGTTCAGGTTGGAGCCCACTGCTGAGCCAAGCAGATCAAATGAAAGCGATAAATTGAATGTATTCGGAGGTGAACTAAAACCAAAGAGGCCACAAGCTCCCTTGACTCGGTGCACAGGGTCTCCTGCCCGTCCTTTCAGGGACCTTTTAGAGGGAGTCATAAATGGATGCTGTTTTGCTACCATTTTCCAATGTTACTATCGTTCCGCACAGCAAGGACAGTCTCTCTCTCTCTCTCTCTCTCTCTCCCTCCCTCTCTCTCTCTTTCTCGCTCTCTCCCTCTCTTTCGGAGCTGCCATGCCATCCTCTGTCTTTTTCTCCGAGCCCTCCAATCCCTTCCTCTTGACTGCCCATGTCACATGGGATTATGGCCGCACACACCACTGGATGTTTTTGTCGCAGAAAGACACTCGGAGTTGCTGAAGGAAAATCCTCGGCTCATACTTTGCATGTTGAGACAGCACTTCCTGCTGTTCCCCTCTCCGAGCTCGATAATGGAACACTTATAAGTGATTACGTTGCATGAAAGCAATTCCTCTCCAGAAATAACCAACCTGCTAATGTCTTTTGACCCCTCGAATGCTAGTTTTGCTATTGGTTGCACAAATTAATAGCAGTGATGCTGCATAGTAAACTGTGATGCAGGTGGGTCAGTGGTGGCATTTCTTTATTTAGCTTATAAAAGCTCAATTGCAGTCAAGAGGATGATCTACTGCAAGAATGCTGTATTTATTAACACCAGAGTTTTGAGCACTTTTTGCACGTTTTGTTCAGTTTGCATTCATAAAACTTGGTGAGCACCAAAGTGAGATGTATCAAAGTAATATAGTCAGGTTTAGATTTAGATGTGGAGTCGATAATACATTGCGTGACGCGCAGTGAAAGACAACAGCAGCTCCCGAAATGTCGCCGCTCACAGGAAAGAGCAGCTTGAATACTTCATCACACTCTCTCCTCATGAAACCCTCCCTTGTTTTCCATCCCAACTAACACCGTCCTACCTCAGTGCAATCACAAGTAAACAGGCCTCACAGACGAGCGGAAAGATAAACATTGCATGCGGACGTGAGCGAAGGGTTGGGAGTGTGAAGGATGTGTGATGGGCAAAGTCGGTGGGAGGAATTGTCTCTCGGACTACCTCAGAAAACCTTGTCATCGCTGTGATTGGACTCCTTGGTATGAAACAGCAGGATGATGATGTTGCAGGTTACGGCATTACAGTGGTAAATCAAATTACCTTAAAAACAACAAATTCATGCAAACAGGTTGGGAGAGCTGTTTTGGGACGATTGGTTTTTAATGCAGGCACTTTCAAGCCTTTGCTGTATTCCTGTAAGTATGTTAATGTGGATATTTCAGAAAAGTAACAGCAGTTAGGGCTGCTAGTGAAAGATATTGAAGTTAATAGAATAATGAGGCTTCTGGTGGGGCGGGGGGGTGGGGGGGGGGGGGTGGCAGACAGGCTCATATTAATGCTGTCCTAATTATCCTTTCTGCTTTGAATGCTAGATATTAGTGTAGAACCACATTGAAGCAAGACTCCCCAGAAACTCCCCATCAGCAATCCTGCGAGAAAATTCTCGATGTGCACTTTTTTTTTCCTTCTCCTTCTTCTTCTTTAAGTATGAGGGAGCGTTTCGTTCCGTCTCTTCCTCTTTCTTTCCTCGTCTCCGCTGCTCCCTCCATACTGTGACGCTCGGCTCCGCCATTGATTAGCTCCAAGCGGATAATTAGCTTACATCTCATCATTGCCACGACGACTTATTTACCGCCAAATAACAAGGGGAAGAGAGAAGTGTTTCATTAAGTTTGGCAGCTCCGAGCGCTTGAAGCTTGTCATTTATTTGTCACGTAATCCTACCAGAAGTGATACACGCCCGATATGAAAGACTTCTCGCTGTGAGAGGCTAAAGATGTTTACTTTCTGGTTCAGGGATCTGGTAGTCGACATCTGACAAGGAAATAGGGGACATGTGGTCCGTGATGGAAGGGTCCCAAACAACTCTTCCATCTCTTGACATGTAAAAATACTTGTATATTGGCTCTTGGCTGGAGTATGAAGTTGTCAGACCCGAATAAATGCTGTCAAAAGCAAAAAAGCAAAGGCCAGGCCCCTGAGCTTGTATAGGCCAATTCAATTACTCCGGGCCATTGTCTAATGGAGAATGAACTAACCAGGCAAGGGGTTACTTTGGGATGGCTCTGCTGACTGCTGCCTCTTGTCTACATGATCTAATTTACTAAGACACACAGCTATTGATTGGCTTCCGCATGCCAACGGAGGGAAAACCTTTTAAGATGCGCTTTTTGTTTTTGCCATCTGGCAGGGCCTGAATAATGCGCTCTGGCCGAGCACGCACAAACATTCGCCGACTTTGCATGGCTTCGCACATTCGCGCGTGCAGGTTTGCACAGGGAGGGTGGGGTGGGGGTGGTCAAAAGGTGTGTTTCTTATTGGCGTGGGCCGCAGTGATCAAACCAGGAGTGGCTTTAACTGCACGGGTCAATACACACAATCAATGGCTTCAACAGTGGGGAAAGAGCTAAAGTAACAAAAATGTGCATTTCCATGACTGCAGCCTCTCTTATCTGTGTTGGAATGAGAAGGTTCAAAGGACGAGCGCCAGCAGGGGAAAAACACTGTCAACCTCATGCATTTGCCACAAAGCTACTTTGCGTAGTGTCCTTCTCATGCACACCATCTCCTTCCTGCTCCCGTTCCTCCCCATTGCTCAAAGCTGTGGACAACACAGTCTTATCTGCCGCTGCCTTGCTGTCAGTGAGAGTGGTCTATTTCGGGCTTTATCTTGAGCAGGGGCCCGGCCCGAAGCCGCGGGTCTGAAGCCGAGCCGGTGCTCCGGGAGATAAGGGAGACAGGGACACTGTAACCTGCGTGTCTGCGGTCAGGGTGGGAATGGATGGAGCCCACTCCACAATCTAACGGCTTCCTCTTTGCACTCGATGGGATGGATCGGGATCACACAGAAGCAGCGCCGGGGCTTACAAGTCATTTCAAAGGAGCGGATTGTTTGGGGAAGGGAAGCGATGGGTTTTTTTTTTGGTGCCACAATACAACTCTGGTCGAGGATGTAATTCAATCTCAGAACTGGATTCCTCCCATGGAGGAGAAGTAACAAAAGCTGAATGTACAGTGAAGGAATCTGGCTACAGTTTAGGAAAAACAAGCGTTGATCCAGTTTCTTTCTTTTTGCATGCAAGGTCACACTTTTCTTTCTCTATCAGACCGAAACAAGAGATGCAAATAGGATGGCTAACTCTTATGTTAACTCACATCCTGAACAACCCAAAATTCAGCACAATCACAAGGATTCGGATCCACCCTTGTTCTGCATAAATTATTGAGCCACGACGTCTGAACTGAGCCCGACGCCGAGGCAGCAAGTGAGGGGCCGGCTCGGAAGATAAGTCCACCGAGACGCTCAAGAAGCCTCGGCTTATAGCTTGCACAACACAATGCAGTGAGAGTGCAGATGAGAATATGTCTGTCTGAGGAGGAGGAGGAGGAGGAAGGGGGGATGGGAGGGTGGCACGGGGTGGCGGGGAGAAAGATAGAGAGCGAGAGAAACCAGACGAGACGAGTCAGAAATGCTCGAGCTCTCTCCCAGTGATCGGTACACTACCTCAGCCTGACAGTTTCATTTTCAAAGCCATTGTGTCCCAATGTGCCAATGCACATTATCAGCTGCTGCCTGTTTGAGTAGCAACTCGGCTCGTCAGCAGAGAAGGCGGAATGCCGTCCCGAGGTCTACCGAGAGTCGCATGTTTACTTAAACACTGTTCCCCTTCCTTTAATTACCCCGTCCAGCCGCGGAAATGTCACGAACATAATTCGGCTCTGCTCCACGCCACGTTTTTGAAAGCCCGAGTTATCGCCCCGTAAGCCAACATGACATCTCTCTTTGTTCATGCTCTGTGATTGCATTCACTGTACCTTGGAGAACGTTTTTGCTCTGAATTGGCGGTGTTATTTCGGTCCAGATGACTCAATTATGCATGGGCTTTATTTTCAGTGTTTGCTTCTTGCGGTTCGAGCAAGGACAGGCTGCTTGCAATCAGAAAGGAGCACCACGAACTGACAGCGCCGATGCCTCATTAAACGACTTCATTGTTGCCCTAAAAAAAGGGAACCAAACGGGTGCAAGCAAGTGTAAAGCACCGGGGGGTGACTCTACCCCTGGGTTCAGTTTCAGTGGCGTCAGTCCAAAGCAGCAACTTGCAACCTTGTCTTCCAGGAGATTCTTCTAAGTTATTCTCTTTAATTGTACCCAAATAACATGGAATATTATTCCTCTCCAATTGCTTGTCAAGATGAAGCATTGTGGAGTTTCGGGACCTGCTGTCTGAAACAGTTGTTTAGCCTGTCTGAAATGCCTCCAGAAAGGTGACAACAATGGCAAAGGAACGCAATTTAGCTGTGAATAACCTGTCACTGCTGCTGCCTCTTTCACCCCCTGAGTGTGACAGCCAGGCTGGTATTTTGCATTCAGTTATTTTATTTTTTTTCTGGTGGACTTTTACTCCTTCCAGTGTACTCTCATGAAATAGACGCAAGACAGTGATCAAGATTGAGATTTCTGTCAGGATCTGTCTTTTGTTCCTTTCTGTTTTAGGTTCTTTTTGCATGATTTCGTCAATTTCACAGGATGAAAACGGTGTAAAGTTTACAAAAAGTTTTGCAACGGTAAGTTAGGGGTTTTGTGACCAGAAAGAGCGTCCTTGCCATCAGTTTTTCCCACTCTACCAAGGACACGCTCCTTCATTTCAGCGATTCCATTATCAGCGCGCTAATGCATATTCAGATCTGGAGGATTTCCGGTCGCGGCCGTCCCTGGCGTGCCACCTCGCAACACCACCGGGGAAATTTGGTCACACATCAAAGAAGAATCTGCTTTTACTGCGCTGACCTCTTTATCGTGTTTGGCAATTGAAAGGACATCCTGTTGTGCGTTTTCCAGCGCTGCGTGGCGCTTTGAAGATAAAAATATTTCAAATTTCAGCAAAAGGATGGCATGCCTCGAACTGGTTCCCAACTGTTGCTTAGCAACAACAAGATCCAAGACCAGCGCTTCCCCCCTTTGCGGGTCTGTTAGCTCGCAGACAGGCCCCTCTGGACAAACAATTCTTGGTGTGTTGCTTCAGTGAATGTTAGCTGTCAGGGGATTAAACACACCTGCCTGCGCACTGCAACCATCCAGCAGTTACCAGGGATTCAGCTTAGCATCAGTTACCATGCTAGCTGTTATGTTACTCGCAGTGAACCTCCTCGTCCCGTTTTCCGGTTTTGGGGGCAACGGTGTGAAATAAAAAAGCCACTCCCGAGCTCAAGAGTCAACTCTCTGCTCATTCGAAGTTGACCTCACAGGCAGCGCGTTCCAACTACGAGCACCACGCGGTTTCCTCTGCAGGTCAGTCCTGCGTCATTACGCATGCATTATCCCCCATGTCAGGGAACAATGAGATCGGAGCGCTGGCTGAGTGGGTAATCATATCAGTGACACACCACAGCCCTCAGCTGCTGGGCAAGCTGCTGATGGGACTGATTTTATTAACACTGCATTCCCGCACAACCCCAACTGAAACCACACACAGGAGCTTCTGTCTTCTGTCAAATGATGTTATTTCTTTCCAGTTTAACGCTCAGAGAGAATTCCTGTAAACCTGCTTGCTGCCGCTGAAGCAAGTCCCAGCTCCGAACAGTTGTTTTAATAGTTGAGCTGAATGTCTGCAGCCAGCTGAGCTTCCCCACTTCGCCAGCTTCAGCCGTCCCTCCGCTCTCCTGCTTTAGCTTCAGCCACTCGAGCAGCTGGCGGCCGTTTTGCTGGTCGCTTGTACTGGTGCGACCCGGTGTTAATCGCAAATAAATTGGAGTGAGTGATCAGAATTCCCAATCTAATTTACCCAGGGAGAGGATCGTGACCCCCCCGCTGGTGCAGCGAGGAGGCCGCGGTTACCGCTTCGCACCCAGAGATGGCTTCGCGAAATGTCAAGGGGGAAAGCCAATAAAAGGGAGAATTAGAAGATATGAGACAGGCCTCCTTTTATTTTTTTTTCAAAAAAGTCAAGGAGTTGTGCCAGTTGAAAGACAGCAGTGGGAGTCTGCTTGATGTGGTTCTTTAGGACGAAAACCGAGTTAAAAGCTGATTTTTAACAAGACTTCAACAATCCAAATGTATAAGAACACAAATAGAAGAATTTCTGTGTAAAAATCAAGTTTTTGTGATATCAGCTATCAGCTAAATATGCAGCTGAAGAATGAGTGGAATTGAATTCATATTCAGTAAGCATCTGTGCTTAATGCAAAAAATGAACAGTCAGCACAGAGAGACAGCAGCTCTGCCTGATACCTGATAAAAACAACACTGGAAACAACAGAATGGAGTGAAATTATGATGTAAAACTGATCTCCGGTAGACGAGGGCAATAATTTTCTTGCTCCTGGAAATAAAAGATGACTTTTTGTTGGATGACTGAGAGTCTAGCTGGCATAGTTATTTATCCACTTTCAATTTGAATTATCTGAGGCAACGGGGCCGCAGTCAATCGAACAGCACTAAGAAATGTGATGGCGTTCGCTTCAAACCCGGCCAGGCACGCTTGCATGGCTCCTCAACACGGGTTATTTTATGCATAGTTGCAGGGCGGCATTCTGATTGTTTAAAGATGCATCCCTGCTATGTTCAGCTGTTGCTGCGCGAACTCGTGTGGCAGACCCAGAAGCCGTTTTATGTAGCGAGCCGAGGACGAAGAATCCTGGCAAGGAAACGCTTTTAGAAGCTATTGCTAAAACATGACACAGAGTCAGCTGAACGTCCCACACAAGGCTGAGGCTGGAGAGGCTAACTGGCTGCTGCACATTAAGCTGGAGTCAAACATTTGCGGTTCTTCCTGCTGCTGCTTTTTTCTCGAGCTCAGGGCAAAAAAAAAAAATGTGAGGAAGCATCTTCTAAGAACTAACTTGAGAAGCAGAGAGAGGGAGAGGGGTGGGTGGAGGGGTTGGGGGGGGTCCTCTCTTCAGGTGGTCCCCTGTGATGTTTAAACTTCACTGTCTTCGCACAAAATAGAGACTTCTAAATAAAAACAATAGAAAAAAACAGGAGGTGTTTATCTTCTTACATCAAGAAATCATCTCCTGGGTTTCTAGGGCGGATGGGGATTGAGAAAAGCTTCCGCATGAGAAGAGAATGCCGTTTAATTTCAAACGGATGATAGTTTTTTTTGGGGGGGGGGGGGGGGGGGAGGGGGGGTTTATAACCAAACCACCGGGGTGATGACTTGCCGTTCACGGTGCTTAAACCTCAACCGTCATGTCGAGAAAACGGATGTTCATCCTGCCGCGGCTCAGGTCAGAAACATATGACAGCTTAGCTTCCATCGCGTCACTGGGATTTCAAACCTTGACCATATTGCTCACAAAGATTTAGAGGTCAGGGTCGCGGTGAAAGTAGACGTACGCAGTTATGAAAGGAGACATAGTCTGAATTTGAGACGAAGAGAGAATAATATTAAAAAAAAAAGTCCCATCAAACATTGAAATCCAACACTGTTCAACAATCCTGAGTCATGTTATCCAAAGCAACAACGCAGATGTTGCTCGCTTCATTGAGGTTGCATGTTTTTCTGTTTATCTGAAGCGTCTGGGAGTTTATTCTTCTTCTTTTATTTTTTTCTGCTCTGTGAGCGGCTGAAGGAACGGCTGCAGTGATTCAGAAGGAAACTTTCACAGCACTGCGCTCTGAGGGCCCATGTGCTGTTTGTTGCTGATGACTAATGATGATGGCTCTTTGCTGCTTCGCTCAGGGCTTTTTCGCTGTTTCAAAGCTCCCCCCCCCTTCCCTTGCCCGCACCAAACTGCGTACGAAGATGCAAAAGGCATCGGGGACCATTCAGTGCAGAGTGAGTGGGTAATCCTAATTATAATTACCACGTCACAAAATCAGGGGGGTTATTGATGCACAAAGCAGCTCAAGCAACATCAAGGTAAATAATACACCCTGTAACACAACTTTGACTTATCTGAACTGTAATATTGGTGAAACTAAGTATCACAGGCGTATAAATTCAACAAATAACAACAGTGTAATCAGTCCGGGAGAAGAAAAGCCATTATATTTATGTTGCGAATATAATTCCTCAAGAGGAAAATTGAATCCTTTGAACACAGAAGGTAGAAAATTACTTTTCACCACGATGGCAATAGAGGAAGAAACATGTTATTTCAGGCAAGCTGTGAGGCAACTTTGCTCCAAAAGCATCACTTGAGAGGCTGGTGTTTATGATGAGAACATAAAAATGATACAACTCATTACAAATGCAGCCCATTAGTTTCTTTTTCCACCCTCAAGGACGTAGCACATATTGTGAGACCGAAGAACGAGGAGATGATGCCCGCAGATATTTATCCGTGTTGTTAGAATGGTGAGTCTGAGGGGAAACTCTCCCTTAAAGCTGCGGTATGGGATGTTTTGTGTCTGAAACATAAAAGAAAGGAAATCAAAACAAAACGCCACATGGCGAAAACTGTGATGAAGAAAAAAAGAGCAAGTTCGAAGACAAACTGGGACTCTCTCCTGCCACCTACTGCCAAAAAATAGTATTACCAAGTTTTAACACACTGCACCTTTAAACTTGTTCTTCTTGATGTTATTGCAGATACAAACTGCATATGGATAGGACACAGTTGTTGTTTTGGTGCACTGCAGACTGCAGGTTACTGCAACAAAATGTGCATTACAGTAATCGTCATCTATCCACACAGGCTAACAGACAACAAGTCGAACCAAAGGACTCTCCAGCACATGATGCGAAACATGAAACAAGCAATAATGCCCTCCCAAACAAGCTACTTAACCCTGTGTTCAGATCTGAAGCTTTGCCAGCAGGATGATGTAAGCGCTTCTTGTATAAGTTGGTGTTTCCAAGGCAACTTAATTTAACAGATTTCCCTAGAAGTGATCGGCCTCATTTGCAAGAAAACTCTTCGGAGGAGTGACACGGCATCGCAAACATGCTAATTAGCCCGTCCCCCTTTGGAGCTGCTGCTGCGGCTGAGAAATGGAAAAAAAGAAACAAAGCGGAGAACAACAACAGCGGCAACAACAACAGAAGTGCAGGTGACGCCGCTATCGGTCAAGTCGGGCATCATCAATCAGCGCCGCCATCAACGCCGCTCGGCAAATTAAGATGGATGCAAAAAAATGCGGTCGTATCATCATATTGATTTTGCGCTGCAGAAATGATCCCCGAAGGCGGCCAGTTTTGAATTCGTAGTCTCGGGTTCCGAATTGCTGCCAGTCACCTTTCAAGCTCCCTCTCAGCCAATTATTACCGGCGAGGATGCAGACACATCCATCCGTTACCTGTCAACTATGCAAATATGGTGAATTACCGATTCACAATGCATTAATGCTCCCTCCCCTCCCTGCCCGTTCTCCTCCAGAAGGAGAGACGACAAGTTATTTTTCTTCCTGCTCGACTCTCTTATGTTTTAATATCATAAACAGCAGAGACAGGGGCAAGAGAGGAGGAGGAGGAGAGGGAGGAGGAAGAGGAGGAGGAGGAGGAGAAGGCGAGAGCTCGCTAGACCGAGTCTTTGTGAGCACGCTGGGCCTGACTCACAAGAATGAGATGTTTCCAAAAATAAAAGAAGGAGGGAGATGGAGAGGGAAGGAGAGTGGGACAGAGAGAGAGAGAAAAAGAGAGAGAGAGAGAGACAGAATGTGCTGAACAGGCTGAAACACAAGAAAACGAGTGGATTATCTCCCTCCCCCACCCACACAGCCCCCCCCCCTTCCCCTTATCCAAAAAGCCCTTGGATTCATCACAAAACATGCCGAATTAGAGGGAACAAATCGCCTGCATAAACACCCCTAAACACTTTCCCCAAATTGCCATGATGCAAAAATTGGAGAAATAAATAAATAACCACGCCAGGCCTCTGAACGGCTTCATTAGATGCTGAAAGGAGACACGGATCTGGGCCTTAAAAAAAAAAAAAAAAAAGGAGCCCGTGAATGCACATACACCAAATCCTCCATCTCATCACGGCCTCTATCTCGTTAATAAATAATTTCCCTCGCTCCCGTGGGGCCAGATGTGCCCCCGCTGCGAGCAGATGTCAGCAGTTGGTTGCATGTTGTAAATAGGCATCATAACGTATATGTTAGCTTTTCATCGTGACAGATTGCCCTCTGCGAATGCGGCGCCGCCAGAGCGCGGTCGTCCCTGCCTCCTCGCTGCGTCTCGTAATGCTCAGAAAGCCCCCCCTAAGCCCGATAGCAGATCCCGACGATCCGAGTCTGTTGGGGGGGGGGGGAGATGTTTGCCGTGCCTGCTAGTTTTGTCAGTTTTATCCCACAAGCTTGGTATAATTTGAGTACAACAAAAAAGGAATAAGAAAGGACTAGCGAGCTCGCTGGTGGAGAAATCAAATAATCACAACACTCTTTTCAATTTCCACCGTGACCCAAATATTTCTCCTCCTCTCTGCGGAATACTGCCGCGACGTCACGTACAGCGCTTCAGACTTCGGGAGCATGTGTGTGTAGCGCCTGGTGAATAAGATGATTATCTCAACACACTCGCAGAGAGAGAGGGAGAGAGAGTGAGAGAGGGAGAGGGAGACATACACACTAACAGCCAGAGACCACTTGGCCAGTGATTGGTCAGCCCGGCATCGGGGGAGCTGAAGAATGCCGTCCAAATCACGCTCATTATCAAACAGACGACGATAACAAAAGATGACAAAGATGATGCTGATAATTTGTCATCCCGCACATTGATTTCCCATCAGGACTCAGACGGCACGGCTGGGTATCATGGGACCCTTTAATCTAGCATGAAAGACACGGGTAATCCTTGTGGGGTGGAGGGGGGTGGGTGGGGTGGGCGGGAGATTACTCTCGACCAGTACTCTCCCTTCGCATATTCTAACTTTGGTGTACGAGTGCTTAAGTACTAACCCATCAATCGTGATCCGTCCGTAGCTCCATCACTCATGCTAAGTCTCGGCTACGAAGGGGACGTGTTTACTCTTGACTCCTGGCGCGACCAAGAGGATTTAACAGTGAAGAAACAGGACCTGTGTGAGCTTACAGCCTGACCTGTACAGACTACAGCAGCCCCCCCCCCCCCACTCTAACCAACCATTCACAGCTTGATAACATTATGCTGAGTTGTTTACATCCCCGCAAACAGCGCCCGTGCTGCAAGCGGCCAAGCAGCACAACACATTGTGTGGAACGCACAGACACATATCAAAGCATAAACACAGTGTGGGCATGTTTATCTCCATCTCCATGCAGCCATGATAGCCACACTTGTGAGAATAACAACAAACATGAAACATCTCGCATGGGTACCAGTGTGAGCGCTGAAACGTCGCGCCTATTCTGGAGGTGGAAAAAGCGGAGTGGCGACAGAGTAGGAAGCCACTGAGGAGCAGCGTTCACTGCAGAAAAAACTCTCACTTGTTTTACGAGGATTAGTCCGACATTTAACAAAGCACGCTTGTTTTTTTCATGCAAACAAACAAATGAAATCCACAGATTTGTCACATATGTCAGAACATCCAGGCAGCAGTTGGATAACGTAACGCTGCACTAACGGTGGATTTGGGGGAGAAAATCCAACAGGTTTTGTCGTTATTCAATTAATTTCACCCCCCTGACGCGGTTTAATCTCGTTTCCTTGTAAAATTCTGTCTTTTTTCAGTCCAGCTGAGGTCTAACTCGACTGCATGTGGCCAGTTCATGATAAAGAGTCTAAAACAAGACAGTACGCTCTCAAAATCAGGCTTTCATCTTCAATACAACAGGTGATAAACAACCAACATGAAATATGACTTCACTGAACAAAAACAAATCTCACACACTCGATTGACGCGTTCCAGCTCCAACACGTGACGTACAGTTTCCTCTGAGAAGCACCACCACAGCCTGGAGGTCCTGTGCATACAGGTGTGATGCCAAAGATAGAACAGGAGGGTGAGGCCTCCCTCTGAAAGAAATGGCTCCGAGCGGACTCTCTCCAGTGAAACGATCCAACTACTAAATCTCACATTATAGGAAGGTGGGGGGGGGGGAGAAGGAAGGAAAAAAAATACTGTTTAAATATGCAGGACGGAACCTTTGAAGCTCCATCCGCAATTTAATCAGTTAATATTTAAAGCTGGGATATTCTTTATATAAGGCGTTTGCATGATGGGGCTGCTGAAGATGAAGACGTGACGGTGGGGATGTTGGGAGAGAATCCAAAACTTTTCCTAAATAAATATGGATGTGGGGAATTACTGGTGTTCGCCGGCCTGCGCTGATTGTAATAGCTTATCAGACATTAGAGGCTGCAACATCTGCAGAGCCCCCTCACCCCCCCCCCCCACTCCAGAGCATCACCACCACCACCACCCCCCGGGAAGGGAAATCATCATTTTGTTTGGTCGTACTGAATGTTCTCTCCTCCTTTACTTAACATCCCCGTCTTCATTATCTCTGGAACTTATTATCAGACGCCGGCATACTTTGGAGGCTTTACGGCCGACGCGCTTTGATGACATTTCTGTTCGCATGCCGCTCCACATTCTTCACATCGACACGTCTCTCTCTCTCTCAGGCTTCGTGGTTTTCCTCCGATTTGTGTCGTCCCCTGAATGTTTTCCCTCTCTCGTCATTGCGTCCCACAGTTTGGGCTAACACGTGATAATTCCTCATGGAAATGGGACGGAATTAAGCCGCAACATCTGCAGGAACGGGGGAAACCGGTGGTAACACCTTTGCGCGAGGAGGCCGCTTGCGCAGTTGTGATCCCCCCCCGCATTATCATTGGTTTGACCATTACCGATCTGCTGTAAGCACATTAGCCATAAAGCTGCACGAGCCATTAGAGGGGAAACTACAGCAGCTGCACTTTAAAGAGTGTTCGCCGGGGGTGAGGCTGAAAAAGGAGGGCTGCCTGGTTCCACCGCACTGGTAGATTGATCGGGGGGACGCAGAGAAAATCCGCAACCGTCGCCCTCCCCCCCCACCCTTCGCAAAATAACACAATTACATCTTTACACACACAAAGAGCAATAATAATAATAATAATCACGATCGTTTCGCCACACAATTCACAGAAAGCTCCGTAAATGCCATTTCATGAAATGAAACCAGTTCCCCTGGAGAAATTATGCAAAGCATATTGAAACATTATATTTGCCGCTCCCGTTCTCACAATCAAACAAACAAACAAAAAAAAAAAACGAAGAGGCGAGTGATGCCAATTCTGTCGTTTTCCCTCCAGTCGCTTGTCAGAAGATTGAGTCGTCCACTCCACTCCATTCAAGGCGGCTTTCCATATTTGAGTGCTTCTCGGCGTGGACACTTACTGCACTTTAATTAAGGTTTTCCGCTAGCATAATACAAACAAACACAAAAATAAAGCTTCAGAGCGCAGAAAAAGGCTCGCCTAAGATGAGCTTATTTCCCCGCTTTTCAAAAAAAGTCAGCGTTTGCCAGTCAACAGATGGTATTTATTAAAATTATAGACTGAAAATGAGGTCTATTGTGAGATTGTTTTTTTTCTTCTTCAGAGCACATTGGCTGCCCATTAAAAAAAAACCACAGAAAATGTGTACCCAAATCCTCTGAGATACAAGGAGAGTGACATAGAATTAAAGCTGCTTGTATTATTCGCTGGCAGACAAATCCAATAGAAAAGTCTTCTGATCGTTAAATGAAAAGTATCCCCAGCAAAGCGTCATAATTGCCTCACACAAAAAAGGATCTGTTTTTCAACTTCTTTCTTTCTTTCTTTCTTTCTTTCTTTCTTTCTTTCTTTCTTTCTTTCTTTCTTTCTTTCTTTCTTTCTTTC
>JAUESE010000037.1:5243817-5270436 GCA_032274725.1 Malacoctenus triangulatus
AGTGGAGCCAAACACTGGACACAGCCACTCGAACCAACGAATAAAAGACAGAGCCTTCAAAATAAAAGCGATAGGCAGTTTACCTGATCCGCCCCAGTGTCTTATTGTGATGTGAGGGGCATCATAACCTTAAACGCACCGCAAGAGAAAAGATGCCGAATATATTGTACACTCGACACTGCCGACTTGTGATTTTATAGAGGAAAAAACACATCGAGTATAAAACCTCCTCTGATTCAAGCAGCTTAGCTCAGCCGCTGAATGCAGCTGGAGAGTGAGGGGGTGGCAACTCTGCATCAGACTGGTGTGTCATTACTCTGTGTAACCGAGTAGAATGACATTTAAGGGAATCTATTTTTGTTGACTTTCTTCGCTCTGCAAGTTGAATTTCTACATGATGACAAAAAAGCATGTTACAAGCACGTCAGTCCGAACAGCCCAACGTCAGCAGCCAGAAGGGCTGTTATAGCTTTAAAACGCTGGAGCTGGAGGGAGAACACAAAACGAGAACACGCTCCATGTTTGGGTGTGTCATTGTGTCTACATGCATGTGCGTCAGCATGGCTGAGTCTCCCCGTATTGACCAGCTATGGTTGGACATTTGTAACGGTCGTGCACATCTGCATTCAATGATCTGACATTTATTCCAAAGGAGAGGAGAAGGACGACACAGAGCGAGAGAGGGATGCAGAGAGAGAGAGGGAGAGAGAGAGAGATAGGAAGGACTGATGGTGAGGAAGATTGGGGGTAGCCGTGGAAACCCTCCATGCGTCGTCCCGTGCGTGAGCTGCCATTGGTGCAACGCTCACGGTGTTCCTGCGAAGGATTGCATCGTCTGGTGCATGGAAGACACCTCTCTCACGCGTGCCTGGCTCTCTCTCTCTCTCTCTCTCTCTCTCTCTCTCTCTCTCTCTCTCTCTCTCTCTGAGTCAAGCTGTCTCCCACAAGCGATGCAGAGCCCTGCTTGCTCAAATGGAATCCCCATCCCCCTCTTGCCGTTTTCAAAACGAGGGCAGAACGGAAGAGACAACAAGAAAGGGGGCGAGATTTGTGAGCAGAAGTCACAGAACTACATTTTTTTTTTTTTAATTGACATTTATTATCCCACTTGCCAATCTGCAGCTTTGTTTCTGGGTGGTGTCACCACCACAGTGGCCACATCTCAGTGCCCCTGTGTTTTAAATACAGTGCACCCCCGCTCCTCCCCACCCCCCCACCCCCTCCTCAAGAATCACAGATGCTGCCTCGTTAGCTTGGACTGAATTGAACTCCTCTGTAGCAGCACTGGCGGTACTGTCTCTATATCGTCTGTCTGAGTAGAGACATTATCTCGGCATTAGAATCTGCAGTCCTGCACATTCAACCTTCAGGCGTCGCCTCCCGAGCGCTCAGACCGCGTTGTCGTGGGAGTCGGCAGAGGTACGGCCGCCCAGACATGGCGGAGACCTCGTTTAGCCGCGCGTTCTACTTGTGTTAATCATGTGGCACTTTGAAACGTATGGCTCATAGCACAAATCAAACGCAGTCATTCCGGTAATCAAGCATCTGCTCCCCAGTACGCACCGTGGTCACGCACAAGTGATTTTCTGCTGCGACGTCAACCAGCTAATCTTTGGCCATTTAACTCGTTTCAAATGAGGGGTACGTTTGATTAAACCCTACCTGCTGCGGCTGGGTGGAGATGACTGTTGAATGTACTGGGTCGGCCTGCACTGTGCAGACTGGTGTGACTGGGCTACGATTCAGGGATTGGAGAAGGGTGACGGTACGGCAAATTTAGGAGAAGCACAGAAATAAAACACAGCGTGAAACAACAACTCGACATGCCGAGCCTCAAACATCATTAGGGCCGTCTTCGAGGTTGCCGCGACCCCGTCGACCTCGCTTCTTCACACCGGATGCGATGAAATAAAAACTCGGAGGAGATCACGGACTCTCCTGGCTCCCGCCTCACCCTCAGTGAGGCAGGAACAAAAGGAAAGTCTCCACAGCGGGGAAAAAAGGAAGAGGGCTGCGCTTCCATTAATTGCTCCAAAAAACAAATCTGTTTGTGTCTTTTTGCGTATGTGTCTGCGAGCCCATTATTCAATGTGTGCACATCACAGACCCAGACCGAAAACAACACAGCCCTCAGGAAGAAAGAAGCACGAAGAAAAGGAAGGCAGGGAAGTGTGCGAAATCCAAGCATCCTTTTTTTTTTTCTTTCTCTCTAACGATTCAATGCAAAGACCATTGCCATGGCAACACTGCAGTCCTACTGTATGCAGCTTTCACTCTTCACCTCTGTTGTAATGCTCACCGACAAGATATACAGGCAACTGCATACAATTATGAGGAGTTTTTTTCTTTTTTTTTTGTCCTGCGGGTTGGCTGTTTCGCTTCCTCACTTTGTAACACCTGATGCAACTCTTTGTATATTTTACTCTCTGGAGTAAAGTCTGTCTCTTCAAAGTGTCCACTTCCCTCTCCTGAATCCTGATGGGACAGGAGGTAAACCCTGTTGTTGAAGTAGGAGCTCACAACGGCGTTTCAAAGTAAAAGCCTCCAATCAGAGAGGAAGAGCTTTTTGCTTTGGTGTTTTTCCTGGATTAGTTATTGCAGTTATTGCAGGTTTATGTGTTTTTATTTTGCAGCAAAATGAAATGTCCAGTGTGTGCATGTGTGTTAGCATTATATGTGTGAAGGATGGTTGGAGAGAGGGAGAGAGAGAGAGAGAGAGAGAGAGAGAGAGGCTGTTATTCACATGAGCTGACAGCAGCCGACTAAGGTGCTGTTTCCTTTCGCCTGTCACTCAAACTAAAATCAATTGCTGTAAAAAGCAATGAGGAAAACTGGACTGAGGCAGCCTCCCTCCCTCTCTCCCTCCCTCCCTTCCTTCCTTCCTCTCTCTCCCTCATTTCAAATACATACTTCTTCCGGTCCCCTCCAACTTTCCCCTCTTCCTCCCTTCCTTTCTTTCACTGTACACTTACACACTCCATCTTACTGTATAGCGCCCATCCGCTCACATTTCACTGGCCCCACCGCTAGTGAACCATGACAGCGCTGCCTCTCCTTTACTCTTGTTAGTACAGAGAACAGGGCGAGATGGAGAAAGCAAGATTTAGAGCGAAGCGAGAGAGAGAGGGAGAGAGAGAGAGAACCTGCATTCTGACAAGAATTTCATGCTCCTCCTGCAAGCCTCTATTTTCACAAGAGGACCCTGTAAGAGGAGAGATTCTCTCTTTCACGAGGGGCTCAATGGCAAAACATAAATGACTGAAATCACAATAAATCATCATTCTTTCATTTCTTTGTTGAACCTTGATGCATTCTGCTAGCAACGAGTTTTTTTTCTTCTTCTTTCTCTCCACAGGTTAGACTTCGCTACTTGGAACATGTGTTACTATGGCAACTATGGAGTTACCTGAGTCAAACCACAGCTGCCTCTGTGGAGATGAAGCAGAGAAATCTTTCTCATTAGGAGAAAACAACCAGATCGCGGCTCCGCAGCTGAACACGATCTCTTAAACACGGGCTGGTACAGCTCAAGTTTATACCCAGGTCTGCTGACAGGTCGTTAATTTGGACGCAAGTATTTATATCGAGGGAATATGATCCTTCGGTTGGCTGCCAAGGCAAAGTATTCTCTCCCTTTGACTCAGTGCTTCTACTGCATTAGCTTTGAACATCTTCTTTATGCATGCAAACACAATGAGGTAATCAGAGACACTTCTGTCTCTCTCTCTTTGTTGGAACTCCATGCTTTTAACGCAGGAAGAAACTGTATGTGTATTTTATTGTGTATGTGTCCTTAATTCGCTCACAATCCACCACAATAAAAGAAAAACTGGACGACAAGCAGAAAACACACCAAAGTACAACATCAGCAAAACATGCCTATTGTCCACTTGCATGTACATGTGAAGCCAAATCGCCTGTAGAGAAACTTAAAGACTATTTCTGTCTAAAAGGAGCCCAATTTCTGCTTCTGAAGGGAATAAATATTAAAACGAGTTTACAGCACTGAGTGAAACTGCTTGGTAAAACCTCGCTGTCACATTATGAGACGAACCGTTCCAAATTTGGCCTGAAAAAAGCCCGAACACAATGATGAGGGTGAGCAGAGTTGGGCGTTTTATGATGCTCCAGAGCGTTTTCTAAAAGTACAGGTTGTATCTCAAGTGCCGGCGCCCAATTCTACATTGAATCATTTCCACAACACTGGCACACAAACACCCCAATGAATTACGATGAACTCTGCTGAAAAATACTGGCAGGGAAATTGCTTTTCAGTGACTATAATTCAGAATAAAATACCAACTTTGTTATCTGATGAAGAATATTGTATGTTTTTCGATGGAGCCAAAGCGAGGTGCCATTTCTCTCCCGTGCAGACACAATAAGGAGGTAATATGTTACTTTCTGGGGAAGACTTTTCACTCCCGTTGCCTCCAGTGCTAAATACCTTGTTAGCAGAGCGCGTGCGAATGTGACAGCATGTGTGTTTCACCTCCTTTGCTGCAGCCTGACCTGCCTTGTGTTGACCAAAATGCTGCATGCAGGTTTAACGTTACTATCATGAGTTAAGATGCTAGTATGAAGCTCGAAATGCATCATGTCAATAATGAGGCCTCACAAGTAATGCAGCCCTAACCTGTGTGAGTGTGTGTGTGTGTCTCAACCCAATGAGAGTGGTGCGAACAGGAGTGTGTGCTGTATGAGTGATCTCCCATTGGGAGGCCTGCAGAGAGAGCATTAATCAGACCCAGGGGACCCCATGCTCAGACAGGGCTTCCTGCATGATGTGTGTACGCGTACGTGAGGGCTGCGGCGCGGGTGGGGGGGCGATGTCCTAATCACCGACGGCAAGGCAGCAAGCGGAGGGGGACACAAAGCAGAACGGGCAGAAAGGTGTCGGAAAGGTGCCACCTGAATGCTGGAAGTGTTGCGTAAGGGAAATGTCACAAGCAAAGCGCAGCATTTATGGAGGGACGCTGGAATCACATGCGGAAGTCAGGAGGCGACCTGGGCCGCTCTTCCCTGGAAGGAAACATAATTGGGCACCAGTTTATCCTTTTGGATCCCAGTTCAGCCCTTTCCTCAACATGTATCAAGTGCCATCCTCCATTCTCTCTCTGAGGTTTCTTTAATTGGCTCCCATCTTTCGCCATGCCAGTGATTCTTCGAAATACTTCTTTGGCCTAATTCGGTTTAATTGTTGCTTGGCAGATTTCGTACTCTTCCTGCAGAGATCTTTCCAATTCCTTTTTTTAGCCCCTCAGTTGTAAATCATAACATTTGATATGTTTGCTCGTGCAAATGTTTGTGGTGCAGCTGACCTCGTCTTTTTGGGAGAGAACCTACGAGCGTCACAGTGATAATAGTTCGTTTTCAGCTGCCGTTTCCAGATTTTGTGGTGGCGCGATCGAACCACAACAGCACTGCAGCGAAGACGCGAAGGACACACTTGTATCGCCCCTCTGACTCCAGGGAACGCCATTAAAAGCTGTGGAGTAACTTGTCACCTGGATATCCACGCTGGACTGGAAGTTAAAAGTGGAAGCTGCCAGACGGAGCCGCATCGGCCAGCTGATGAGCGGCAGAGTGGATTATTTTGTCTGGAGTGTTTGTTGCGTCCCGCTGGACTTCACAGGGGCTTCTTTCCACATGCCATCAGGAGCACGGGGCTCCCTCAGGACTGATCCCGACTCTGCAGCACAGCGAGCAGACAAACGTGTGTGTGTGTGTGTGTGTGTGTGCACTTGGATAGCCTCTGCTTGGAAACAGTTTCTGTTCGCACTGTGGGGAGCGTCTGCGCTGAGAGCTGCTGAGCTGCTGCTGCTGTGCCAGCCCTTTTTCTTCAGATTTTAACGGTCCGCTTTCTTTGGTCTGTTTTTTGAAAGCTGTTTTGATTGGAGACCCTTTTTTTGTGTATGTGTGCGCGTGTGTGCGTCAAACGAATAAACAAACATTGCTTTTATCAGTTCAAAGGCATGCCGTGGGACTGATATACAATAATATGGATGGAACAAAAAAGTCCATGTTTTCTGCATTCATTTATTACACCTGGTACAAAAACACGACTTGAAATAAAAGGATATAAATTGATAATATAGAGATATATTATAAGCATTATTAAAATAACAATGTTGATGTTAATCTGTTGTTGGTCATTCGGAATAATAATGCTTTTGACACCATCAGACTTGTTTCTGTGGACCCCCACCCAAAAGGCCTTTAAAAAACGCTGTATACCCCCCCCCCCCCCCCCCCCTTCAACTGGTCAAAACATCACAGTGAAGCCAAACACTGGTGGAAACACACACATATAAAAGCAGGAGTGTTTAAAAAATAGTAAACAAGTGGCAGTTGTCCAGATGTGCAATAGACTATAGAATGACTTTTTATTTTTCTGCTTTTCTCTGCGATGGGCCATTTGGATGTCCTCAAACCAGACAAAGCGTCCCCGCTAATCTCTGGCACCCCCCCCCCCCCCCTCTAATAGGACCTTGGATCCCAAGTTGGGAGCCACTGCTGCAGAGGGAAGATTAGTGCTCATGCGCTCAGAAACAAACCACAAACATGACCTCCATGTGGGGTCGCTGCCAACGGAAATTCATCCGACGCCAAATGTGGCCTGACTTTAACATTGTGCCGCGCTGGTGGCTTACATCACACGTGCACAAACACACACATGCGTGCACCGAACATACTGTCAAAAATATACACACGTAGGAATCAGAGACTCACACTTATGCTGATGATTTACGATAACCGAGCTGCAAAAATCGATTAGATTGAGGGTCACCTCACACACAGCTTTCATCTCTCTCTCTCTCTCTCTCGAATCCCTCGTTCCTCTCATTCATCACACTGCAGTGCTTCAATTTTTTACTTTCTTTTACCTTGTTTCATCCAGCCCATTTCATCTTTCCATCTACTTTGCCATTCCTCCACGTCTTGTCTAATAGCAGCCCATTCTTCAGCCCAGGTTTTTCCACATGACTTGCGGCCCCCTTCATGTCTTTCTTTATGTTCGCCTGTCACAATTCTCGATCTCACGCCCTCTTAAACCTTCTCCCTTCACCGCAGCTTTTTCTCTTCCGTCTCACTCGGCCTCCTCCTTTTTACGCGCCGTTAACATCTCGTGGCATGCATGTGTTAGCAGTAGACTGCGGTTTTCGACTGCAATGCGAGGGGATTACAAGTATTACAGTGGGAGAGCATAAAAGTTGGAGAGAGGAGCGGCGTGGATGGTGGAGGGAGGGAGGTGAAGCCAGGACAGAGGAGAATGAAAGAAAGCTGTTGGCAGAGTAATAAAGAGAGAATTGGTGTTAAAGAGAGAAAATTGGGTATTTTTGAGGATGATTTTGTTTCCTTTCAAGCTGGCATATTTCCCTCAGTGCCGCTTTTGTGAGTCCACGCCTCATGCTAACTTCTTTATCCTCACAGTGCGCAGAATATACTGGTATTAGACTCAACATAAAGAACGAGTCAGAAAAAACGTTGCTGTGGCTCGGAACAAGTTGTCTTTCGATTAGAGAGACATTAACAGGTCACCGGTCTGTGACAGACCAAACACTCACAGACACGTTTTCACACAATGATTCACCAACCTCAAATGCATGTTTTCTAGAGTAAACAGTCACTTCACGTGAGATACAAGCCCATCTAATCCCCTCAATGTCCATTCATGTCCATTTGTGTTTGTGATTGATTCCTCGGAAAACGACCAAACATTTAGCCTGTCAATTTGTCTCTATAAGGTGAAAAACTCAGATTTTCTGATCAGACATTGTAGCTCCGTTGCCACTGGTGTGTAAGTTGTTGAAACTGACTGAAGTTTCCAAAATAAAAGTCCATTTTACCATCCATCTGTTTGTGAGGCCGCTCAACGGGGGAACATTTCTTCCAGGTGAAGCTGTCATTTGCATCTCCTTTGGAGACAGTGTAATATGTCAGCTTTCTATATCGGGGGTGCCAGGCAGCCACTTTCACTGTTTACTTAAATGTTCTGAGTCAGGCGAAACGCGTTGTGAGTTGTTAAGCCAATACCATTATGTGACTCAGTTTGGCAAAAAATAGCTGGTGGAGATGGTTTCAGGATGAAACGCTGGAAGGTGAAATTGAGTTGGAAAAAAAAAATAAAGAGGAAGAAAAAAAAAGAGATCAAAAAAAGAAGAAAGAGCTGGCACAGAGGGAGAAAAACAAAAGTTGAAATAAGGGAAAAGATTAAGGTCGAATCAGAAGAGAAAGACAGTCCTGCTCTATGTGTGACCTTTTCTTCTAAAAAAGAGACAAATAGAGTGAGAGGGGGAGAAGGCGCTCTGATGAAAAAGCGCTCGTGTGAGCCAGGCTGCCAACAATATGTTGTTCCTCAATATGCTCCTCTCTTTGTGTAAGCTGCCCACACATGGCAACATAATGCAGCACACAGGCACTCGCATTCATATGAAGAACGTGCATATTCCACAGACTGTGCCGTTTCACGCAGGGTGGAGTGTGTGAAACACACACATACACACGTGAAAGCATTTGACTGTGTACACAGATGAATGTGAAGCTTTGCACATGAGAAAAAAAAGGATATAAAAAAAATGAAGATGCACAGGAGCGGGCGGAGAGCAGGATACAGTTTACCTTGGCTGCAGAATGACTGAATGAATCACTCAGAAATCTGCTCCTTCTGCCGAAAAAAGCTCGTAGCCTCAAATGCCGCTTCCACGTCTGTTGTGTTGTCATACATGGAAAAAAAAACAACTCAAAATGAAAGGAATCAGATGGAGGTGTAAAAAGTAACGGTGATTTTTCAGTACAGTCATTTGTCAGCCGGTCTCCTCTCACGTCACACAGGAGACTGTCGATAGCTTTCTGAACCCTCTTTCTATTCGATCTCCCCCCTTTTTCTTTTACACGTCTCTCAGGAGCTTCGGGGTCTTTGAAACAAACAGAAACGGAGAGCTGTGTCTGAGTGATTTAACCCTTTTGTGAGACGGACACCAGAGTGGAGGGGAAAAAAAAGGAAAAAGCTGAGGTCCAGAGAGGGAGAGAGAGAGGAGGGGAGAGTTATACGGCTCTGTCAAATGTTGCTGTGACATTTAGGTCAGGCCAACGCTCTAAATGGCATGCAGACAGATTTACTGAGGGCTTTCAGAGCGGCCGACTACTTGTCTTCTGACTGTCACACACTCACACAGCCTGGTCATCGCTAATGCTTCTCTTAACCCTTTGCCACTTGTGTCCTCGTCTCAGCAGATTCCTTAAAGGGTTTAATCTCAAAACACCGTCCATGCATTATTATTGTCCTCTGGAAGTTTCGTTTAAGTTCGCCTTCACTTCTCATTTCACAAGCAGCCCTTAATGAAGAATTTGTTGCCGCGGAAACACCGTCCCACATCTATTTAGCTCCTGGTTCCATTGTTATGCAGTCGAAAAAGTTGCGTTTGACATCTTCACACAGTCCAAAGATCCCACTCCCAAAACTTCTGCGCAGGCAAAAAAGGGGAAGAAGCGAGGCAAAGCCCGGCTAATTAGGAAGCTACAAGAGATACAAAAAAACTTATTATTAGTGTTGCTGTAGGGACTCGCCCTAGCGTTTGAAGTACGGTCAGTTGAAGGGAGATTTTAATGTTGTTTTGGGATCACAGAGTGGAGGGAAGATTTGTCTTTTTCTCCTTTAAATTCCTCTTCTTCTTGTTTTTCTGCTCAAGTTCATCGGACGACAGATCAGCATCACGTCGTCGATCAAACTGCGGATGACAGCTGGCAGCTTTGGAACATGCGCTGCCGCTGAGACAGCTCCGAGTGACTCACTTCCTGTCAGCTGCAGAGCGTCCCTCGAAAAACAAGCTCGCTCGTATGATGGTGTCTGCGACATGTGACTCCGTGGCAGAATAGCACAATACCTCCGAGATCCATCGGGATGTAATGTACTGTTTTGTTTGGGAAGCAGAACTGGTGGAATATGTGTTGAGGTGTCCAACATATATGAGGCCTGGATGGATTTGGACATCCTGGTACTGGTAAACTGCGTTGCTTTTTAAATCGTCGCTGCCGTGTGGGCTCGGGGGCTTTGGAGGTCATCCCACTCAACCTTTAAAAGGCCCGAGTCGTGTTTCTCTTGTATGACACGCTATCAAAAGTCGGAGGAAAATCTCCCCGTGAACCCCGAAGGAGGCTCGAGAGACGACACTAACAAGCGCACCACTTAAAAGCAGGAAGTTATGCAATTTTTTTTCTCCCTTTCTTTTTTTTTAACATGAAGACACAAACACTGACTCACCCGGCCACTTCACACTGCTCTGCGTCCAAACCTGTGGTGTGTGAATGCAAGGGCTTTATTGATGCAACAATATAGCGCTCGGAGGTAATACTTAACAGGCAGCAAAGCAAAAGGGAAGAATGGATTTCCTGCTGCATTTTTTCCTTCACAAAAAATAAAAAAAAAACAGTCACGAGTAAATCTGGCTGTTAAAAAAAAAAAAAAAAAAGCTGGCCGAAACAACAGCTAGCTGCTGGAATACTCGCGAGCTGGCAGAGAACAAAGAGCCGCGCGGCGCTGTGGGTTTTCTACCAGGTTCAGAAAAAGGATGCCGAGGGGGGATTTTCTCAGGAATGGCACGTCTCCTTGTATTAGTTGGCTGGATCGCAGGCCAGCGCAGAGAAACACCGCTCGTCGTGATTCACCCTCCGCTGCAGAAAGTGTCCATCCTCACGAACCACTTCAACGAGCACTCGCGCCCTAGCTCCCCCCTCCCTCGTCCCCCCATAAAAAACATTCATTTTTTTTCAGAGAGGATGAAAAAGAAAAGCCAACCCACTGTTATCTGCCGCTCCCGACTCCCCATCACCTTTTTATCTCTCTCAGCGGGACGCACTTTGTATCTATATTATGAGAAGTGTTTGCTAAATAGGATTTAATATCGTATCGTTCGCTTTCATCTCCACTGTTTAGCATTTTGAGGGTACCGAAATCTTCTCACTCTCCTCTCGTCTCTATATATTTGGAGCCAGAACCGTGACTAAAATCTGGGCCTCACGGTATTAAAGCGTTCTGTATGAGTGATATATTTGCACCTCCTCCTCCTCCTCCTCCTCCTGCTCGTCTTCCTCCTCATTCTTCCCTCACACCTCCTCGTTGTGATGACAGAAAAACCCAACCGACAGCACTAAAGATGACAAACAACTCTGTCATCTCACGTTAATACCGCAAATGAAGGCAAGGGAAGAGGGAGCTGTGTAATGAGTGCCATAAAAGTGTAAGACATACTGGACAAAGTGTACTCTGAGGGAGGAACATTTGTGGAGAAATATCAAAAAAAAAAAGATTGAAGACTGATTTCAAATTGTAAAAATGATTTGTGGAAATATTTAAGACAGATTTCGATCTTTCTTGGGGAGGAATTGTTGTTTTTCTTCACTTAAAAGCCGTACAATTACTTAAACTGGCATGTTCTGTTCTTCCACAAATTGCATTTCTGAATACATTCGGTGCTCTCTCACTATTGAACGCCATCCATCACATGTGAATCTCGTATTCAATCTGACATCAAACACACAAACATGCACAGAAACAACCCGCTGTCGTGTGGCGTCATGCCGTTGCTTTCTTCTCGGATGGGTTCCCTGCAGCGGCGGGCGTTTTGCTGGTGTTAGTGGTGGTGATGGTGGGATGTTGGGTCGGTGGGGGGGGGACAAAAACAAATGTCGTTATCTTTTAAAATCCACCAAATGTCATGTATAATTTGTAAAAAAAAAAAAAAAAAAAAAAAAAAAGACCCTCTATAATATTGCATCACACCTACGCTGCTTGATGTTAAGTTGCTTCTTTTGTTGTTGCTGAACTCTGGACTACCAGTTGTTTCAAAATAAAATGTAAGGCTTTGTTGGGTCTGTAAATATTTAAAAATATGTAAGAAATAATGACTCTAGGGCTATTTTATTGTGAAAAGCACACACCCAATAATAAGAAATTCTTGAAGTGTTGGATCTTTTTGTTTTGGGTATGTAGTTTGTTTTTTTTCCGTCTGTGTTGACGACTTGATATGCTGAAGAATTGGGCACCCAGTCGGAAAACATCCCCCCCTCCTCCCTGTGGATCCATTAGAAGTCGCACTCTGGTGAAGTTGTGTAAGGCAAATAGTATTAAATAATGGGTGATGGTGTCCAGGCACGCGCAGCTTTGAAATGCCAAGTGGCAGCGGCAGAGAGCCTGGCTGTCTCAGTGATGCAAGAGCCAGCGGACATCTGGGAACGTCGAGTCACTAAGCATGGAGAAGGAAGCATGGAGGGGGAGGGGGAGGGGGGGGGGTATTTTGGTGGGAAAGAGGACAAGAGCTGGAACAGCCAATGTGGGTATTGCGGGGCGTTGGTGGTGGTGGTGGTGGGGTTGGGAGTAGTAGGAGGGGTAGGTGGGGGTGGCTGGAAAGATGACGCCCGGCAAGGTTGAAGGTTGGGGGAGCGGCGCGCGGGTTGCCGACGGGGCTGCTTGCAGAGGCGGCGGGGGGAGATGGATGAATGGGAAAGTTGTTCCCTGGACCGGGGAGAGTGTGGACGATGCAGTCTGTCAGGTCTCCAATCTGTCAGCGGAGCGCCTCCGGTCCCTTCAGGCGGCACAGCACGGCCCTGCCTCGTTTTGCGCTCTCCTCCACTCACACACAGCCTGTCCTCATGCACCCTCTTGTCCCCGGCAGTGCACTTCACTGCACACTGAATTTGCCACAGGGAGGAGAAAAAAAAACACAACACACACTGTTATGTATGTGTTGTCCTATGGGGGCCAAGCCACTGTATCAGCCAGGACTTACATCAAACTGTAACCAGTGTCGGATGGAGGTGAGACAATCTCAATATTGTTTTTTTTAATCAGCGAAGCCTTTAAAAACATGATTTTTGGGAGGAGGCGCTGAAAGGTTGGGGTCTTTAAAAAGTTAAGCTGCACCGACATCTGCTGGATGAGTTGCAGAATTACATCTGCTCTTAGTGTATTCAAAGTCCTCAATGTACTCACGTACAACCACCGTTACTTTAATTTGATGGTGTTTCCATGATTTAATTACAAAGCACTTCCCGATCAAGTTAACGCTCGTTGCGAGATGGCAAATTTTCAGAGGAATCTCCTCATCGATCATGTTGGTTGAAACGCAGACAACAGTTGCGATGTGGGAAAAGCATCAAGATGATGACACGGTGTGACTCCTTATGCACTGGCTGCTGGCAGCCTTTCAGGAAGTCATGTTCAGCGTGTCATCGGCACTAAAGAGGATCCAGGCAGTTATCGGCTCACGGATGGTGTGGCTGTATCAGTGCGCATGGCGCGCGCGGCCTGCACATCTGGGAACGCCATCAACGCATTATGAAGATGTTGTCGAGGAACATATGCTCTCTGTTTAATGGAGGGCTTTGCTGGCTCCAGCAATTAGGCATTATTAGTGTGGTTGTTTAAACTGGTAAAATGTTTCTGTGTGTACGTATTTATTTGCTCGTAACTCGACTGTAGCAGCAGTAGTCACATTATATTTAAAGATACCGTCTTTATGTCTTTATAGAACCACACAATTCCCCCGAATCATTACAAGTCAACAGCTAGAAAGAAGTTAATGCTCCCATATAAATCCGTAGTGCTTTATTGTCTGACGTGGGGAGCGCTAATGCTCGAATGACCCCCCGAGAATATCTCTCACATGGTCACTCATTACCTTATTATTAGTTTTGCTGCCCGTCCCCTCATGCGCACGTACGCAGGAACAAATGCCAACATAATCCTGTATACACACTGTAATGTGAGAGGACGGGCGGGGAGGGCGCCGACGTCTCATTTTAGTCTTGTATCACAAGATGCGCGCCTGCCATCCAGAGCCAGTGATCCTCGGCCCCCTCTGGGACCCTCGGAGGCCTGAGGTGAACCCTCAAACTCGGACCTTTGTCAACTCGAGCGCCATGTTGGAAAGAAAGCAGTCGTTTTCTGATAAATCTGAGGACGAAAGTTGATAATGAGGTGTGAGAAATGCACACAATGAGGAACATCATGAAGTCCTTGTTATTTTTGGGCATTTGTGTTATGTGCTTATAATTATTGATTCATCCTGTGACGATGTAATTACACAGGCTGCCTGGAATTTCTTGTTTTTCTGGCTGTAGCACTTCTTCCGCATTTTCTTAACAAACAACCATCCACATCGAGCTTGGTTGTATCTGAAATGTGGGAATCTTGCGTGGGAATACTTTGAGCTCCAAAAGAAAAAAAAAAACTTACACTTGATATCTTCCGGCCTTCTGTTTCGGCTCCTCTGCCTTGTGCAGCACTCCTTTATTCATAATCCTCACACGTTGGCATGCCAGTTAGTCTGGAGTAAAACAGGCAGAGTCAGACCTCCGAGTAACCTCGCCTGATCAAGATTCGGCCCTTGTTTCCTGCCCCCCCCCCACACACACACCACCACCACCCACTTTTTGCCGGTGCACACTTAACAGTCTCCGTGCCAGGTTTGCACTGGGCCTCTTCAGAGCTTCGCCCGATGAAGAGTGGCCCCTCTCGCTGTGCCAACATTGGCTTTTGGCCAGCTTGCTAAAGGTGCCAGCGTGGGACCGGAGCCAATTTACAAAAGGTCAACATACCCCAGACGGGATCAAGTGACTTCAACCCGACTGCAGTGTCACTCAAGCTGCCACTTTATCGCGCGGACGGTGTCACACGGCGAGGCCGCTCGGCTGGAGGTGGACGAGCGGATAATACCCAGAGTGTTGCGCCGGGCCCCTCCGACACAAAGGGCAGCCGAGCGGATCCGGTGCCAGAGGGAAAGTTAAGGAGATGTCAGTCGTCGTCGGGCGGTGCCAAGAAGATCCATTTACATTGGTGGATTTTTGCTTTTCTCGTGAAGTATAACGCGATCGTATTGTTACATAAGGTGCTTGACACTGCCGCCTCCGTCACACACACCTGTGACCCCTCAGCGTTACGTACTACACAGATGGAAAACACGGGGGTGTGTGTGTGACAGCAGACACATTTTGCCAAAGCAATCACGAGCATGCAAACACATCCCAGCACGGGGGTGTCCAACTCTGGTCCTGGAGAGACATTTCGATGTCTCCCTGCTCCAACACACCTGAATCCAATCAGGAGCTCGTTAGCAGAGCAGGATGACATCACTCTAATTAAAACCAGGTGTGTTGGAGCAGGAAGACATCAAAAAGTCTAAAACTCTTCAGATGCTGGAACCTGAGGACCAAGTTTGGACACCACTGGTATAGTAAAACTGTTGACTTCTATACGTTCTGGTTGCCAGTCACACGAAAACACTCAAAAATCACTTCGTAGCACCGGTTTCCGACACATTTGGTTTCCTGATCGCTTTTTTCTTTGTTTAAATTCTAGCAACTGTGTTTTTTGGCAGCGCTCACGTCCACGAGCTTAAAAGTCTGCAAGGAATCCAAGATTTTTCTTCAAGGTTGGCAGGTTTAAGCATCTCAGAACACCCACACTTGCAGTTGGAAAGTCTTTTTTTTTTCCTCCCCTCAAATGTCACAACTATTACTTATCAAAAGATTAAATTAAAAGCTTCCTCGCAGTTTCAGATGTGACTCACTTGCATGATTGGTTTCACGATGAATGAACACCACAGAAGTTGGAACAGCGCGAGAGTGAAACGTTAAACTCCAACGTGAAAACACTCTATAAGACCGTTTGATCCTCTCTGACCCCTTAATGGTGATACATGTTCACTATGCAGGATGTCACTGAGATTCAAATGACTTTTCTGATTCTCGTGTGTGATTGCATCACAAATTGTACTTTTCAGGCCTGACTCCTGCATTCCTTCAATCACTTTCTTTTTACCTGTAAAGGTTTTATTTGCACAGTGAGTGATACTTACCGAGGGGAACAGACCCCGAGCTTGTTGTTTACTCTACAGATGTTTGTTTTGTTTTTGCACCTCTGCGTCCAAAAAAAATGTAATAAAATTGGAAACACTTCTTTTTTTTCCATGTGATTTTTTTTTAATTCAAGAAAACCAAGAAGAGTTGTTCCATTTGGTACATTGTAAAGTGGTATTTGGGCCCATGAAACACAGCAAATGTACACACAAACATTTACACTAGAAATGTGACTTTCAGCAACAGGTTGATATATTTTTATGTTTTTTTCAGATAAAAATTATATAAATCCTGTGCTTCTGAACGATGGAGTCAACCAAACCTAAAAAAGAGAAAAAAAATCACACATTCCAAAAAGTTTAAAAACTTGATGCCCAAAATTGTGTTGTGTTTACTTCCTAAATGTCTTTTGAATGGTCGTGCCATTGAAACAAACTGACACATGGGTTGTTGTGTTTGCTTTGAAAGGTTGCGCGGCAGGAACATTGGAAAAAACATCTCAGCCTGTTTTGATTTAAGGTTTGAAAGCAAACCAGCAAATATAAAAACAGATCCAAACTCACACCCATACACACACACACTCGCACTCTAGTCACACTTTGTGTTGCAGTTTACTCCATTGACTGCACCTTTTAATTAGCTTTCAGTGGTTTGTCCCACGGGGTTGCATTTACAGTACGATGACAAAACGCCCCACGCAGCAGCACAGCACCCGATCGCTCCCGTCTCCCCCTATCCCACCATCCGGTTTTTGACCATCTGTCTGTGTCTCCTCCACTTATAGAACCACCAGCACAATGAGAAGACGTAGACGCCGAAGAATGCTGGGAAATCGTAGAGGAAAACGAAGGCGAAGAACCCGCCGACGAGGAGGATGCAGAGGAGGAGCCTGGTGATGTGAGCGGCGAGGTACAGGACGCTCCTCCACGAGGACCCGGTCCGGTCTCTGACCTCCTGCTGCTTGTGTGACGGGCGAACCGATAGATCCGGGGTCTCACCGCGGGCGGCGTCGGGCTCCGGACAACCGACTGATCTTCGTTGTATTTGATTGTCGTTTTCCTGATCCGACGAAGAGCTGCGCGCTCGGGATGATCCGGTCGATAGCTGCCCACGACGAGGAGCTAAAGAGACGCTCAGATCTTGACTCAGACGAGCACTCGAATCGAAATCCTTGTGTGATTCAGAGGAAACGTGAGTTTCTCCTGGGGGGGATTCGTTGCCTTCGGTGTGCTCCACTCCTGGGGGCTCTCGTGGAAGCTCCATCAAGGAAAATACACCTGAGTCGCAAGTGTCCTCGGCGTCTTTCCCAAGAGAGTGATAGTTTCGTGTAGTGTCTGTCCAGCCGCAGTCCATTCCTTCGACAATATTTGTGTCCCTATTAGAGGCTCGGAGCTCTCGACCGAAGACCTCTTCCCAGATCCCACTGATCAGATCTCCCGCGAATCTCTCCATGAGCGCCCCCTCCAATCCTGCCCCCATCTCTTCGAGTGATGTGGTATTTCCCACCGTAATGGGGCCTTTCGTTCCATCGGACGGCTTTTTATTTCCAACGCGTGGAGAGCTCTCAACTTGTGCTGACAACTCTCGTTCTTCCCGTGGGGCCTCTGCGATCTCTCTCCCCGCCCGAGGGCCCTTCACATTACCCATCAGCTCCCTCATCGCGTCTATTTCCAACTTTCCAATACTCGGCCTCTCATCTTCCTCGCTCCGGTCTTCCTCCGTCCTCTCAGGTTGGCGTTCTGTCGGAGTATCTGTTCTCGCATCGCAGTTGTTTGCAACTTCGCCCGGTCTTTCCTCACTTCCCACGTCTTCCCTCTGACCCTTCATTTCTTCTGAGTGAGTCCATCTCGGTTCTACAACTTCCAAGGGTTTCGGCTCATCTGTTGGATGATGTTTCGACGTATCGTCGGCCTCTCTGAGAACATTTCTCATTTCGATGGATTCAATTGTAGCTGACAGGTTCATTTCCTGTTGCTCCTCAGTTTTCCCCTCACAAGTCGAGCTTGTTTCAAGATCTTCATCCGTTTCAGATCTCGGTTCTACAACTTGCTTGTTTTGAATCGGTGCCGGGTGCTCCTTTTCTCGCCTGCACGCCCATTCATCTGCATCATTTACCTCGAAAATCACTGATGAGTCCTCTTGAAGCGAATCTTTCCCATCAAATACCTGCATCCGTTCCACGTTTTCACCAGCCAGGCTCATCATTTCCTCCCCGGCTGTTTCCCCCTCCGTCTTCTCGATTACTTTTACGTCCTGCTTATTTGATGAGAAATCTCCCTCTAATTCAGTTGCCATGGTTTTGTTTTGCACCGAGTTTCCCCCGCTCGTTTGGTATTGCTCAAATCCACCTGTGTCCAACTGTGCGGCTCTCATTTCATTTTCCTCCCTCTCGCGCTCCTGTAATGGCTTTTCACTGTTTGGGTTGGGGCCAGATTTCTCACACCGCGTTTCATCTGCATACCTCGGGGAGCTCTGGCGCTCCTCGCCTTCCCGCGGCCTCCGTATCTCTTCTTCTGTATCTACTTTATTCCCCGTCGCGATCCCCTCCTCCACGCCTCGCCTGGATGCGGCGTCGGCGCGCCTCGCCCCGTCCTTTGTCCCCTGTCTGATTGTCTCCCTAAATGCCAGCATGTCATCCGCGGCATTGTGTGCGCTACCTGTAACCTCCCCTTCCCCGCCGGAAGAAAGACCCTCATGCCGCCTCGCTCCCTGTGAGATCCTATCAGCCGCGCTGGCATTCGGAGACTCTGGCATCGCTGTCATGTCTGTTGTCTCCGACTCCCCTGAGCTTGTTACCGAGTCAGCTGTGCGCCATGTGAAGGGCCCGTCTCCTCCTTCTCCTCCTCCTCCTCCCACTCCTCCTATTATCCCCCCTCTTCCTGCGCGCGCCTGACACTGCGCCGAACAGTCAACAGAGTCCTCGGACACAGGCGGTGCCCCCTTGAGGCTAAATTCCTGTGGAGTGTCTGTTACAGAGTTTGTCTGTGACCTTTGGGATGCGGCTTGTGTCGCCGTGTTGTCATCTCTCGGGCTGCTGACACGTGCCTCGGCTCGCTGCTGGTCCTCGCCGTTCAAGGCGAGATCAGCCCACGGCGTCGCGCGGGAGCGTGACAGCGGCTGACACGCGGCTGAGGTGCGCGCGTGTAACGCGGCGCCTCCGCCAAATCCTGGAAGCTCTGCCGCGTATTGAGCGCGGGGGTCCTTATCGTCGGAGGGGGAAACGGATGTCGCTGTCTGCAGCCATTCTGACTCGGGAACGGCAGAGTGGTCCCCGCAGCTCGGCCCGTTAAGGAAAGCCTGCCACGCGTCGCACACGGGGGCTTCTTTCCCGGCGCCGTCGTCTGCGCCGTTCAGGAAGGCCCCCCACACGTCGTTAGCGGAGGGGCCGTTCTCCGACGACGAGCCTGACAAGGTCGCTTCGGTTTTCGTGGCCCCCCACGGCTGTGGCGTGTCGTCGTTCCAGTCCAGAGTGAGCAGTGGTATCTGGTGGTAGGTGAGGACCTGCGGACCCTCGCTCGCCTGCGTCTTTTGGCACTTCTGGGAAGAGCTGGCAGAAGCGTCCCACGGAGCTGGCACAGGCCGGGGAGCGTTTTGGCCGTCGGCTGAGTCATGTGGATAAGCCGGCACTTGATGCCTCCTTTGGGAAAAGTAATCCTGCACACGTGCCAGGCGTGTCGCTTTATGCCTGCTTCTTACGCTCTCCACCTGTTGGAAAGGGCAAAAGTCAACGCTCAGCTGAACTGCAACTTGTTTTGTTATTCTCCAAGGTCGTTACAAAAAGAAAATCAACACCAGCTTTAGACCAAAAACAATATTGTCATGAAGATTTTCTTCTTCTTCATGACTGGATGATGCAAGCCTCCGCAACAGCACCACGAACCTCAGCACCTCTGCCCGTTTCTGTTTACGTCATCAATTTGCTCGCATGTTCACGTGCGGCAAGGCATTTATTATTAACTGTTTTCACTGACGTGTTCTCGAGTGTCGGGTTAGCCGATTTTCCATGTCCCTCAGTGCTGTGCAGTTCGGCACGTATGTCTGACTCAGTCGCCGTTCATGCCTGAGCAGAAAGAGGATACGCGCGTTCGACGCGGTCAGGCCGCAGACAAATGGGAGCTGCGCGTCTGTCGTCACATGACGCAGGGAACGAGGACTCAGCTGGTTTTTTTTTGCAGCTTGTCGCTCTCGGACGGGACGGAGCGGAGCTCACCAAAGACTTGTGGTCGTCGCCGTGCGGCGCCCCCTTCACCGTCTTCCGCTCAGCCTTTTCAGCCTTATGTGTCCCTTCAAGTCCTGCGTGGCAAGAAAAAGAGTCAAAACGTACACATTCACACACACTAAGACACCAATCTGCACATGTGCGCATGCAAACACATGTCGGAGCGTACGCACCACCACCATACGTTGCTGCATTAATGCTCTCCCAGCTCCTCTCGTCTGCACCCCCGTTCCTGTCGATGCAAATATTCAACTTTTAGAAAACACCATCAAACATAAAAACATATCTCTGAATTCTTCTGAAGCTTCTTGTTTTTGTATTTTGGTGAGAAGTTGTGTTTCTATCTGTTTGGCTTCATTGTGATCTTTTGGTAAATCAAAGACTGAAGAGGAAACTAGAATATACGACAGGAAACGTTTCTGCAGCCGCAAAAGGAAGTTCATACACACGCGATAAAGAAATATGACTCTAATTGCACGAAAAAGGAGATGTTTCAGACTGTGGTCGGCGAGGATGAAGTTTACAACATCCGCGTCCTCTGGCTGCACCAGGACGTCATGGAAACCGGTGCAGCCACCCAACCATAAATGGGCAATGTGTTTTTCTGCGGGTCAAACGTCCGTTCCCGAGGAGTTACGTAACAGCTTACTGTAAACACACACAAGCGCTCGGGGCCAGCAGGCTGTAGTGCCTCCGACCTCACCTAATGAGAAAAGCAGGACGGTGTACAGAGAGCCCCCCCCCCAAACTGTGTCACATTGCAAAGCTTCCCCCCTGCAGGGGAACTTACATTGAAAACAATCAAGAAGCAGCAATATGAATTCAGTTCTGACAGTGATACCATGTTGTCTACTGTTGACCTGTTTGCTTTGAGGCAGCTCCTTTTGCCCTTGTAGCTGCTGCTCTCCTCCTGCATCTGAGGCTCCTTCACGTGTCCCTTTTGGTGGACGAACAGCACGTAGTTCATCCGCTTGTTATTGGCCCAGAAGGTGCCCGTGGACGTCTCGTAGCGGAGACAGAACTCCACCCTGGCGCCGTCCTTGTCAAAGGGAGGCACCAGGGTGTACCTGAAGGAGAACCGGTCCGTCTTGCGGTCGCTGGACCCAGGCACGTACTCTGCCAGCAGGTCGAAGTGGCTGCTCCAGCCGTCCAGGGTGAAACGTGCGTACACACACTTGCTGAAGCAGAGGTTGACCACCCGGACGATGCAGCGCAGGGTGGTGGTCCCCGGGAGGAGCTCGATGCTCTCCAGCTCCACCATCTGCGCCCGCAGCCTCTCGTCCAGCTCCTCGGGGGACGAGGGGACCGCGAACAGGCACGACATGTAGAACTCCTCCAGGGAGAGGGTCACCTCGCTCTCATCCGGCCTGCTGACCCCCGACTCGGCCGCCTCGACGTTGTCGAACTCCTTGACCGACACCAGGTTGAGGCCGAAGGCGTCTGCGAACGACACCTTCCTGCGAACAACCAGCGGGGGTTCTGCTTCCGAATCTTCATCGGACGCTTCCTCTGAGTCGGAGCCCACCGGGGGCCCCGCTCCTTCCTCGTCCTGCTCCCTGGTCTCTTCCTCCTCTTCCTCCTCTTCCTCCAGCCCCATCACCTCCCCATCACGTTCCGAGGGCCGCACGTCCAGAGCCTCCATAGCGCGGGGTGTTCAGAGAGGCAGCTGTCGGCCCGTCCTGCCGTCCGTCTGGCTGGGAGGGTGGCACAGACCAGAGTGCCCCCAGCCTGGCTGCAGTGATACTGTAGGAGGGGGAGCAGGGAGAGGACGTGACTTGACAGATGGAGTTTGGTTACAGCTGAACATTGTGAGTCTGAGCCAGACCTATTAATAGGAGAGATATAACTGGACCAGGGCCGCGCAGTTATCCACTCACAACATGTCTGCGAGTTCCAAAAGAAATAAAAGGAAGAATGAGCTTCTTACGTGGGCACTTAGAAGGAAAACTAGTGTGCAATAAGTTCTTGTTCCATGCTGAAAATCTCCACCAGAAAACTTACTTTTGCACCTACTAATTCTTTACCTTTACCTCTGACAATGGAACATGTTATTCTACTTCCTGAATCACTT
Organism: Malacoctenus triangulatus; assembly: GCA_032274725.1. Taxonomy (NCBI): domain Eukaryota; kingdom Metazoa; phylum Chordata; class Actinopteri; order Blenniiformes; family Labrisomidae; genus Malacoctenus; species Malacoctenus triangulatus. The sequence continues at coordinate 5,265,966 of JAUESE010000037.1, forward strand.
CTTTTGTGCTCCCACCCTGAACAAACACAGGTGGTTTTCCTTTGCAATGTTTTTCCTATTTACTTGCTGATTTTTCATTCAAGCAGGTGTGTTTTTTCTTTATGCTGTGTTTGGTTTGTGTTATTTCGCTGCACCATCAATTTCTACTTTGCCATTCCTTTATAATATACCGTCTGTAATTGGCTTTTTTTGCTAAACATCAACAAATGAAGCCGTTGGTCTCGTTTCTTTGGGAGTTTTACACCAAGTTCAATCCTTTGCTGAGGCCACGTCATCCGACACGGATGCACGTGTGTGCAAATGTCTGCCTTGCTCCCGTTGCCCCCTCCCAGAAGGTATCGTCCTACCCCCAGCGGGGGAGCCGACGCTGACCACTGACCTCTGTGTAAAGGATATGCGACGACAGACTGACATCAGTAATGTATCGAATGATCCATCGTTTTATTGCGCCTTCGACAGCCTTCGTTTTTTAGGTTCACTGCATCTTGGAAAACACTGGAGCCTCTCTTTCTTTCTCTCCGAGTGTGTGCACTGGCACAAGACCACCCCAGATAGGTGGTTTCATTCAACTAATCCTCCATATGCAGCGTAACTGTACCCACCCAAGCCAGTATCTTTTGTAAACAGACGTCGGCGCTTGTTATACAATCCTTTCTCTGGTAGGTGAGTGAGTTTTTGTCCTCAAAGGACCCTTTGTTCTTTATTTTGAAGCCCAAAAGTTTCCCTTGTTACTCTTTCGAACAGACATGTGTTTGATCTTTAAATCGTAGATTTTACTTAAGACACTTTAATTTTTTCTTTTTCTCAAGATGAAGAAGAAATTGCAGTTTTGGGGGGGAAAAAAATCTGGTCTGAAGCACAATTAAATACAGACCAACTTGTATGTCTTCACTTAATCAGTAGATGGCACTATGCGATCAAAGTAAAAGTAGATGGAAGCTCGAGCCTTCAGTAGAAGACGTATAGATTTGTTTTTTTATTTCAGTTTGAGATCTTTCGTGGAAAATCGATTCCAAATGTAAAGAAAGTGTCTAAAAATCACAAGTAAAGAAGTGAAAAGCAAATCTGAAAAGAAAACAACTTTTTAATGTGATTGGAATTTCCTATTGTTCCTGTTGTTTTGAATTGTCTGAATTTGAACCAGTAGGTGGCAGCATACAACCATGGTAATTCCGGAGTGCCTGTTTTTCCATCATTTCCAAGATGCTGCCTTCTTCTATTTAAATTTGATATAATTCCAGGCGCTAAAAAGACCTAAAACAAGCAAAACGGATCAGATAATCTGGATTTTTTTATTGTCAGGAAGCTACAAGTCCCTTTAACAGCTTCAGAGTCAACAATCCAGACTCTCATTGCGGCAAAAAACGATATAATATGGACCTGAATTATTCTTTTAAATAAATAAAGGCCAGTTTCGTGAACATTATGGAAACACTGTATAATTCTTGTCCAGAGTTTTACGTCTTGAGCCTCCAATGAAATACGACATCTCTTGTGGCAATAAGGAAAATATTCCGTTGCAATATTAATACAAACAATAAAAAACTAATAAGGAGACGTCGAGTGTTTTATGCTTAACAGTGATAAAAACCTTTAGACGCGTTATGCGTGTATTTCAAATTCACATTTGCATTCAGTGTAATAACCCGCACACAGACTTCTCCTTTGGTGTCTAATATTGAAATTAATGTCTGGAATTATGTGATTGAAATTACATCATTGTAGTTTTGGTGAGACAAAAATAAACGTGGCGTTTGGAAATGTTGACCAAAAGCGAGGCTGTGAAAACTGCGTTATTTTATTTGTCTATTTCTACTTTCAGAAGGGAAAAAAAAAAACTCGCTTATTCTGTGTTTAACATTGAGGTGATTCACTTTTTCTTTCCACCATGAGTGTAGCGAAGCTTTGGAGAATAAAGGCAAGACGAGACAGGAGAGACACTCTGGATTCAACTACCACTGCTCGACGTGCGACTTTTCTCCTCGGATCCACTCTGAATCAAAAAGGGACGAAATAAACTCACAAGGAAATTACAGGAAGCGTGTGAGAAATTCCTCCAGTCAATCAAAGAACCTGGATCTCAATTTTGTAAAGTTTTTATTTATTTACTTTGAAAAGCAGTATTGGAATTAAGGTTTAGGATGACAGTCAAAGCTCAAACTGTGTTTACATGTAACTACATAAATGCCTCCTTTGATAACATCAATAACGATGATTTATTAGACAGCCTTTCTTACATGTATCCGTAATCGATCATTCCCCCGAAGCAAACGCTTCTATACGACCATTAAAAGTACATCCACGAGTGCAAACCTTCAACTTGATCATGTGAAATTATCTTAAAATACTGTTGCTGCTTGTGGACGTGCAGCACGTTTGGTTTTCTTGGGCGGTGGAAATCGTCCTAAATTTCTCTCGCTGAAATTTCACAGTAAATATGCGTACACACACTTTTTTTTAAAAGTAAAAAGAAACTAAACTCCTCACACACTTGAGGGCGGCTGGTGACATTAAAAGCAGCCCGGGAAAATTACGCAATTTCTTACAAGAACACCCGAAAGATTGTAAAGAGTCGTGTCGGTCACTGCGTGGACGCCCGAGCTGCTGTCGAGAAGAAGTTGTTGAAATATTATCAGAACAATAAGACTTGTTCAACAGTGGTTTCATCTAAGGTGCTTTTTTTGCTCAATCCCAGTATGAAACAGTGGAGCTGTCCGGGCGCAGCGGCGCGCATTCATCGGTGGTTCGGAGGAGGCGTCCCGTTACCGGAGGGTTCCCGGTTCGAGCCCGGCCAGCGACGTGAATAAACGCTATGGGGAAGCTTTCTTAAAAAAAACCCACGCCGCGCGTCTCTCCGGCAGAAACACCGGTGGAAACGTTTGAAAAAGAGGAAACAAACTTTCAAAAATACTTTTTTTTTTGTTTACATAGCAGGTGGCCCTGACGTCACACGGGGTCGCAGTACGCCCAAAAATAACAACACACACCTCCGCGCACAAGCAAGTGCCTCCCCTGGGGGGTTTCTAGTCCCAAATATACTTGCTTGCTGAGATACGGCTTGATGTGTGTTTGAATCGTAACGAAGAAAAAAAACAAGCCGCTTCTTCCTCGCATTGCGCGTCATTCAAACAGGACTCAGTGTACTGCTTTTCCCTCTGTTGCATTAGTAATAACAGCGGCGTTGACGGGAGACAGCAGGAGAGAGTGTGTGTGTGTGTCTCCGGCAGCGGTGCCCAGCGGAGGAATATTTGAGCTTTTTTTTTTTTTTTTATTTACTCTGCAGCTTGTTGTTCATTTTCTCGGCGTTATGGTGAACTTGGACAGTCACGTGTGAACATCTCCGCGAGTGTAGAGGACGACGACTTCTCACCTGGCGCGTCCCTCTGACTGCGGCGTGAAGGGAAATATACCTGACATTTTTTGGTGGTAAGTTTTTTCCTCTGGCCAGGAGCTCATTTCTCTCCGCAGCCCTTTGACTTCTTCTCTTTTTTTTTTTCCTCCTCTTTACCTCTCCGTCCGCTTGCACTTGAATTAGGAAGTGCTGCGGACGCTCACAAGTTTTTGCGCTGCGTTATTTTGCAACTCGCAACGTTTATTTACCAAACACGCCGCTCGTGCGTTCGCCGTGTTTGTTTTTGGACTTAGCGTTGCGAGTCCGAGTTCCTCTCTTTGCGGAGCATTCCGCTTGTTAATGATCGGACTTTGTCCACGCTTTGCCTGCTCGTCCACACTCATTATCGCGCACCTGCATGGCTTTATCTTAATTAATAACCTTAAATGTCTGCTGGTCGGCGATTATATCAACCCACATGTCGCATCTTACTCATCTTCAAAACCTCTTTGGTCTTTTCAGTAGAAAATAATCTTTTGCAGCGCCGCTTCTGTGTTTTAATTGATTTAAATTTATGATGTAAATTAATGCCACTTAAAGCTGTTTCTTCCTGTCTGCTTCTTGAAATGTGTTACTTTTGTTGCTTTAATTACAAAAAAATGAAGTAAACAGCGGTTTAGTTTATTGCTTTACGTGCATGTTAAATGATAAATCTGACTGACGTCTGTTTTTGTGTGGAGTGACTAAATAATATTTATCAAATCGTTTTTTTGTGTTGAAATTCCAGTTTCTGTGATGAAAGTTTTATTTCGGGAAAAAAAACAACTCACGAATGCTCTTATTTTGGAATCACAAGTGCAGTTCAAAATGCAAATAGATTTTAAAACCTGACTTGCAGCTGTTTTATAGTTAAAAGTGCACATCTGCATGACTGACATCCTCATCCTGTGGTGAACAGCAGCCAACACCTTACCGTAGATGCACGCTCCATTTCTATACTCCGTCTGATTTGTAGTCCACAAACAAACAGGGATGCTGGTGGGATTTTACTTTGCATTTTGATCAGCCTGGAATAAAATAAAAATAAAAAACTCATTTGTCTGAATAGTCAGAAGCACCTAAAAGCAGCTGCTGGGTTCC
>JAUESE010000037.1:5283711-5297811 GCA_032274725.1 Malacoctenus triangulatus
CCCCCACCCCCCACCCCCCCCCCCCCCCCCCCAGACTACAACGCCTCACTTTCTCCCACTAAGTAACCGAAGCGCCGGGGTGTTTCCCCCTCCTCTGCTCACCTGTGAAGGAAGGATGGCACGGCTCTCCTCGCGTCTGGCCGTGCGAGAGAGCGGCTATTTTTGTGTTTGCAGCTCCGCAGCCACGCCGCCTTAAACAGCTGCGCACAGGTGCGCGCAGGCGTACGCGTGCGCCCCCCCCCCCCACACACACACACACATACACACTCAGAGAGGCGCAGGCAGCCGCCTTTGTCAGTTGAGTTGCACTCCCCGTGTCATGTAACATAAAGCTGGCGGTCAGTGAGAGCTCTCAGCTGTCAGTCAGCCTGGTGGTCCTGGCCTGTCGAGCTGCTCACCTGTGTTTATTGGACAAGACCTGCTCCACGCTGTCCAGGGAGAACATCTTGTCTCCCTTACTTTTTCTTTTTCTCCTGTTCTCTTTTTGTCTGCCTCTCTTTCTCTCTCCTTCCCTCTCTCTCTCAACACAATATCACTTTTTATTTAGCTTCTCTCTTTTGTTTCTTAAGTCCACCTTTACCTTTTTCTCCCTCTTCTCCTCCTCGCTGTCCTATACAGTTTATTTTTTCTGGCTCTCCTTCCCTGCCTCTCTTTTTCTCCCTCTCCTTCGCTTCCCGTCTCCCTCCTTTCCCGCTGTCCACTCTTATTTTGTATTATTTTGGGACCTCTTTGTCAGGCCTCTCGGTTTAAAGCGGCGGCGGTGTTCATCTCTTCGCCGCACCTGGCTGAGCACACGCACGGGCCGCTTCGCACGCTGCCGCCAGACGCCTGATTGAAACTTGTGTCTCAAAGTTGCTAATGTTCACTGAAGCATTATATTGTAGATAAAGTAAATAAACTAGGTTACCATGGGAGAAATCTCTGGAATAGACTGCAGTGATCTGGCAGATGACGCACACACACTCACAGACACACACACGCCTCGCTGAGGCATTCTCTCTTTCGCTTGCACTCGTAAAGAGACACACATACATCAGGCGAATGGCCGAAAAGATGTCAGTGATGTTGAGGTGTGAGCAGAAGTGGGGTGGGGGGGAGACATTTTCTAAGGCTCAGGAATTTCACAAGTTTAATGTTTTTTGAGGAGCTCTCTAGAAAAGTAACAGTTGGACTCAAAGATCAGCAGTAAACTGACCACCTGTATCGCCAGCACAGACTATGTTATCAGTGCAGCACAGCCACAATGCAAATAGTAATAATGCTTTGCTTGTATAACTTCTTTAAAGTAATATTTAAAGGTGCAGCATGCGTTATTTTCTTATTAAGAAATGTTTGCAGATCAGCTTAAAAAAACATGGTCGTGCCAGTTCAGAACTGAAGCTCGCGAGTTAACCAGCAAGTTTCAGCCTGTCCAGTCTTAATCCTTCAAGTTAGTGTTGAGTCAAATAAAAAGTGAAAATCAAAAAGGAAAAACAAAGTGAGAGTAAAGCTTTTATAATCGACACCGAAAAAAACCCAGTAAATGGCCAAAAGTTCTGTCAAATTCATTGAAAAGTGACTCACTGCTGCCATCTAATGCACAGACGTAGCATTGCTTTTATCTTATCTACTGTACCTTTAACAAAAGTAGCTTTCAGAGGAGCCCAAAGTAGTTACCAGCTCCTTCACTTCCCATTTCCTTCACCCCGAACTTTGCAATTCTACTTTTCTTTTCAGAAGACTTTTCAAAGCCCTCCTTCTTCTAAACCGTTCAAATCTATCTTTTTTTTTTTTGTTGGAAGTGCTTATTAGCTAAGGTAGTTAGCATATTGGTTAAATGCGGGGGCTGACTCTTTGTGGCTCCGGGGTTTTAAACCAGTGTCCACTGAATGATCCCTCAGTTTAGAGTGCTAGTGAGGCAGTGGAGCCACACATCAAAAGAGCCCCGCATTCATTTTTCCACCTGGCGTTATATAAAACTCCCTTGTATTCGCTCTCGTTCTTTTCTGTGCTGTAAAGTGGTATAGGTGACATGGTAATACATTTGCATTGTGCCCAATGATAAATACTCTACCAGGTCTTACTCACTCCGCTGCCTCCGAATGTGTCCGGACAGCGGCTGCATTGTCAAAGGCACGGGGGTCATTCAAAACTCCCCCCCTTCTGCCTTTTGTCACATATTTCTGCGCGGGTGATAGTTTTCTCATTTATTTAGTGAATAGTCGCGCGGGTGAAGAAGAAAAAGAGTTTTTACATTATGGAAATGATGGAATGGGTTATAATCTCCCGCATATTCATCACAGCAGACATTGGACCCTTGTGATACCGTCCTCCATTTGGCCATTGTTCCCGTTCTCTTCCCGCGTACTGTTCCCCTGAATGGGGCGAAGCGGGCTTTAATCCCGTCTCTTTGGAATGACAATGTTTACTAGCTATCATTCAATAAGGAGCAGGGAGCTCCACGCACATCCCCTCACTCTGTAAATGTTCTGCCAAACGTGCCAAAAGCCAACCACGTATTGTTAACCTCTGAGGCTGAAGGAGAGGCCGGTTCAGCGACGTGATTGGACGATGTCGCGTTCCTGCCGAAACCCTGGCCAAACTTCTGCACCTGACTTCCTGATTATCCCCACTTTTCTTGGACACATCGCGTCAGCCTTTCACAGGAAGTTCATCTGTCTATACAATCAACACACTGACATGACGTTTCTGCAGTTTTTTCTTCTAAGTAGGGATTTAGGTTGTGGTTGTTGACAGTAAATTGGCTTTCAGAGCGCACCGACTGTGTGAATCACACACATTCATGTAAAACAGTGAGGTGTCAAACAAAAACACCTTTTTTTTTCCTCTTCCTGTACATTGCCCTTGTTATGTATTTACAGTAAATGCAGTCTAATTTTTCTCACTCACTTATCTCATATTGTGAAATAAAACACACACAAGGAAGCTAATGAGGTTTGTGGAAATAGTGGCAAAGCGCAGACGCGCGTCTCGCCTCGGATTTCTATTTTCCTCCGTTTCCTTTGCCCCCTTCCGTACTGTTTTCCCTTTCAGAGTCTTGACAGCATTAGAGATTAGTGCCATAGCTGCTAACAATCATTAGCGTGTTTTCAAGATTGTTCCACGCACTGTTTTCCTCGCACCACCACCACCATCACCACCATCAACCCCCAGCCACACACCTCCCGAGTGCGTCTCCCGCTTCCGTGCCGAGCAAGAAATGAAAAACAATCGTTACGACCTCCAGCGACCCCTCCTGACGCACAGTCAGTTAAATGGTTTGTAAGACGTTTAATTACCAAATGGTATAATCGTTATTCATCTCATCATTAGATGTATGATATTAAGTGAATTGCCTCCCCTGGGTCCCCATGTTTCACAGATCAATAGATTTAGATGGAGCTTGAAGGAGGTGGGGGGTGCGGTGCCTGGGTGGGCAGTTAAAACACTTCTGAGGCCCCTGAAATGAACACATGCATTGTTTCTGTGATGCACAGTGGTGACATTCACTCATTTATTTATGCAATTAGCTTTTATATAGGTTTAATTATGCTAATTTCAGCGTCTGCACGCAGGACTGGCAGTATGTCACTTTTTTTTTAAATGGATTTACAGCTCCTGGGTTTATTTTGATGGTGAAAGGACATGAAACAATGGACAAGGTTACGGCACCACAGACTTCCCATCAGCAGAGTGCTTGCGTTTGCACTTTGGGACACTTTGTTGGTATCAAGCATTGTTTGAAGGCATTGTGGAGATTGCTAATGCAGCGTGTACACCTCTGAGGCCCAGTAGCCCGCAGCTTGATATCGCCTGTATTCCCAATGTGAATATGGCTGAGTGGTGATCGGGGACTTGCTGCACCAGAAGCTGCTATTCACTGCAGCAAGCACTACTAGCCCGAGTTAATTGTCCATTATCTACTATTATCTAAGCACTCCCTCTCTCCTTCTCTTTTATTCTCTCTCTCACTCATGATTCCAGTCGCCACCACCGGTTTCCCTCACTCAATATGCCGTATCCACTGCTTCCTTTCCTTCCCTCTTCTACCTACTCCAGCAACCTTATATCAGCGCCGTAGCCAAGTCCAGGCAACCGAGTTCAAATAGTAATAATGATTCCCTTTGTTCCTGAGGTACCCCGAACAGGATTCAGTGCATGTTGTCGGCGAAGCACCGTGTTTAGTTCTTGTCTTATCAGCTCGCTGCTTGAGCAGAAAGTGTTCTCGTGTCTAATATTCCCATCCAGAGTGGAAATTTGAAGCGTTTGTGATTCAGAAAGCTGAAGATGTAGAGAATAAATTTGGATCATACTTGTTTTTTTTTTTTTAGAAATTCTGTTCACTGTTAATAACGCTGTAACAAAACCAAATACAATCCTTAGTCTTACAAATTGACCCTCCTAAATATGTATTTCTCAGAGTCCAGCTCCTTCGGCTGCCCTCCGTCTGATGACGTGATGGATTTATCTGCAGGTGTTTGAGGAATCCTCAGAAATTTCACTTGATGGCACTGTTTTCCTTTTTGCTCCTGCGGAAGCAACAGGGCATGTTTTATGTATGCTGGGCACAATGTGAAAAGCCCGGCTGTGCCACAGATATGTGTGTCTTCCTTTTTTTCCCCCTTGTCCCTGGGCACCCGGGAACAGGCAGGGAGACTGGCAAACAATAAGAAACCATGCGCGCTACTCCTTTTTAAAAAAAAAAAGAAAGAAAAAAAAATCATTACGCCTCAGATAAAACAGCTGCAATGCAAATACAACGTGGCACAGCCACTGTACAGTAGTTGATTAACTTTTGTGTATTCTGAAGTGTTTTTTCATGCTTTTCTCATGCTTCTGGTGCTCAAAGAAGACGTTAAAGAATACATTAGATTGGAGTAATTCTGTCACTTTTCAGCTCTTTGAATTAATTAAAATGTATTCCTCTTGCGCTGCCAGGCATCGCCTTAATTATCTCAAGCCCTGTAAGACCCAGTGCATTTCAGTTCAGTTAAATCCACACTTTCCTCTTAACTGGCACTTGATTTAGTGGGATCTTCACCTGCAATTAGTCTCCCGATAACAGACGCACACTCACATTTACTAATAGACGAGGCTTTTTCTTTTTTTTTCTTTTTTTGTGCTTGCGTCATATTTTTAAGTTGAAATAAATAGTAAGTATTAAATCATAAAATGCGGTTGAAAGGAACAAACGACCATCGTTTGCATTCATCTTCCTGTTGCCGAACAGGGAGGACTTTAAATAGGGGTTGGATGGATGGATTGGGGGGTTCGCTGGGTGGTGGGGGTCAAGATCATATTAAGTGCTCACATTGCAGAATGGCTTAGCATTAGGAAGTGTTGGTGTGGTGGTCCTGCCTCATGAGCAGCCTGTAAAGAAGCAATATATCACAGTGGGGGGAGAAAGAAAAAAAGATCGGGGGCTTGTATTTCAGCATTGTGCGCGTCATAAATAAAGGTGTGCCACACGTAATTGAGGCTCGAGCACGGGGAACTCGGCTGGAGATGAGAAATGGAAATCTGTGTACTGGTAAATAGATAATCACACAAAAGTAATTGAGGTTTTCAAACCCCAATCTAGTCTGCCAGCATGAGCTCGTTTGCATGTTAATCACGTCAGTGATTTCCCTTCATCACAGGGAAGTCCGCGCACACTTCCATAACCAGCTTTTAATTGCATTTAAAATGTCACAGAGGTGGAACACATGTAATTTAGCCAGAACTGTGTCCAAATTAATGGGTACTACTGAGACGCTCCATTGGACAGGGTTGGAAATGAGAGAGGCTGTCCATTGTTTGGGTCTTTATTAGAGACGTCTTCCCGTCTCGCCACGATAACATCGCTGGCGCACCTTTTTGAAGTGTATATCAAGACTTCAAAATGAAATCTGACAAGCATTTTGTGAGCGACTTAACTCTACAATGGATGCCAACTTCTTGCAAAATAAGCCAAATGGATGGACGTTAGCAAAAGGTGGAAAAAGGGGAGCATCAAAGGGAGCGACCACAAAGTCAAAGTGCTGGCGTTTAAAAGCCCGAAAGAAAGAGAGGAATGGTTTATTTTCTTTCATCACCAGGTGTTCTTTGGCGTATAAATTACCGAGATGATGTTTCCATAACACAGCTTAGGGCACTCCAGAGAGGGGAAACCTGCAAAACAGACCTATTTAATTTTTCATAGAGGTGGACCATCAGGAGCAATAAGCCAATATTCCTCTTCCCCTTTTCCAGATGCCTTCTGCACCACTATATATTACCAAAACCCAACCCCCTCTTACTTTTTTCTTTTTTTTTTTTCAACCCCCCCCACCCCACCCCCCCCCCCCCCAAAAAAAAGAAAAAGTTCTGCCGAGACCTACATGAAAGGAAGGAACTGTTGAAATGTTAATTTTACCATCTGCTGTCGAGGCCTGCTACCTTTTTGTGTGTGTGTGTGTGCGCGCGCGCACGTGTGTGTGCGTTTTCTCTTTTCCCTGCCTTCTTTAATTCCCAGTAGTTCTGTTCTGTTTCATGAATGTGCTGCTATTTTGGCCGTTTGAAGTCATGGGGTCTCTGCGAGCGCGGCTTTGACTGGCTGGAAAATACAATGCCACATGGTGGATGGCGCGCACCGTCCCATTAGTTTCCTGTTTAGAGCCCGGTCCCTCCTGGTAACCCCCTGTTTCTTATACCAGTCCCAAGGTTCCAGTTACGCTCCCATGCCCACCTCCGGTACACAGTCTGTCAGTCTGCCTCGCCGACGTGGGTCTGCCCTTCCTCTCTCCCCTTCCTGAGCGCAAAAAAAAAACCTCTTGGGGGACCTATTTAGTCTGTTTATCTTAATGCTGAGGATTTTAATCACTCATTTACAATACCCCAAGCACCTTTTTATCTAGTAAAAGTTTTTTTTTTCTCTCACCACTTTCAGCACATGTTGGTTTTCCTGTGAGCTGAACAGATGCGACGCAGAAACGCAACTTTCTCCGTCGGCCTTTCTCCATCTTTATTTGTCCTGCCTTCTCATCACTGAAGTTGACACTTTTAAAAGCAAAAGGTACATTGCCAAGTTTGCTGTGAAGATCCTGCCAAATGGATAGATTCCATTGTGCGATTTGATAGTTGGCAATTAGGGTGAGACATCCTGTGTGCAGAGTTGCTTAGCATTTTCCTTGGCCGGGACCAGATTGTTTAGTCTGCTCTCATTGTGAGCTGTTTCTGAGCCGCAGTTGACGGTTGTTTGCAGAGCGCTGGGGGAAAATGTGAGAGGGGCCAGTGCCTTTCTCTATTTATTTATTTTCCCCGTCCTTGGAGCTGGAATCTGATTTGTGTTCATGTTTCTCTATTCTCTCTGAGCGGTTTTTAAGTGTGGCTGCTGAAATCTAGACTCTGTATGACCTCACTGCGCGGCCTGTGTTTCATTAATGACCAGCCCTGTGGTTTGGGGAGAGGAATATTTTTCATATGACACCGCCTTGCATTAGCGCGGAGCGGCAGCTGCACAGCCACAAAACCATCCAATTTTGTGGCTTTGAAAGGTGTGAAAAGTTCAGCTCCCTATAGCAAGGCTTGCATTTATAATTATGCCGTGTGTACGCAAGCGTGCGTGTATATGTGTCAAGGAACGGAACTACTGAAGACTTGTAAAAGAAACAAAATTTCAAAAAAAAAAAAAGTCCTCACCTGTTAATGAAACATTTGTCTTTCATTCTCCGTGGCAACCTGTAAAGTAAAGAGTGGGGATATATTTCAGAGCGAGCCGTTTACACACTTAAAGGTTTGACATGCTCCGCCTTCGAGATGCCACCTAAAATAACAAGCAGGAAAATTCAAAGTGGAGTAGGTAGCATTTTCAGCCTGATTCATCCGCAATAAATATTTCTTTCCTACATGATTTTTGTACCGTTTGGACCCTTAAAGTTCCTAAAACAAGCAAATCTTTACAGATCCTTTCTTTTTTTTCACCCCCCTCCCGGTGCCACATCTGGCGTGAGCCGTATTTCTTTGCAGATTGATTGATTTACCAGGCTTTGTTGGAAGAAACTCAAGCAAGCCGCACACCAATTGACTAAGAAGCATGCAACAATTCGCGTGTAGCGAGTCCCTGCACCCCTCCCCTCCAAAGGAGTACAGACACTGGTCTACTGTAACTCGGCGTGGTAACTCGCAGGATATTGAATATCCAAAAGGAAACCTCAGATTTGTCCCGTCCCAAAACAAAGGCTCCTTGTGCTGTCACTCTTCTTTTCTGTTCCCCTCGCTTGTTCCTCGACCACACCGGCCATCACTACACAAAAAAAACAACAATGTGTGCACATTTCCAGTACTCTCCTTTTACTTCTGTCAGCTTGTCGGCGGGAGGTGGAACAGGGAGAGATTGAGGTTAGTCACCGAGGCTCGGGGAGAGTGAACAAAGGAGAAGATTACCTAATAGTCCTGCTATGTATTTGAAGTGGAGCCTGCTGTTTGTTTGGGGAGGTGCAGGGATGGATGTGCTGGGAGATGTCTCGCAGGCAGCTGATGGGTACTTTTAAGCTGTCAGAAACATCCCTTCCGCCATTTGTCTTCCTGAGCAGATAGCAACAGGCTTTCGACGGGGGCCGAAGAAACAACATCGGCGAGAAAAGTTGGCGTTTCCCAAGTTTCGCCGAGTGCTTGAAGCGTTGCCTCCGAGTGTAATTGGGTGCCTCTGTGTAAATTGAGAGTCACCTCTTCGTGGAAGCTAGTTGAACGCCACAGATGCACGCTCCACTCACTATTTTTGGGGTCTTGAGTCGCGCAGCATCTAATGAGTCTGCCCCGAACCCGCGCGTGTTTGTAAACAGTCATCACGCAAGTTGTCACGAGGCATAAAGTTCTATATTGTGCCGGTGGCGTAAATTAATTCACAGTCAGAGCACAAACATGATCAACCTGCTGTAAACCGCTTAATTACGTGCCAAGACCGCACCAAACAAACGGAAACACGGATATTTGTGTGCATCTGCGAGAAATGTATTTAATTTGTCATATAATTCTTCTAAATCAACCTCATTAAAACAGAGTTAGAATGGTGTAGAGTTTTCTCGCTAAAAAGCCGTGATCCACAGAAGATGAGTGAATATTTCACTCTTCCTATTTACATTACGCTCTGCGTTATCAAAAGCACTCTATGGATGACGTAAAAAAAAGAAAAAAAAAGTGTCTTTTTTTAATTCCACAAATTGCAGTCTTTCTTCCTCCTGTGATTTCTGAACAAACAGTTACAACCTTTGATTCTTTGAAATCCCTGCCACCCATTTCTGTTTTGATAAATTGTACATCTCGTCCTATTTTCAAAGTCATCAGCGATTGCTTTTTTGCCACTCAGAGCACTGAACATGGACAGCTTTTAAAGGTAGTGAGTAGGTCTGATAAGTGGCTCAATCCTTGTACTAAAGCATTTTTTACTGAAGGTTTAATAGCTACTGTATAATGAATTATAATGTATTCTCTCCAATTGCAAATTTCCTCTAATATAGCTCTTCCGGCGTAGTGAAAAAGTCCATCTGAATATTATTGTGACCAGCTTTTTAAGAATACAAATCAATTGCATGATTTTAAGTAGTTAGACTCATACTTTTGTTGTAAATTCCCCCCCAATGCCAAATGGAATGGTGCTTGTATAACTGGAACAGCTAACCAATTTCAAAGTAGTGACATTTTTTCCTCCGCAAGATGATTTACTGTGTTTGTGGTACATCACGGTCAGTCCAAAGCCAACTCTGTGTGTGCGTGCGCACGCGCGTGTGTGTTCGTATAAAATACAACTGCTCGGTCAAACATTTCAGCCTAGTTTGAGCTCATTGAAAAGCAATAGGCTTATGAATCATCTTGCTGTTCCAATTTAATGGAACATACCTTTCAATGACAGCGTGTACCAGCACATCATCAAAGTGAAACTTCCAAAGTTCCGCTTAACTTGTTGCTGAAATAGTTTCTCGTTTTCAAGAAAATTGCACCGCGCCAAGTCTCAAGAAGTGTATCGGGGAATCTTCCCTCAAGGAAAAAATTGCCACTTGCATACTTGTCTTTGACCAAAGTGAAGCCCTCACCCACTCCAGGGGAACATATGCTGTTTAGGAAGATATAAAGGAGTAATTTTATTACTCGGTACATCTCCCCCTCAGAAGCCATTTCATTTCTCCTTTCAGCCTCCACAGAAGCCTTTATTTGATCTCATATTCCAGAGTATGACTGCCTCAAACCAGTCGGACTCCGTTTATTTTCATTTGGAAAACACATTTAGTGTTGAAGGGATGGCAAAGGATTTAAGTGAAGAGCGGAGGGTGGGGTGGGGGGGGGGTTCTACTGTGGAAGGGACTGAGGCAAGTTTCTCTATCACATGCTAATGTCCTCCTGCAGGGATTGTTGGGAGCCAAACTTTATATTTTCTTCCCTCAATTTGAATCGGTGTGACTTATTTCTTTTTCAAGGCAATCAAGCAAAATAATCTCTCACATATAAGCACTTTTCGCCCTTTTTTTTCCGCCCTCGCAAATAGCTGTTAAGTTGCATCCATGAAACCGATACAGCTGGATACCCTTTACTCAGCGCTTTGAAAGTGCAGGGAAGAAAAAAAAAAAAAGTGTGCCGTTTATTAGGCAGCACACTCGGGCAGCCCCACATGCAGCTGGACACTGGAGAGGGAGACTTCCTCATAAACTCTGAGCCCTCTGCAGCGGGCACGACACCCGGCTGAACCCACCAGCTTCCCCCCTCAACCGCACACACTCGGCTGTTTAGTAAATCTAGCTGTCGAGGGGAGCCTGCACCTTATACAAAGTCTCACATTTACTAAAAAAAAATCCTCCCTCGTTCTCTCCCCCTCTCTCTCTCTCTCTTTCTCTTTCTCTCTCTCTCATTTATCAGTGTTTCTGTCTGTCTCTCTGCCTGAGCCTGCAGCACCTATATCCTCCCCAGCCTGTGTCTGGTGACAGCACAATGAAAACATTTTTTGTGGAAAGTGTCGTTTCACTGCTCCGGAAGTCCCACTCACCTAAATAGTTCCTTCTCTATGTCTTGTCTGTCTTTTTTTTTTTCTTTCTTTCTCCTCCTTCCTCTTTTTTTTTTGTGTGTGTGGGCGGGGTGAGGTGTGTGTGTGTGTGTGAGGGGGGGTTGTATCACAGCCTGAACTGAAGGCTCAGTTCCTTCTCATTGAATTACCTCCAGATGTACCCCCCCCCCTCCTCCCCAACCCTGCACCCTTAAATTAGTGGCTAGTAAAAATTAGGTTTGAATTAGCCGCGGTGTGGAGAATATGAGCGCCTGAATTTTCCATATAATGAGTTTATTATTCTTTGCTAGAATGCCGTTTCCCCGAAATGAAATGATCACAGCTTTTCTTCTTTTTTTAGGTGCAATCGGTGTGTAGTTAAATGGTGTAGTCGTCATGAATGGATAGTTCCTATGTCAGTGAGCTAATAAGAGAACCATGAAGTCCTCTTCCCTCAGAACCACGAGCTCCACGTCTCGGCAGCTCCTGCAGATTATTCTTCCAACTCTCCCCATTATCTGACTCGTGGTCAGCGTTTGATTTCCATTCGGCACGAAAGTGTTTTTTTTTTTTTTTTCACCGGACGCATTGACAGAATTCCTCGGATGTTAGATCGTGGTATTTGCATCGCATATACAGGTGTTGTGCTCCTCTGGCTGCCAGTGGAGCCTGTCCCGCTGCCACTGGACTGTGCAGACGCGGTTCTGGGAACGATAATGTGTTTGGCAGGAGCCGGAGCGCTGGGATGCTCAGACACCACAGATCACTGTCATAAATGGGTTTCAGATTCGTCGCGAGCAGGAAGTCTCCAACGCATGAGATGATTATTGAAACTCTCACCTTTTGAACCGCCGCCTCATCTCGATGGCTTCTCAGCGGCCGGGGGACGCTAGAATAACACAACAGCCCCGGTAGCATGTACTTTCTCTGCAAGCAGGAATCTAATTAAACGGCAGCTGCCTCCGCTATATGATGATATCTACGACTGTGAGAAGAAAAAAAAAAAAAAAAAGGAAGTTGTCTGCCATGTTCTACTCTTTCATCTAATTCCAATCTGCTGTATAACAGGTAAACTGCTGTGAGCTGCACTTGCTTGTTTAAATTTATCCATCTCAGCTGAGCCTTTGATTCCAGCAACTCATTTAATTCAAATGCGCTTTTGAAGAAAAGCTTTTTTTTTTCCTTTTTTTTTTTTTGGAGAGGGGGGGGTTGGGCGTCGGAGGCGGCTGTGGTGGGGGGGGGAATAAGAGGAGGCAGAGAAGGGCCAATTTAACCTGGAGTGTCTGTCGCTCGTCTACCAGCTCCTTCGTTTCAAGAGGCCCGGTCAGCTTGAACTGTCTGACTTCTGTCATTTCGATCTCTTTTTATTTTTCTGCTGTAATGTATACTTTAATTCCCCGCCCGCCTGCCGTCTTGTGTGCGGCGGCGGCGGCGGCAGAAGCAGCTGGAGGGGAGGTGCAGGTATCATTAAGCCTTGGAGAAGCACCAGCGGAACACTGCTGAGTGCTATACGTGGCTCCTCGCAGAGCGTGTTGATATTTCTGGGCCCAGCGAATGTACAGCCTCGTTTGTTTTCAATAGGAACCCGAGGCCGAGCTTTGGCCCGGGTGCCCCCCCCCCCCACCTCCAAACACACACACACACACACTACCTCCCACCACCCCCCGGCTGCTTACTCGGGCTGTTGATATTGAGTCAAGCAAACACTCTCTCAGGGATGTCCTGTTGGGCACGCTGCCAAAGTCGCAAATGGAAGTCACATGTGGAGACTCCCAAAGGAAAGCAACGAGGCCTCAATTCGCGCCCGTCAACTATATAATAATCGATCGCACGAGTTTTATTTTAGAGCTTGATTGTTTCAAAGCGAGACGAAACGAGCTCGTCTTTATTGACCGATTTTAAAAAATTTCCTTAAATTACCCAAAAATCTCCCTCGAGGAGAAAAATATCATGTTTGTTAGTGTGATTGCAGTAATCAGCAACTCCTCCACCTTCATTGAAAGCTTGTATTTTTATTTTTTTTTTTTTGGGGGGGGTGGCTGTGAAATACATATGCAAATATATTTGGACACTGTCATTATCATCCACTTAATAGGCATTTCATTAGTGATTTCCTGAATGCACGGCGCAAGGCAAGTTGCCATGGATACCCTGGTGCTTAAGTACAGTATATTAAAACGGTGCAGCCTTCCAACCACTTATATAATCACCGGTCCGTAATGGTCTCTGCTGTTCGGCCATAAGCAACGTATCATGTGATCAGCTGGTCCAGGGCTTAAAAAAAACGAGCCCTACCCCCTCATTTGCTTTATTTTTGTATTTATTTAGTACGCAGGACTTTGTGGGTCATGACTTGTGCTTGTGGAACACTTGTGTGGAATATAATGAATGGTGCCGGTCGGCGCGTGTGCTGCGTTTTCATGTGTGTGGTGTTTTTTGATCTTTGGACAGCGGTTATCACTGTCGTCAGGGGGCAGAAGTGGTGTCACTCGTGTTTTTCTGGCTGGCTCTTAAATGTGAGAACAGAGGAGGGAAGTCAAATGGATTATGTCCCCGAAAAAAAGGCGAACATCTTTGTTGGTTTTGGCACCCGGACTTAATGAATACATTCCTGCTGGTCCCTGGAAATCTTTCCTCTGTGCACCTTCTTCTTTGTGTTTTAGGCTTATTTGATTTGGGACTATGTAGCAGATCAGGCCTGTTATTTTAGACGATTTTGAGTCCATAAATAAGGAGAGATAATGACTGTATGCTGTCTTTGACAAGCCATATGGCAGCGCGAGTACTTAGTGGTGGCTCTGTTGTGTTGAAGTGATGATGGCATATATGCGGGAAGCTGCAGCGCCTCACTTTGTCTAATTCCCTGAAGGCGTCGCATGTCACACTGGCTTTAATTGAAAATGAGTAGTTGGTAGTCGGGCGCGTGTGTGTAAACTGCAGAAATTACAGCCGCGCTTGAAGACAGGAAGCAGCATCCGTTGCAGCCGTCGTCACGCCGCTGCTCTGCATCTCACATCCACTGCTCCCCCCCCCCACCACTACCACCACCCGCTGCTGCTGCTGCTGCCGCCGCTGCAGCTCCTCCTCTTGCCAGGGTTGGTACCCAGCTGCTGCCACTGTCACCCCCCTCA
>JAUESE010000037.1:5302020-5313482 GCA_032274725.1 Malacoctenus triangulatus
GGGGGGCGGCTTGTTTATGATGCCATCCCCCATAAACACGACTGAAGTGATGACACAGATAGTGTTGCCTCTTCACACGGTGACACCAGTCGACTTGCGGCCGTTGCTGCTCGACACCCTCGGCGGTGGCAGAGGCAAGCACTCTGTTCTCCCCGGTCAAGCTCTCTGGCACTTCCTCACCTTCAGGTAAAAAAAAAAAAAAAAAAAGAGAGAGGGAAAAAAAAAAAAGTCAGGCAGACTCCGTCTATCCATCCATCATTCATCCATCCATTCATCCACCCATCAATCCTCTGCCATCCATAGTCGACTCCTGGCTCTTGGCTGTGTTTAATGGTTGTGTTTTATTGCCGGGCTGTGTCTCCTGCCTTCCCCGTTGGTCGTCCCACTGTGTAACCGTTCAGCCTTGGTCTGCGGGCTCTGTTAATCTGCTGCTTAATTAGTGCTGATGAATGGCTCTGTGTGTGCGACTGCGTGCGTCCCCCACGTGCATGCGCCCCCGGTGTGTGTGTGTGTGCGTGCTCGCGCGCAAGCGTGTGTGTGTGTGTGTGTGCACCCCGACTTGTGTGGCTTTGTGTGTGCACGCGGGTGTGAACTTGGCTGTGGTATTTTCTGCTCTCCCCCGGTCAGCGTTGGGGTGTTTTTTGTCGGGGATGCTCGCTCGCGAAGCTAATCATTGATCATTTAAATGAAGAGGACAACGATGCAGCTCTGTGATTAAACAGAATGAAAGGGCAGAGCCACTGAATAACCTTTCTTAAGCTAATAACAATCAAAAATTCATCAGCTGCAGATATGTGTTTTAAGAGGGCACAGCTTTTGCTTGAAGTTTGACTTATTTGTTTTTCTCCTGTCTCTCCGATGCGGGGCTGAAAAAAAAAAAACCCAATCCAAACTCTTTGCTGCAGATGTTTAGTTTGAGGAGGAGAGAGGTCACGAGAAGTGATAATTGGTGAAGCACTAATTATCTTTATCAAAGGCGAGCGGGATCATTTGTTTACTTAAATATTGATGAGGGTGAGCAAGGCATGGTATTGGGCTATTGTGGGCATATTATTAACATTTCATAGGGCTTTGTGCAGGAATGCGAGAGGGACTCCTCTTCATAATTTAATACCCTAATGCATAATGAGCTATGTGATTAGTTCACATGGAGAATTGGCCAAACTCCATTTTGAAGGCAGATAATTTACATTGTTCTCCAGAGTCTGGCATATAATAGGTTCTTTAGCGCAATAAAATTAAATGCTACACATTTTATATTTCAGCTTACAAATCCCCCTGGCAGTATTCGTTTTTAACTCTTCTTTTTCTCTCCCCACGTCTGTCTGGTTTTGTTTAAAAAAGGAGGAAAAAAAAACAAAAAGGGGGTTGTCAGTCGGGGGCGATATGAATTTTAAAATTGTTTAACTAAAACACATGTTTACCTACATGTTTTATTTAGAATGCACACTGGCCAATTAACACTGTTCATTAGCCGAGCCGCGTTATTTGTTTTGAAAGTTTAACCAATCACTTTGTTATGCTAATTGTGATGTAATTTAATTTGAGTTGCCGTAATGATGATGCCGCTATTATCCACATAAATGATGCAGTTAAGCAGCACGGCCTCATTTGCATGTGCTTGAAGGGAGAGAGGCTGAAAGGAGCCGGCTCCCATATCACTCTGCTTTAATTTTCCACCTCTGTTCACTCCTGCCCTTTGGGTCTTCCTGGCCTGTCGCTGGCTATTGATGATCAGCACTTTTATCTGAATTTTTCCCCTCTATGACAAAGTGCTCTTTATTTGCCTGCTAACAGATTCCTCGAACTACAATCTGGGGAAATTAAATAATGGAAATATGTGGCGATTAAAAAATGCAAATGACTCCTATATCACACGTTAAGTGAAGGATTGATTTTTGTGCTTCTTCCACCACAGACACACACACACACACACCTCAACACAAATCCTGTACTTTTGACTTATTTTTGGCAGCTCTGTATTTTGGATGTACAGTGTGTGTGTGTGTGTGTGTGTGTGTGTGTGTGTGTGTGTGTGCGTGTGCGTGTGTGTGTGTGTGTGTTTATTGGAATTAACATTTCCATATTTTTTTCATCTGTTGATTTTTATCTTTCTCTTCGAGCTGGACTTCACTCAGACGTGGTTTCGACACTTGGGTGTGTTTTTGAAACGTGAACGCAGTCAGACCGAACACACACTGCCAGCTCGCGTCGGTGTGTTTCTGTGAAATCTCTGTATTTTTTAATTTCTAACTCATTCTTTTCTTTCGAGCATTTTTTTTCCCATAAAGTCCTCGACCTTGTTTTGGAGGAAAGTGCGTCCGAGCCAAAGTTAAAAGCTGCTCGATATCTGTTTTGTCGTGCTTTAGACTTTGGTCATTTTTCTGTAGAGACGTTATTTATTTTCCTTCTGGACAACCTCCCTCCCCCCCCCCCATCACCCACTTTTTATGCCTCTAATTGGTTACATAAATCTTATCTGGTATGAATGAGAAATGTTGCGGTGTTGTCAACTGCAATCTTCACCCTTATTTACCAATTCATTAAGATCTATCGATGCAGGACTGCTGAGAGGGAATGACAACATAAATCAGAGCTTGAGACATAATGGCCCTAATCAACCAGAAATAACTGGAAACGTCACAATGAGCTATGTCTCTGTAGCAGCGCGCCGGCCGCCGCTCTGCTCCCCGCGCCCGTCCGCTGGATGTGCGCCGCCACCGCCGAGAGGAGTCGGATCATCCAACTGTCATTAGCTCCTCCGGTTTCTTCCTCAGCCCCCCTCCTCCTCCTCCTCCTCAAAAATAAGTCCTTTCACTTCTTTCTCTGTTATCCACAGCGACCCCGTCCTAATGGAATAAACCAGCTTTTCCGAGTGGAATACTTCCACGCGCGAGGTCTATAAATACAGTCAGGTCGGAAGTGCCCTGCATTCAGCGCGCACCTCCTCTGCTCTTGATAAAGATGATTGGACGAGACAATGAGGCCTCCCCTCTTTATAGGTCAATTAGCCCTGATTAGGTGGGCCGAGTTAATTAATGGAATTGGCAAATATGCAAATGAGAGCCGACTGATCGGCTTTCGTCACTGTCTCGCTCGCCCACAGCGGCGGCGGGCGGGGGTGGGGGTGGGGGGGGGTGGGGGGGCTGCCTGCGGCTTCAGCAGAGCGAGGTGGCGGCTGGGGAACATGTAAATGATATGGGACGAGCCTAAATGCAGGAGAAAACTACTTTCTCTCCTCCTCTTTTCCACTGGCGGTGAAGCTTCTGCTCTCGCGATCTCGGTGCATTTCACAAGCGTCTGTCGTTCGAGCACAAACGCACGTTTCTCATATGTTCAATTTCATTCATCATTTGTCCCTCTTTTATCGTTTATTTAGATTTTTGCCATTTTTCCTCTTCCTTTCTTGTGTATTTTATTAGTAACCGGATGGCTCATGTACAGTAACTGTTTTCCATTGTCATATCTGCGAGCTGGTCGTATTCATGTAACATTAATTTGTATTAACGTACTATCATGCTCACCATTCACGAGTGGCTCTTGCATTTGATTCTAAGGAGACATTGTGCAGACTGTACAATTGAACATGCACTTTACACTCTTTCCCCGCTTTTTCTTTGTCGTTTCTCTTTTTTTTTTTCTCCTCCCCTCCTTTCTGTTCTCCACGAACACTGACTCAGACACTCACACAATCCATTCAGGGACACTTGCACGCTGTGGCAAATAGTCTGTCTTTTATCTTATTCTGTCTCATCTCCTTATTGTAAATAGAAGAGAATTAAGTTCTGAACATTCTCCACTGAATGTCTCCTATCACAGAACTACAATTTATTGTCGGCTCAAATGAAGAATTGAAATACAACTGAGGTTTTTTTTTTCTCTCAATGTAGGGCTCATTGGACAGGAGATAACCACATTTGATTCTGTTGCTTTGAATAATGTTAATCCCGAAAAAGGCAAAGTCCATTATTCATATTCATCTCTTTTCATTTGGCCCCACTCCTGATTTTGTAAATATGATTTCTTCAGCCCCTCTTTTTTTTTCTCCTCACCTCCAATCTTTATTCACCGGTAAAGCACTTGTGAAATTCCTCTATCTGAGAGCAGAAACCATTACCATACACAGGTTTAGAAGAAGTAGTCATTAATGCTCTTTTATGGTGGCCCTTTAGTGCCAAAAAGGAAGCTTTTAATTCCAAGGCACGGCAAGCCTGGCTTGCCTTTACTTAATCCGGGCGACTGGGTTGCGCCGTGGCTTTTCCAAGTGGTCGTTTTTCCATCTCCAGCTCCAAACTGGTGGTAATGAATTGCTTGTGGTGTGACAGCTCACTGTCAGGGAAAAATTACATTTCACACTCTGCTTAAAAACAAATACTTTACCCTAATCAGAAGATTTTTTATTGAAAGCATTAATAAATCTAGATTCTGATTAAGTTCCTAAACTTTGTCCTCTCTCCATTATTTGGCCTTTGGATGAAATTCATCACTTCCAAATGCAGCGAGTTTTCAATGCCATTTTTTTTTTTTCCGTCAGCACATACGTGGCATTTTGATTTATTAAGCAATCTGAAGTATTGAATATGGGAGCTCCTGCCCTTGCCCAGTTACTTCTTTATTTTGTATGCATAGTAACTTATGGCACTGATGAATTAATTTCACTCAAGCACAGAATCGGTGATTATTTTAAATGGTAACCATATCACGACTTGATCAGAGAGCTGTGAGGAGTCAGCAGAGTGTGAAATGTAATTTCTACTATTTTATTTTTTTTATTTTGATCTCCGAAAAACCGAAAGAATTCCAGCCTGCCACCTGAAATGTGAGCTGATAATGAACGGACGTCTGGGATCACAGATTTACAGGTCACCCCCCTCCCTTCTTTCTTTTTTTTCCCTTCCTTTGTCATCTTAATGAAAATATTTTGTGCAACTCATGCATATAAGATGAGGAAATGGATCAGTGTTTTAGATGGAGACAGAGCGGAGAACATCCCCACACTGAGAACGGATCGCTCACAGACAAAACCAGTGTGAAGCCAGTTGTGTGTTTCCAGCGTGGTGTGTCTGCATATGTGTGTGTGTGTGTGTGTGTGTGGGTTGAATTCCTCAGTGTTCCCCAGACATTGTTGGAGCCCAGCAGACAGCTGTGTATTCCCACTAGATGGATGGCCAGTGTCATAGTGTGTGTTTACTGCACATGATAGAGCGGGAGACAGGCCAGGTAATGAGGCTACATTAAGGGCTTTTAGAGCTCGCAAACAAAGATGGAGGGCTGCTTCTTTCCCCTTTAATGATAGGTGTGTGTGCAAAACTGGGGGGGAGAGAGAGAGAGCGAGAGAGGAGGGGAGTGTGTGTGTGCGTGCGTGCATGAGCCAATGAATGGCTCAATTTTCCTTACACCTTTGTTGTGTCACTTGTGGGAAGAAAGAGGAGAAATTTGACCGATGTCTGAGGCCAAATGTGCCATCAGGACACTTTTTTTTCCCTCCAGATTCCTGATAAATGGAGTTGTGAGCGTAAATACCTGCCGAGGGAGAAAAAGCGAACAGGTGTACAATTGTGCGAGGAAAGAGACAAAAACTCGAGTTGTCAAATGGAGCTCCATCAGGACACGGCTCATCCTTCATAGAGATGTTGGAGTCATCAGTGATAGCAGGAAATTTGTGCCAGAATCACTATCATCTCCCCTCGTGAAGCTATACATCTTCAGCGTTACCAGCGTATTACCAGGTAATAACAGGCTTCTTCTGCTTCCGATCATGATAATAAGTGGTCTAGCCCCCCCTCCCCACCCACCAACCCACCCCCACCTCATAGGAAGATTACAGCTTGAAGAAATGGCATCAAATAGTGGGTGTGTGTCGAAATTCAGAACTCCGGCAATTTCTGGATGTCAAACACGCGTGCGGGCAAGCCGGCAGCCCCCGCACGAGCCGCGTTAGAGCCGTCCGCGCCCCCCCACCCCCACTCCCAAGTTAGATGTCATAGCTGGGGGTAGCGTGGCTCCTTCCAGGCCAGTCGGTTGAGGACAGGCCGGGCCGGGGTCAGGGCTGGTACCCCCTCTGGGGAACACGCATGGAGGACGCGTGGTGGGCAAATACACGGACACAAATGTAGATCCTGGCCTCACGCGGTCACACCCTCAGGTGATGAGTATTGTCACTGTCTGTTTTCTCCCAAGTACTGTGTGTGTGTGTGTGTGTGCGTGTGCGTGCGTCAGTGTGAGAGTGTGTGACAGTTCCATCACCCCCACAGTCAGATCGGCAGCTCGGTCGCCGGCTCGTCATTGCAGCCTGGCTGTGTTTCTAATTGACATTCTAATTGGCAGATTTGAATGCTGCCTTTAGATGGCTAATTAATTTATCTCACCGCTGTCATTAAGGTTAAAGCACCATCTGATCTCTGCGAATATACTTTGCATATATCTGCATTATCATTATGTTGCAGCACGAAATATTGTACCGGTTTTATTTCGTAGGTGGGCAGAAAGATTATCACAGATTAAAATTGTTTTTTAATTATTTTTATTTTTTTTGGGCTTATTCAAATAACTCCTGAAGCGTCTTTTTTTTGTTTTTGTTGAATTTTTTGGGGATTTTTTGTTCTATTTCTTTATAGAACATTAACTTTTTATACACAAGTAATTACATGTAAGCACATAAGAAAAAAGAAAAATTCATTGCTTAATATCAAAGGAGCAATTTCCCCTGATTTCCACCGCAGTTTGCATTGCATTCACATGTTATTAAAATTCCTTATTTCCTCATCTCATATATCTTCAAGTTTTCTGAACATCCATCGTCGATCCAAGAAAGAAAGAAAGCAGGAAAAAAAGAGGAGAGATCCAAGCTCCATTAGAATGTTCATAAAAACGTAGTAAAGGCAATCAGACAGTCTTTCTCTGAATATTTTAAACATCGGGCATGTAAAATTTATGCCTAATTTGAATACTTATTAGCCGGCTGATCTCGGCTGCAGCCTTGAGTTTCTTATGCTGAGATTCATCACCGGATTGGATGTCACATTGTGCCAGTCCCCCCTTCTCTCTCTCTCTCTCTCTCTCTCTCTCTCTCTCTCTCTCTCTCTCTCTCTCCCCCCCTCTTTCTCTTGCACCCCACCCCAAACCACCCCACCCCACTCAGAAACCACCACCTACTTTCTCCCTCCCACTCACTCTGCTCTCTCTCTCTCTCTCTCTCTTTCATTCTCTTTCTGTCCCTCTGTCTTCCTTCCTCACCCCCCCCCCCCTCCACGCCGTTCCTCTGCGTTGCCGTTCCTCTCTCTGTCTTTTCTCACTGTGTCTCTCTCCATCAGTAGTGAGAGCGGTGGCGGTGGCGGCGGCGGTGTTTAACAGGGGCCTGTTTGTTCACAAGCACGCCTCGTCCTGGCCTCTTCCCTATTTACTTGTGTCCCGGGCAGCTGTCGCCCTGCTCTGTGTAATAGCTCAGCCCTGTTTGTTCTCCCTGCCTAGATCCTGTTTATCCTGGCTGTGGACATCCTTTAAGGCCTGTCCTGTATCTGCCCCTCGTCAAACACTCACACACACACACATAGACACACTCACACAAACACAAGCGAAGGACGTGTACACACTTCTATTAAAATGGTATTTACAGGCCAAAGAATACACACGGCACCCATGTGAGCTGGGCACAAATGCTCACAAAAACACCTTTACACGCGAGCAGAATCATCTGTTAGTTTGCTCCTATGGCAAAAATGGAGGGACAAAAAGGTGTTAAAATATAAAAAATGCCTCCTAGATTTTTTCTTTTTTATGGACAAACTTCATTTGGTATTTAATTTCTATTTAGAAGATATTTATTCCTCTATCTTTTCTTTTTTTCACCCAAATTATAGTTTTTCAATATTAGAAATAAATCTTCTCTGAACACAGACGGCAAAAAAAAATCCATGATGCATTTTGAGTCATTGGCTCGGAGTGTCGTTTTATTCATTGTGAGAATGTCGACGTGTGATGTTGGCGGGGCTCCTCTCTGCCCCAGCGCAAGTACAGAGCATTAAATGCAGGGGGATAATGATAAAACATTTATTACTGGAAAGAGAGGAGCTAATATGCATAATTTATGCTGTTTTTAGCACAATCATTAGTGATATTCGTGATAGAATTTTCTCCCTTTCTTGCCTCCTTTTTTTTTTAATTTCCTCTGTCTCTCACCAGTTTTCCATTTCTAATAGACGCTGGCAGAATTAATTCAGTTTTCTTGTATTTATTTACACTTGTTAAAATTTTTGTTTTGGCTCGTGATTCTCGCACCCGAAAAGTTTGATTGCAGCTCAGCGTTTTGGTTTTAATTGCATCTCATCGAGAACGGAGATGATTTTTACCCCCCAAAAACATGAATGTATAAGATTTGATTAAAGAAGAGGGTTTAAAAAAAAAGCACAAGGCAATAAATGACACACGAGCATCCTTCCTCTATGGAAGCCTGCGAGGCAGATTTTATTTAGCCTCAGTGAGGATGACAAACCCATTATACTGTTCATCACCAGCCCAGTACCATGTGATTCGGTGCCTCCTCCTCCTCCTCTCCCTTCTCTCCTCCTCCTCCTCCTCCTCACCCCTCCGCCACCAAATTTTTAATTTTGCATGATTAGCTTTGCGTCATTAGGCAACTTCATTCACATGCGAAACGCACTTAAAAATCTGACAGCTTCAAGAAGGCAAATATTTTAGGAAGCTTCTGTTTTTTGGGTCGGCGGTGCTTAAAGTGCGCTGCGGATTTTGGTAATCAAGCTTCTGCTTATTTGTCATTTACATTTTCAGGAAAGCATTTTGTTGATTCTGAAAACACTGAGTGATTTTTTTGCTGCAAAAACACAAAAACTAATAATGATAAATCCAGGTGCTTTTACACGTGTTCAAATTTCAGTGGATTAAAACACATTTGAATGCCGCTCCCATTTCAAAAAGCACCAGGACATGCATCTCTTTGTATTGCTTCATTTACACAATAAATGCATAATTGCTCCTCCTGCATCCCCCCATTCTCCTCTTCCCCCTCCCTCTTCTTTAAATGCTTTAATTTGCAGAGGGGGGACTGAGGGCTTGATAATGGAAGCGTAAAAAAAAAAAAAAAAAAAAATAGGAGGGAAAAAGGGGGGAATTGTAACCAGAAGAGCCCTAACTGGTGCCTCTTAATCACTTCTAGGTTTTAAATCATGATGATGCAGGAGTCGGCCACAGAGACAATAAGCAACAGTTCAATGAGTCAAAATGGAATGAGCACCCTAAGCAGCAGCCAATTAGAGGCTGGCAGTAGAGATGGGAGATCAAGCGCTGGTGACACAAGCAGCGAAGTAAGCACAGTCGAGCTGCTGCATCTGCAACAACAGCAGGTAAGTTGTGTTTCTCCCCCGTCTCGTCTCTCTCTCTCTCTCTCTCTCTGCCGCTCGCTCTCTCCCTCACTCTGTTTCCCCCCCTCGCTCTCCCTCTCTGCTCTGCTCTGCTCTGCTCCGCTCAGGCAAGCGCTGGGGTGTTCTACATAGGCAGGAGGCACCATGAATTATTTTGTTGTTTTGTGTGCGTGTGTTTTCTTGTGGAAGCGAAAGGAGAGGAGGGAAAAAAAACAACAAAACATTGTTTGCACAAGAGGCTGTTTATGTTGTTGGTAAATTTTGTCAGTTTGTTGTGCTGTCGGCACGTTTTTGCTTGAAGCCTGCAGATGATAGTGAAAGTGTTTCTGCTGTGACTCTTGTAGTTGTTTATGGATTTTGCACAGTTTTTTTTCCGCCCTTTGCATTGTGTTTTGTACATTTATAGAGCAGCCATGTGAGGCCATGTGAGAAAAGCCGTAAGCTTGTGTGTGCCTGAGAGCGTGCGTGTGTGTGTATGTGTGTGCGCGACTGGGACACAGTGAGAGAGGAAGTGTGTATTTGAGGATCGTACGGACCAGTTTGGGCAGCGTGTGCGTCTGTGTGTGCGCATGTATGTGTGTGTCATGACGGTGCTGTATCCACCAGAGGGCCTCCTAACTCGGCACTAGTTGGAGGCACTCACACGCACGCACGCACACACACACGCACACATTCACACAGACCAACCAGCGGCAGAGAAACCTTTGACCGTAGCACTTTTGCATGCAGCCTCTCCGTCTCACTTCCCTCCAACTTGATGATTTTTGTTCCTTCATTGCTTGTTTATTTCCTTTCTCCTGAATCTTTCTGGGTTGATGCACAAACATCCAAAACTGTTGTCTTGAAATGCGATTTATTTCCCCCCCCCTAAACCCGTGTCTCATTGTACTGACACTATTCATCTCGGAGCAAGAGTTGTGGGGGCAGGGGGGTTGAATGAACTGCAGGGGGGGTCTTAGAGGTGGTGGTTGGGGGGCAGGAGTTGTGAAAGTCAGTCGCCAGCAGAGCAAAGGAGTCAAGTGTCTCTCGTGTCTTTTCACGGTGAATGATGGCTTTGACAGTTTGCCAAAAGAGCAGCAGGAGATTAGGTCAGAGGGCCATGCTGCAGGGTGGTTAGGAGTTGTGTGGGGGGTGGGGGTGCACTACGCCACGGGTTCGTAGCGATGCGTGCTGTCCTTTTGGCATGATGGGAATTTTCAGGCAAGTGTATATTTGTGTGTGTGTTTTGGGAGGCAGCTGAAGCCCCGTGGTCAGGCTGGTCGAGGGCATGGACACCGATGTGTTTCCCTTTGTATGTTCAGTGTTGCAAAATGAAGCCGATGTCCCGGAGCACCCTTACCCCGCTTTCCCGGACATCACCTCTTCCTCCCCCCCCCCCTTCCACACACACACACACAATCCCATCCCGTCCCAAACACCCATCCTCCATCTACCGCACAACCCCGGTGGTGCTGCTGGTGGCTGCGGCGGCATCGTGGCACTGTGGCCTCAACCCCGATTTATCTCCGCTCTGCCATTCCACCCCCCCCCCTCCTCGCACTCACACACACAGACGTGTGATTGGGGTCAATTCTCTCCCTCTCTCAGTCATCGCTCTACTACATTTGAAGGTGTTGGGTAGAGAACTGCCTTTTATCTGCGTCAATCGTCTCGGCAGATAGAGCGTCGAATCGAAAAAAGATAAGAGAGCACGATAAAAAGATGCTGTGAAATTGTTGTTACATCGAAGCCAGGTTGAAGTAGAAAAAACCCCCGAATGAAACATGTTCAAAATGTACATTCGCATATATATATTTTTTTTTAAATTATGTGATTAAAAATCGAATCTCTGCAGTAGATCAGGAAAAAGAAATTGAAGTCATAAGAAAAATGTGTGTAAATGATCTAAAAACAAAATCGAAGCTGTTGAGATATTAATAAGGGAAAAAGGCCGCGAGACGGAGGGGAAAAAGGCGACGTAAGCATAAAGTGTCTAGTTAAAGTGTGCGAGATGGACGTTCGGCTGCGAGCCGTGGCGGTGGGTGCGTGGGGCTGGGGGGGGCGGGGCGGGGGGGGACGGGGGGGGGGGGGGTGGGACAGGGTGCG
>JAUESE010000037.1:5322384-5333340 GCA_032274725.1 Malacoctenus triangulatus
AAATACCCTCCACTTCTCTCTGTCCGTCTCTCTCTTTCCTCCCCTCTGTCTCTTTGTGATAGTATATTGTGGCGACTCACAGTTGTCAGCCTCTAAAGGACTTCCCTTGGAGCAGGCAGTAGATAAAGACCTTTGCTGAATGGTCCTGCTGTCATCTTATCTAAATGGAGCGCTCCAGCGCAGGTCAAAGTGAAGACGGCGCCGACGCCACCAGCAGCGATGCAGAGCAAAGAAAGTGAGCACATTGAGGTGGTAAATTGAGTTTTATAAGTGATGAGGCTTTGAAACGCTGCAGTGAGACAATAGTCAGAAGAAGGAGCAGAAAAGAAGGGCTTGTTTGGTGAGCAGCTAACATACAACAGCTTGGTTTGTACAGGGGCCTCTCAAAGAATTTAATATGCTGTGGAAGTCTAGAAAAAAAATCATAATATTATCAGATTTGTTGGCCATAAACTGTCAAAAATACTGAATGACAGTATCTCTAAATATTACAATATTTTTTGGGACATTTTTCATCGGAGGCTTATTAATAATATCAATATAAAACGACTCAAAACCTCTTTTTGAGATGCATCAGTAGAATCGTGACACATCTTCAATCAAATTTATGGTGCAGGATCCAAAACAAATACATTTTCAGTCGAGTAAAGAAACGGTTTGGGAATAAGATTCAGCATTAGGGTTTTAAAAAAAGTTTCTCTCCTGAAGTAGCACACATATATCATCGTATTTGCACGGAATATCCATGGTGACAGCAGCGGGGGGTGGCATGTTAGTGAATATTAGCGGTTGCAGTGAGCGACAGCAGGCCGCGCTCTCTGTTATTACTGGCACGGCCTCGCAGCCTCTCTGCAGACACGTACATATCGGCGCATACGCGCCCTTCAACTCTCAGACGCAAACACGCACACTTTATCTGTGATGGGCAAAACAGACCCCGCATTTTGTCTTTTGTTAGTGGAAAAAATAAATGCGAGGTTACACAATGGAGCGAGACACCCACCCTCCCAACCTCACGAGCCTCCCCCGCTCCCTCCCTCCCTCCCTCCCGCCGCCACTGAGTGCTCCTCTCCTCCATACAAGCTTTTTTTTTCTTCCTGGGGAAGGAGCGAGCAAATTCATCTCGTCAATCCTCCCGGGACGGTGTAGCTATGCAGCTCTGTTTACTGTGGTAGAAAGTTAATATAAATTTTCATCAGTGAGAGAAGTTTACACATACGATTCTATTTGTCCTTCATTATTAGCACCTGAGTCTGGGGCTGGGTAGGCATAATTGTCTACAGACACAGGCCAAATAGATGCAAGGGGAAGGCAAATAAGCACACCCCAAAATAATTTGATGCTTGTGTGTTACAATCCTCCGCCCGAGGAATTCTTAATCTAGAGAATCAATAAACAAGAGGTGAGAGAGGCGAAGAAAGAAAAGATTAGAGAGGGAAAATGAATCGTATGATATGAGTGCATGGGGAGAGAGAGAAAAAGAGGAGGGGGGGGGGGTGAATGCAAGGAGACTGTGAAGAGTTTAACCGAACAAATGATGGATATACAAGACGGTCTTCCAAACACATTCTGGGTTAGGAGACCAACAAAATGCACAAGAGAGAATAAGTTTGCTGCGTTTTTGGCCCCCAAACTTTCACTCTGCTGTGTGTGTGTGGAGCAGCTGAAGTAGGTGAAAACGCAGAGATAGAGATAGCAGAGCGGGACACAGAAGCCCATTGTTCTGCCGGATAGCTTTACCTCTGTCCTGAGGCCCGAGCAGATTCTCCATGGACCTCTCCCACCCTCTCTCTCTTTCTCTTTCTTTCTTTCTCTCTCAGTCTGTTGATTTATTGAGTCATACATTAAAACGCTCATTACTCCTACATACTTTCCAAATTTTCCTTTTCTCTCTTTTTTCTTCTTCCCAGCTCCCTCATTCTTTATTCCCTCTCACAGAAGCCTGAGAAATCACCCGTGCATCGTAGTTGGAACCTGTAACGACTGTATTGTGGTCGCTCGCAGTCCGAGCTTTATCAGGGCCAGACTGCCCAAATTTGGTCGTGCAGGAAGATTGCGAGGGACTTGTTGACCACACTTCGTGGTGTTTGCTTTGCGAGTGTTTGTTTTTTCTCCCTCCCGCATCAGCTTCTCATGCTGCCATCTGTGCAAGGAGGTCAAAAGAAGTGGTCTTTTTTTTTGAGTTAACCCAACCCAGGTGTGTATTGTGCTCCTTGTGGGCCTTTGTGGCGCTGATAAGGGGAACTGAATGTGACGCCATTGTTGAAGCGCCGGGCACCGTCGCCAGAACTGACCTTTATGAAAGGATGGGAGTCTTTTTATCCTGCCGTCTGAGTCACTTAAGGAGAGTGCGATCAATAGCAGCTATATGCCGTCCGATGTACAGGCGTGAGAAGTGGTCGCGGCTGCTTTTGCTGTCGTGGCATTAAAGGTAACGGAGCGGCGTCCGCCTCAGATCCTCCGATAGAATAGACGCGTTTTCTTTAAAAGTTGTGAAAATCAAATCGGGCCCGTCCACGTGGCCCAGCTGCGCCCTCAAACGACTGCATGATGATCCAATCTCCCTCCGACAACAATGTCTAGTCACGCTTTAGTCGTTTTGACAAACTCGGGCCCCACTTTGGCATTCAGACGTTGTATAGGACAACTTTTCCCGCTCCCCCCCCCCTCTCATTTGTCTCTCCTCTCCAGCCAGCCCCTCCAAATCCGTATCCATCCATCCATCTGCCCCGAATCCACTTATATAAGGAGATAGGGTGTAAATATTTTGGTGTGGAGTGTCAGCGCATATCTTCCCCGCCAGCGGGCCGGCAGCCTCGCTCCAATCAGCCATGTTTGTTTGTTCAGCTTAAACTGTTTGTGCCTTGTTTTCCATGGCATGTGACTCCCTCCAGCTTGATAAAGAGTCACGCTTTTTCCTTTTTTTTGCCCCCCCCCCCCTCCTTCCGTCTCTGTCTGTGCTTCCTGGAAGCAAAGAGAGATAAGCCTTGTGGTGCGGTACTGTGTCCCCGCGTGTGTGTCTGTGTGTGCGAGTTGTCAAAGCTGTCAGCATGACTGGAGTCGTTCTGGCCGACAGCCTGGTGTTGAACATGCAGCCTTTCACGCCCTACAACAAACACATACACACGCGCATGCACACCAAACATCTGTTCCGCACACCACAGAAAGGCCCGCGTTAATCGTGACGCAACCCGGCTTCTCCCCGATCAGCGATTGTTACGCCGTGTTTACGGCCGCTTTCTGGAACGCCGTGTGGAAGCCGCGGCGCCGCACGGGCGTACCTGTTGAGCGCGGCTTATTTCACACGTGTGTCATCACTCCAATATCGGCTATATCCCCCCCGTAATAACAAACAACTCCCAGGAAGTGATCTGCACTGTCCAAACACAATGTCACAGCCCCTCAAATATATCCAATTCCAATGACACGGCTGCATCTAATGCGGTCTCCGGGTGGATTTGGAAGTGCGATACTTGTAGTGGATGGCTTATGTCCCTCCACCAACACCAGCAGCTCCAGACTCAATAAGCAATCTGGAGATTTGTAATGGTTTGGCCCGGCATCGCGGGGCCTGCTAATGTATTTCATGCTTGTTTAAGATCCGTGCATGCTCCTTACAAAGGTGCATTGTGATCGCCTTTGCTTATTACCCTACGCTGCATTGAAGTGTAGTTGTGTATGGAGCTGGGAGAGTGGGGGGATAGTGGGAGGTGAGGGGTGAATGGATGGTTGATATATTTTCTCTCCCCCCCTCCACTCTTTCTTTCTATCCCCCCCCCCCCACTCCTTTCTCTCTGTCAGCCTCCTCTCACTCTCGTTTTCTCCCTCTCCAGTGATCTCTGCATGCCTATTAATGTAGCAGAGGAATGCCTGTGTAAACATTCTTGTTTCTCAGTCCGTTTCGCATAATAGTCGCCTGTATCGCCTTTCTCCTGACCTCACTATCTGAAACCAATTACACCAGATCCATTTGGGCTGAATCTTATTTTCATAAGGATCCCCGTGTCGCAGTCTTGGTCGCTCTGTGTTATTTTCCCCCCTCTTATTTTTTCCTCTTTTCCAACCTCAGTGATGGATATCAACATCAAATATGCCTCTGAGTGCCTTGTTATTTATATAGCGGGGCCTGGCTCTTTTTCTCTCTCCCCCCCCCTTCTCTCTCTCTCTCTCTCTTTCTGTCTGGTTCGCTTTCTCATTCTGAAGAATGTGTCACATTGTGCTGTTTATACAATGTGTGCATTAATAGAGCCGGGATGTCATTTTTCCGTGCATAGCAACCCAGGTTAAATAGACGGTGCGTCTGCACTCGTCTGTGTTTTCGTCCGCTCCAGCTGCTCTTCAGCCAACTTTTGATGACTTTCCTTGGCATTTGGTGCTTTTTTGTGCTCAGAGATGGGCTTCAGCTTACCATCGACGCCGAGTGGGGAAGTGGGTGGCACAAATTGGTGCTTTTTACTGTAATGGCTGAATACTCAGAGCCGGCGAAAGTGAGGGGACGGGGGACTTTTTATTCCTCCCCTACCTTCCACACCATCATAAACTCCCCGAGAGAAAAAAAAAAAAGAAAGAAAACGTCTAACCCCGCTTCCATTGAAGAGGTGACAGACAGTTTCAGACATGACAAACCACTCTGGGAAAGTTTGGCCAGTGTTGATAAGGTCTGTTTGGAGAAGTACTTTTTTATGCAGTCTGAGCAGACTCCTTTTTCTAATAAGCCTGGTGTGGTTGATGCCTCGGCTTCACCCCTCCGCGTCACCCCTCCTGCCTGCGCCTCCCTTGATATTTACTTGGCCTGGATATTGGCAGTGCGGTTAAAAACATCTCTTTCTTTGTACTCTTGACCGCGTGTAATATATCGAGTGGCTCTCTTGACTTTGGGTATAACACAGCAAGTCATTATTGATTCACACATGGATAAACATTTCCCCCTGACAGCTACCTTCAGCTGCACTCGTCAACCGGCGTTCCCTCTAACTACTGTGTGCAGGACTCAATAAGCCTTATAATTACTTTGATTCACCAATCATGGCGAGATTAATTAGGCCCTGTGTTTTAATTAGCAAAGTGATTGGCTGCATTCAAGGAATTTGTGTTGCCTTTTACATTCGGCTAAAAACACGGAGGCAGAAGCGGAGGAGTCCCGTCCTGTTTTTGTCGACAAGCAGCTAAACTTTGTGCGCCAGCTTGATGCAGGTGTTGATGTGTGTTTTGAAGAGAAGCCAGAGCTCGGTTTACAGATGTCACAGCACACACACACACACACGAGCGCGCGCGTTCTCACACACACACTCGCATATAAACCGCTGGCGACTTGGCTCCTCTTACCAAGGAGACAGATCAATGCAGTTAGGACTCAGTGCCAGTGTAATGTGTTTGTTTACTTGAGTTCAGAAAGCCTGGCTCCTCCTGAGCAGCCAGACAGACCCCCACCTCTACCTCTGCGAGCACCCACCCCTCCTCCAGTTCTGTCTTTTCATAATTGATCAGGGGGGTGGCTGTGTTCCCCGAGGGTTTGAGACATGGCAACTTTTTTTTTACCCTCTCTCTCTCTCTCTCTCTCTCTCTCTCTCTCTCTCTCTCTCTCTCTCTCTCTCTCTCTCTCTCTCTCTCTCTCCTGTCTTCTCCTCTTGTTTGCTCAGGATCTCAATGTACTAGTTCAAACATTGTTCCCACCAGCTGGCAGAGCTGCGCCATATGCACGCCCTGTCAAGGCAGCTGTTGTCATGGATACTGGCAAGCGCCAGAAAATAAAATGAGAACCCCCTGATTCCTCAGGAAGTGTCACTCTCCATCTGAGTTTTTTTTTTTCCTCTCCCTCTCTTTCTTATTTCTTGCTTCTCCTCCTACTAGTCCTCTTCTTTTTTCATCAAAAACGAAACACCTGTGAAGTTGTTGTGTTGTGTTGTGTGTGTATGTGCATGCATACTTTTTTTTTTTTCACCTCCACTCCCACTTGATGCTCGTGGGCCCCCAAACAATACAAGGTATACGGTTGTGTGGAGCAGCAGCAGTAGCAGTAGTAGCAGCTGTGCACAATGTTCTTTTCTGCCAGACTTCTTTCATCCGCCTGCTCTTGAAGAATCGGAGTGAAGCTGCTCGCCCAGCTGCCACCGTACCTGTGAAGCTGGAGCTCGCTCACTCGCTCGTCACACACACACACAGACACAAACACACACATTCGGTACACACGGGCAGGCGGGAGGGGATCTGTAATCCCATCAAACCCTAGAGAAATAAATTACGCCACATCCCAGCCTCTCTGATTCTTATCATATCCATGTCTGGCAAACACATCAAAGGGCGCTGATGACGATTCCCACAATTTACAAATATGACTTCCTCATGTCATGCGTAAACAGGCCTAATATCACCAGGCAGGTGAACGTCGCTCCCTCTCTCCACCAACCTTCATTTCTCTCCCTCCATCACCCGTCCTCTGTGCATAAGCACCCTTAATGCATAGTGTAAAACCTGTGCTGCTAGTTAATTCACTCTAAATGTAATCTGATGTTGATTTTGTCAACTTTAATTACAGCTCCCAGGGACACTTCACATGGTGCTGCCTCTACTTCAAATTGATATTATGAATATGCAAATGCGGTGGTAATTTGCAGAGAGGAGTGGGTATTTCAGTTGAGCACACACTAGACAGGTCAATTCTACTCTGCCTTTTTTTTTTTCTGCTGCCCCCCCCCTCACACTCTTCTTCATGGGTGCTCTAATAAAACTGTATTTATTCTCCGTGAATTGCTACTAAAACATATCTCCTGATTGGTGTTAACCGTGTCAACAGCCAGGTGACATCTGACACTTCTGTAAAATTTTGAATGATCCGCACCCTGAGGAAGTCGTTTATTTCCGCTTTCTCCTCGTCCTTCTTTTGTTTTTTTCTCTTTTTCTTGCTTTTCTTTTTCTCACTGTCTTTTGTCTTTGTGTTCTTTCCTTCACAGGCCCTACAAGCAGCGAGGCAATTACTCTTGCAGCAGCCAGGCAGTGGCCTGAAATCTCCAAAGAGCCAGGACAAGCAGCGTCCACTGCAGGTAAAGCAGCTCCCCGTCTAATCTCTTAAGTCCATCCATAATACATGCTCCTCCGAAAAGAAGATTTCCTCTGTTCCGCAAAGTGTGTTTGATTTGCCAACGCAATCCTTGGGCCTGTCAATGGAATCCTAAACCTGCACGAGCCAGTCCCTAGGAAGCCGAGCGTCGCGGCGCCACAGGAAAAACACAGATCTCATTGAGCCGAGCTTGCTCGCTCGGGCGGTTTCTGTGTACACAATTGTTTACTGTCCATCAAATATGACAACCTCGGCACAAGGGATCCGAAAGCATTTAATGGGCGGATGACAAATTGGATGACACGTCCGACCTGCATGCTTTTCCTCACTGGATCCATATTGTTGCATGGAAATCCGGAGGTTAGTTATGACTTGGAAGACTCGTCCGCCTGACTACCGACAGCTAATTTCAACCGCCTGTCATTTCCACCCCTCAACGCTAATTTACCTTATTGATTCGTGGAGCTGTCTATTTCTGTCGTCAGCGATTTGGATAAAGGTCACACTTGTACACACGGGCGCCCCAACAGTTTCCACCTGACGCCACCGCGCTCGACACGCACGCGCGTCAACACGTCGCCTTGCTTCCAAGTGCTAAGGTTTCTCTCTCTCTTCATTTGGTTTGTTTGAGTCAACAAGACAGTTCAGGTTTTTTTTCCCCTTCTTCAAATTACATAAGGCTCCTTGACATCTGCTCCATGTTTTTTTTTTATTACTATAAGTATTTTTTTCTTTCTTAATTTATTTTTAGCCATTTCAAATTGAAGTGTGGGAGTTTGCGCCCTCCACTCGGTTAATAAGTACTATCAAGGAGCAGTGGTTTACCTCATTAGGAGCTCTGTGCATTTCATTAATGACAGGGAAATTGGCGTTAACCTCACCCGTTGATATTTTCACAGAGTCTAACAATGGCGACACCTTCAATTGGAGTCACACCCCTGTGTACCTAATTACGCACTGGCGAACAGATAAGGTTGGCGAAGACTCCGTTATGCTTTTGCCTTGAATAATTTAGCTCTTCCTCATCAAACGCGTTCATATTATCAGTAATTTCTAACACACCGGCAATAAAATTAAAAAGCTTTATTGATTTTTTTTTTGGACGAGGGGGGCGGAGTTAATATTTCTGTGTTTAGTCGGGAAAAGAAAATGACTGAACGTCCGCTTTGTGTGGCGTTTGCCGGGGTCCATTGCGGGTTGCTCTGTTTGAGGACGCCTGAGCGAATGGATTCAAACAAATGGGATCCTGATCTACAAATGTCTGCACAGGCAGTCACCGAGTACAATGCGTTGCATGAGGAACAATATTGAAAGAGAGCTGGGGGGGGTGCATGATAACAGTCGGCCCCTGTCCAGGCCCCTGCCTCTAATAACACCAGCGGATAGTAAATATTGAATATTTACATTTGCTTACTCCATCCTTGCCTCGTTGGCGATATGAATCAATATGAATCGGAGGGCCCGCCGATCAGCCCGTCCTCAGCTCCCAGCTAATCCATTTGTTGATCCAGCTTTTATTAACATCCTCACCTCTTTGTTCCAAAAAGTCTCTATGTGGAGTGTCATTGGAGAGGCACCGCCGCCGCTGACTCTCCCGGGCGAACCGCACAAACGCCTCTCGTTGCATCCCGGCTCATTTCTGCAGTGCGACTGTGCCGCCGTGTACCCTTGAATCCTCTCATTTCAAGTGACATTTTAACTGTAATACTCCATTGTGCAAATATCAGTGTAATGCGATAGAAAGTCTTGATTAAAATGCCTTTTTTGGGCTATTTATTGTTTTATTTCCTTCTGCTCGTCATTGCCAGATTATGTTTTATTTTTTTCTTCCTGTCTTGAGGGAGTTTACTCAATAAAGCTGCATTATTTACCTGGATTATGAGGCCACAATGGGCTCTACAGTGCAATATTTTATTAGCCTCCCAACCAGATAAGCGTCAGTGGCAATCAAGCTACATGTTTTCCACCAGAGGAATCACGCGGATTGATCCCCTTGTATGATTAGTGCAGCAGAAAGTGGGGAAAGGATTAATATTACCATGACATCCTGCTTATGGCAGAGATACTGATAAATCCTCTGCCAGTCTCTCCCCCCCCGCTCCTCGTTCTCCATCCCTGGTATCCTTAGGAGCGAGAAATGATCCATAGATCATGGCATGTAAATTATTTAGTACACAAGCATCTAAGTGCCTCAGATTGCAGTTTTAATTACTCGTATTAGCGGCTAAAGGCTCTCGCCTGACTAATTCTATCCACTTGCTCATCGCCGCTTCTCAGGAGTTGATGATGCGAAGGGAAGCAGCTCTGGCATTCACATGCACGCAAGGGGAAGAAAAAAAACAGCCCCACAAACACACACACTCGCACAAACACACGCACACAAGCTGCTTCTCCACATTTGCGTAATGTGACAGGTCTATTATTACACAGTAAGCCCACGGGAGCACTCAATAAACACCTATTTCTTCCTGTAAATCCCCCTGCCTCCGCCATGCTGCTTACACGGCTCTCCCAAGGCACACAACACCCTCTCGTCTCGGCTCCATTCTCCTCTGCTCCCCTCTCGCCTCGCTCTCCTCTTCTCTATGGCAATATCCCCCCTCTGAAAGGCATTTATACACTGACATTTGGAATACAAATAAAGAAACGCGGACAAGGAGAGGCGGAGAGGATTACAGAGGCCTACCAATCTGACAGTTGTTTCGCTCGCGCTCACGCGTACATGATGCATCTACACACACATTCGCGCGCACCAACACAACGCACAGTTGCCTAAAGTTTTCTACTTCCAGCAGTGACTTTGCACAGAGCTCGGTAGTTCGAGGTGCTGTTGATTGTTATGAAAAAACAGAGTCTGATTTCACACTCGAGCGCCGGCGAGGTGAGCGAGGATCACGTGTCGGTGGAGACGGCTCGAGTATTGTCAGAGCAACATGTGGAAAGTATTTAACTATCATTCCACATCACCGTGTAACATGTTACTCCATTGTGACACAGCCACCACCTCTATAGGTCAGAGGCCACATGTGAAACAGCTACAGTGACCTCCCCTCACCCCGCGCTGAGAGTGTGTCGGACGGGAGCTTGACAGTGTGAAACCCCTCACCCCCTCCCACCCACCCCCAACCCCGACCCACCTCCCTGTTCTCAACGTCCAATTCTAAAATCATGCAAAACCTGAGAGCTCGCCCCGAGCAAGTGTAGCAACTGCTGCTCTGCCCCCCCTCCCCTCCCCCCCCTTTCACACCATCAAGCTGTGAATACCTTTTTTACAAGACTAATAACCTCAGTCCCATCTGTGCAAACGCTCGAGCTCCGAGTAGGAATGAAAAGATTTTGGCTTTTTTTTCTGGATGTTGGTTTTTCTGTAAATTTCTTCAGCGCTCCAGTCAGGCTGGCCGTGGCCACCGGGCCGTCCCAGGAAGTGTCACACTTTTAAAGGTCAGCTCCACACGTCTCGCCACTGAGCCAATATCATCTCAATAGCAGCACTCATCTGCTTATTGGCTTCCAAGCGGAACACACACGCACACACACACACACACTCACGCACACTGCAGGGAAAAGGGCTGTGACGCTAGGTTGGAGTCGAGGTTAGCCGACTCCGGTGCGCGTGGCTAAAGGATGCTAGTTCACATTTACATTTATGAATATATCTGTGCGCTGCATCCCCTCTGGTTGGATCTGAAAATAGAGAAAAATTATCACAGCGAAGAGGAAAAAGAGGGGGGAAAATATTATGTTATTCATGAGGAAAACTTCTGTTGACTCTGAGAGTGAAAGAGAGAGGGGGAAAAAAAAAAACGTCAGCACATTTTAAGTCAAACACCCTTGGTTACTGCTTTTGTAACCAGAAAACAAGATTTTTTTTTCACTTCCCATCTCCCTCCCCACCTCTC
>JAUESE010000037.1:5345345-5355423 GCA_032274725.1 Malacoctenus triangulatus
GCCCATGCATTATTCAAAGGCTTTTCTTGGGCGATATTATAATAAGGACTTAGGGTAGATGTGTGTGTGTGTGTGTGAGTGTGTGGATGCTTGGTAGAGACTCGCACTGGAGGTGGAAGTGCTGTGTAATTGGTTTAAAGTAGATGCTATCTCTCCAGTACCACTAAAAGGAGGCTTGAAAAAGATATCTTTAGAAGGAAGACAGAGAGAAAGAGAGAGGTAGGGAACGAATGAGGAGAGAAGGACGAAAGAAAAGAGAAGAGGGGGGGTCTTTTTTTTTTCTTTATCTTTTTTTTTTTTTCTCGCCTGTGTCCCGAGGGGTGTGTGGTGTCTCATAATGATCGAACAAGGAGTATTGTCAGGAGCACTGCTTACTAACATGCCATGGATCGATGCGGGAAAAGCCCCCTCTGTAAAACACAGTGTGAGCTCTGCCAGCACTCACACACATATTCCTCGCCTACACACACACACAAACACACACACACACACACACAACCGTGCAACCATGTAGCCCTTCGACCACACACATACATGCGTAACCTCTAAGCAGACAAACACACAACACACTCTCACTCACGTTGCCTCACACGCATGCGACAGACGCACACACCAGTGCCAAGCCTAAAGGTTAAACTGTCATCTTTAATAGGATGTGCTGTCTAGGCAGGGTCGTAACTTATTTGGGTGCCATTTGAAAAACGCCAGAACACCCCCCTGCTCCTCTTGTCCTCAAAGAACATAAGTTACACAGAGTATTAATCTCCTGATGAAAATTATATGGCTGTCTGGATTTTTAATGTTTACTTGAAAGCCTCCTCCGCCCCTCCCTCCCTGTAATGGCTTTACAAGATGTGACGGTGACTATAGTGGAGCCGAAGCTGCTGCAGCTCGCTCCAGATTTCCAAAGGGGGGACGTTACTTCAGCCTATAGTTCTCACCGTTCCTCCATAGAGGCACTAAGTTAATGTCATTCTCTCGTAATCATGGTGATTAACATGTGATTCAGTGTCTTCATTTGTTTTAGTGGTTGTTTGTGAAACTGTAACGACGCACATGTGGGTGCGAAATGCTTTTTTTCCCTCCTTTTCTTTATTGTAGATTTTGAATTTCCCAGATGTCATAAACGGTCTTGCAGTTATGGTTCTGAGAAGTACAGCCTCCAAATCCTGTCATCATCACTTTTAGCAGCAGGCCTCACTCACAACTCTGACCTCTCTCTCTCCCTCTCTCTTTCTCTCTCTCTCTTTCGTGTGACGTTTGCTCATATTCCTTTTGTCGCCCTCTCTCATTTCTCTCCAGCTCGCTACATGAAGAAAGTGGAGGGACCCACCCGTTGTACGGTCATGGTGTGTGCAAGTGGCCCGGCTGTGAGAACATCTGCGAGGACTTTGGACAGTTTTTGAAGTAAGCGCACGCTCTGGGACAAAGATGTTACAGCTGAGATGACTTTTTCCACACACACACCCCCCCACCTCACCCCCTCCTTCCTGTTAACACCATGTGGTAATATCTAGTTTGCTGTGAAACACACAGGAGTTGTCCCTGTCCGCACAGCATCTCCTCCTCTCTGGCTGAACACAGAGGCCCCAACAAAAGAAAACATCACTGCCTTTCAAAGAGCACATTTTGACCTTCTCGACAGCTAGTTGACAGGGTTCTGCTCCAGCAATGTGGGATTCAAACCAACTCTGATCCATAACAAATTTCCTTCCTGGCATGGAGCGGCCTGATAGGTTTGTGAAAAAGCGTCAAAAGCTAATGGCAACTCGCACGGCCGCACACTTACCTCCACAACAAAGGCCCTCATTCACTGTTGTCATGGTGCAGGCGGCAGAGCGAATGAACTCTTCATGCTCCATCAACAATTTAGTTAATTAGCTCATTTGTAATTGGCCGGCTTTGTTGCCAGGATGTTAGTGGGGGGACATCAAAGGAAGAAGGTGTTTGCAGCGCTGCCGATTACAGGTTATCACATTGCCACTCACTGAGACTCGCTCTCTTTCTCTCTCTCTCTCTCTCTCTCCTGCTCTCCTCCTCTCACTCTTTCCCTGGCTCCTCTGCTCACACACAGAGAAGAAAAGAAAGGGAAAGCTTTAATTTGAATATTCTAATTAGATTTGTAATTAACTGTGAAATAACGATCTGGCGAGTGTTTTTCATGGGCTGTAAATGTCCATGTGAATTCGCATAAACTCTTGAAATCAGGACATTGTACTGGCTTACTTTTTTTTTTTTCAAATTGTGCATTTCTCTGCAGAAGTGACTGTAATAAGCTGCAGAAAGCTAATAAATTTACTGATAGGGAAACTAGTGCACGCGCGGGGGAGCTGCTGTAGGATTTGGGTCAGTCGTTGGCTAATTCTCCAGCTTTTTATGAAATGACATGACGCTAATAAACAGGTGATTACCAGCTTTTTTTTTTCAAGACACAGCCAAGCGGCACATTAGGCTCCACATTCACACTCTGACATGGTGTGTGGTACACTGGAGGTGGGGTGAACTTTCATCCTGACAAGTGTGTTTGCTCATCCCCTGTGGAAAAATATGTGTCACATACATGTCAATGTCAATAATGGCCTTCTAGATGCATCCAAAGGCATCGTTTCAGAAGTCATCCTCAAGACTTAAAAAAAAAACTGTCTTTCTGCTTTCAATCTCTCGTCCAACTGGCCTCCACGTGCACTCGTCCAGGTAGAAGAGTTTGCCTTGCAGCTTGGGAGCAGATGTGTGCATGATAAGGCAAGCCTGTGTCGGATTATCAGGCTTTCTGATATCTTGTCCTATCACCTTCATACACTTACTTAAAGAAGACGTCGGTCTGCTCCACCACACCGTACGCCCTGTTCACACGCAAACACACGCAAGTCTGTGTGCAGTAAGGATACTGTGTCTGGGTAGCTTAGCCGGTTATTTAGGCGAGGGGTGAAAAGCAGTGTGTGTGTGTATGTGTGTGTGAAGCCGGTAAGCTGGTGAGGCGATGCAAAAGGATGCAGGGTTGTAAAGACAAACTGAGCGAGAGCAAGAAAGACAGATTGAGGGAAAACAGGGTGATTTCAGACTTGAAAGCAGGAGCACAGGTTGGCAGGCGGTTTTGTAAGAACACTTGCCAGAACATCAGCTGCTACAAAACAGAACTGTGTCTCAGTTCAATCCCCCCCCCCACCATCCCACCACCACCCCCACGCACACACAGACACAACCCTGTAAGTCAGAGGCTGGCTCTTGTACTGTAACCCAGCCGGCACATAAAAAACAGACACCAACAAAGAAGGCGGGCTCGTCATCAGAACAAAGATGGCTGCTCGGTGGCGTGCCTTGGAGCGGTGATTGTAGGTGTCAGAGGGAGTCCTTTCATGTTTCCGGAGACGCCAGCCGACGACACACACACACACCGATGCGCACATGCACACACACACACACGGGCACAGTTTAAACGGGGTTACATAAAGAGGGTGTCAGATTTAGATGACAGTTTAGATGTTGGTAGTTGGGTGTGGGTTACGTTTGTGTGTGTGTGGGGAGGGGCACCCCGAGCCGTAGCTCGCTGCAGGAGCTCAGCGGTGA
This sequence comes from Malacoctenus triangulatus, assembly GCA_032274725.1. Taxonomy (NCBI): domain Eukaryota; kingdom Metazoa; phylum Chordata; class Actinopteri; order Blenniiformes; family Labrisomidae; genus Malacoctenus; species Malacoctenus triangulatus. The sequence goes on from JAUESE010000037.1 coordinate 5,348,913, forward strand.
CACGTTTAGTCATCTTATTGTTTTGTTGCATGAAGAAACTTGTCAAGATCAGCATTTAATAGCTCTTCAGTGCGCTTTTAAGTGTTCTCACCTGGAAAAGGTAGCCGCGAGGTGGCTGGCACCCTGAATTAGCTCTATGAAGTTCAAAATGAGGCAGTATGTTTCTTGAGTGGTGGGTGTTGCAGTTTGTGTGTGTGTTTGTGTTAGTTACAAGAAGAGGGAGACAGGAGGAGAGGCAGCAAAGCTTTCAGGTGATGTGCTGCAGCTATTTTTGTGAGCGTCTTTTTGGTAAACATCAAAATGTAATTAAGGCTTGAGAATAGACTTTGTGTGCGTAGCTGTATTTGTTAATACCCCCTCTTGCTTACTGCATCTCTGGAGAATTTTACAAATTTAAAACGCTCAGACGTTCGCAGCGTTTTCGCTCCGCGTTTTGTTGTAGCACCTCGCTCAGCTTCTCACCTTGTATACCCCTCGAAGTCAGCTTCCTTCGCCCTCAATGAGACACACTTTCTCTTCACATAAACAGACACTGCCCCCCCAACACGCACACACACATACACACTTAACTCTTCCACTTTATGTCGCCACTCTGCTCTCCTTATTACTGGCAGGAAGGCAGGCTCCATGTTAAAATGGCAAGCCCAGCCGCTAACCTGAACGCCGGTGTCTGTAACCCGCTGCTAATTAAACCCACAAGGCAGCAGGCAAGTGTCTTTGTCTTTCTCCAACGTACACATACACACACACACACACACACACACACGTACACACACGCACACAGTGTGTGGAGGCATAGCGGGCAGGCCCCCGGCCCCTGGATAGCTAAGCACTCCTCCACATGTCTGCTGCACTTGTGACAAGACCTTTAAAACGAAGGGCATTACTTAACGCTCCACCACCACTGAGGGGAGCGAGTGTGTGTGTGTGCGTGTGTGCACGTGTGAGGGTTTGCATGTAAATATGCGTGCTTGTGTACACGGGCTACTTTGTGCATGTTTTTTTTGTTGTATAAAACATGTGTAAGTACACACGGCTGTGCTGTGGCATATGTGTTTGTTTGTGTGTGTACCAGGTTGATTGAATTAGTGTGTGTGTGTTTGTGCGCCAGACAGTTAAGGGGCCTAAGTTTCTCTGCTGGGCCTCTGCAGCCCCTGATGATACACACAGACAATTAGCAGAAGTGTATCATCCATATATTCTGGCTTGAGTAGATTTATTATTGGGCCCTTAGTGGACGTTGATGGCCTATACATATTCATGCATGCAGCTATTGGGAAAAACCTCGGAGATGTTTTGCTCCCTTCTCTTCAAGAGAAAAGAGGAGCAGCAGGATCCAATAAGGAGCGAAATCTTTATCTTAGACTTGAAAAACAGCAGCCGTGCCTCACCTCTCCCTCACCCTCTGTTTATCACTCCCTTTGTCTCTTTATTTGCTTTGATTTCTCCATCTGCGCTACATCTCTCAATCTCCATCGCCGTCCTTTCTTCACAAGGCCTCATCACATAATTCTCTCAACGGCAGAAATCAATGTTCCTCCAGAGTGAGCCGGGCAGTAAACATAAACAGTGGCAAGCCAGGCCTGACCGTCAGATAGGTCGAAGCTGACGCCGAGTTAGGTTGACTAAACAAAAGTAAGAAATCTCATAAGAATTAGGAGCAAAAGGAAATTTTTGCAAGAATCATGAAATATTTTAGATATCGCAGGATTGCAAAGTGTTTCTTTTGCCACGTATGAGTGAAGAAGGTCTTCTTTCATTGTTTTTTTTCTCCCTGCCCATCTGTGTCCTCCCCCTCCTCCATTTCCTGTCTCTGTGTGGCATTATTAATGCTCAGTAGGACATGCTGCCATTTGAATATTTCATAAACGCATGTAGTAATCTTCCTGTAATCACCTTGCTAACTGGCCAGCAGTGGAAGGAGCGTATGTACCCGGCCACAAGCGTCCGCGGGGCCGACGCGGGGCCCTCGCAACGCAAACGCCCACAGAAAAAAAAGAGGAGCGAAACAAGGCGCTCGTCAAGGAGAGGCGAGCCTAATAAAGATTTGCCCCGCTCTCTCTGTGTTTTTTGTAACGAGGTATCTTCAGGGACTGCGAGCAGAGCCGCTCTGTGCTTTTGAAGCAGCTGTAATTCATGACACACGCCATACATCAAGTGCATAAGATAGCATTATGGGCAGTGAAATGAAAAGGGTATTTGCAACATTAGTTCCCTCATCCTGCGAGGGACGTGATTAAATGATTAATGAAATGCCCCCTTTTTGCATGCGCATTCTGAAACAGCAATTAGGCACAGTGCTGAAGAAACCCACCGGTTCGTCCCTCCCCTCTCCGCCGCTCTCCCCTCATTCATCCCTCTCCTCACCCCTCCCGCGGTTTTTTTTTTTTTTTTTTTTTTTTTTTTTAATGCTACCTCATTCTTGATTTATAATGAAACATTTCTGAGCATTAGACCTGAAATGGTCGCGGAAAAGCACCGGCGTGGACGAGATGAAATGGTTTTTAAATGTGTACAGTCTAATTGAAAGGTGCAGAGCTATTGTGATTACAAATGTTCCATTCAGCGTTTGATTGGCAGGCCGGGAGAAGCCGGCTCGACGAGTTGTCTTGTTTTGCACGTCGCAGATAAACAACAAGTGATGGAGGGAGGGGGGGAGTGTAGCGAAGAATGGAGGAATATTCGGAAGGAGTGTGCGTTTCTGCATGTGCGAGTGTGTGCCAGGCTGCGTTTGTGCGAGTTCGTGATAATGTAAGCGTGTGTGTTCTCAGATAAAGTGAAAGCCAGAGAGAGGGAGAGATTTTGTACTCCCTCTAATGCACTGGAGGCAGCGCTGTAAATGATCATTGAAGGGTCTGCAAGCTAACCTATAATTACTGGAGATAAAGTGGCAGCTCTGGCATTTCATAAGCATGCCTCCTCAAAGCTTGCTTTGTGAGTTTGTCACCAATGATCATTTAGATACAGGCTCATTACCCAGCATCACAACACTTTTGAAACCCCTTTTTGCCCTATATTTGTGTTTTTGTGGGTGTGTGCTGGCGTATATGTGCTTTACCAGGAATAAAGGTCTGTCTTAATGGCGGAGCTTTTGTGTCCTACCGACGAAATCCAATCAAGACAAACAAAAAAGGAAAAAAAAAAGCGCTCATTGACTGCTTCGGTTGTCTCTCTGCCTTTTTCTTCCAATGAAGCGAACACACCAGATACATTAAATATGTCTACCGCCCGGATAATGCACCTCCGAGTGAAGTGTGCGGCTTTTGTGTGTCAAATGTTGCCGGTGTTAAATTGTGCGTATTGTTTTCGGTAAACGAAGGAGACAAAGCCATTCTGCTGGGCCAGCATCTTTTATTCTCCGTAGAAAGCGGTGCTCGCGGTGGCACTGAAGTTAGCCATCTCGGCTGGCGCGGGCCCATTGTCATGTTAAACATGGCACCCCACACCGTCATGTTTCTTCTAATTACCTCATTTCAGGGTGGAACAATGGCTCCTAACAGGATCCTATAGATAATTGTTGCAGTATGGAAATATTATCATTAAAACAAAACAGTGGTGAAGTTGATACAGTAATTATCGTCCTGTACAGTTGTGATCATGGTGAAAATGAGCATAATTTGCTGCCTTCTCCTGGCTGTGACATGTTTGATATATTTTAATATTGGTGTGTCATCTCTCTCTCCCCCCCGTGTCTCCCCCCTCATCACCACCAGGCACCTAAACAGCGAACACGCCCTGGACGACCGGAGCACGGCCCAGTGTCGAGTCCAGATGCAAGTCGTACAGCAGCTGGAAATACAAGTGAGTTTCTATTCCGCCTAATAAAGAGCAGCAGACGCTCTGCTGGAGACTCGCCGGCTTTTGTTCGATTTTTTTTACCATTGTCACATTTTACAATGCTGAATTTAAGTCCGCTCGCAACTTTTCTTTCTATTTTCTCAAAGTTGTGTGAGTGAGAGAAAGGCCACATTGTGGTCTGCTTAATACTTCGCACACATGCAGGACCTGCTGGATCCAACAAAGCCACTAAACAAAGGAATCCTCGGGCCTTACAACCAAAGCCATTATGGCTGTTTTAATTGAATTAAGCGTATGCTTTATTTTCTCTGCTTTTTTTTTTTTTGTCTTCTTTTTCTTTCCAATTAATAGCGAGCGCATCTCTCCCAGTCTGCTGTGTTAATTAACTGCACTTTGCACCTGAAGAAAGCTCAAAAGGAGGGAACTATTTTCAGTAGGTGGAGCGTGACCTTATTAAGAAGTCATGCTGGCTAGATAATGAGAGCGCTGATTGAGCGACATTATTACTCAGCACTGCCAACAAGCGCTGCTCCTCCTTTAGAAACAAATAGAAATGCGAGTTTTTAAACCGGCTGTTCTGCTCGGTGCCAGCCGGATGTGGTCTAAGTTCTCTCTTAGTGAAGATATATTCTGAAATCAATGTGATTATCCTCTTTGTATCTGAAAAAAAAACGAATGCTGTCTGGTCCTACTCGAAACTTGTTTTTGCTCGCTTGGCCTCGGTCGAGGCCAAGCGTTCCCTCTCACACACGGTTATTTTCTGCTCTGATAAACAGTTTGTATTAAACTGTTAGCCGCCTGGGATGCCTTGAAAATAAATAAGTTGTGTTTGGCCTGGAAATAACAAAAAGGGATCTCTGTAATTTATTTATTTTTCATTTTCCCTGTTTTTGTTTTTCATCGCCACACCGAGCGATTGAAGCTTGTACAGTGTGACCAATTACACTGGTGCACTCGTGTTGTCTGTCCTGTCTCCTCTCCTCTTCCTCTCTTCCTCTTTCACTCCTCACTCCCGCCATCCTGCTCTCTCCCCCTCTTTCTTTTTTCGTCCACATGCAGTCACTAGTAATGAGGCCCAGCCTGCTCTGTGTGTTTGTGCACCTACATGCATGTCTGTTTCCCTGTATGTTTGATCCTTATGTGTGCATCTGTGCAGTTATTAGGGGGTGTGTTGGGATGTGAGTAGTGGCGATGAGGGGGGGTCAGCCTTTCACACGGTCCGGTCCCTGTCATTCCTCGTGAATTAGATTGATGATAGGCACTGGCTGGGGCCAACTAACTGGACCGGGGAGGCGGGGCCGCCTGGCACCCTGTTTGGAAGACCCCTTCACCTCTCAGCAGCTGCTGGCTGCGCTCCATCCCCCTAACAGTGTCCACAGGACTTTGAGCAGACACTCAGGACCGCCTAATTTATGGCCCGACTGGCTTGTTACTGTCAGAGCCTCGCTGACCTAAATTCTGCTATTGACAAAAAGATGAAATGCTATTTGTTTAGCGTGACCTGTCTGCACCTCTGTCTCCCCCGGCCTCACATATTCTCCTCTGATTACTAGCAGAACACTTCTTTCTTTCTTTGTCTTTCGCAGCTCCTCCTCTCCTCTCCGCCTCCTCCTCCTTTCCTCTCGTCTCCTCTCCCCTCTAATCGACTCTAATGTACTCTCTTCTTCTCCTCCTTCTCTCTTAACAGCTTTCTAAAGAACGCGAGCGTCTTCAGGCGATGATGACCCACTTGCACATGCGGCCCTCAGAACCCAAGTCATCTCCCAAACCAGTGAGTGCATATTGCTCTCCGTGCTACCGTAAACAGGCTCGGCCCGCGGACGAGGCGGCCACACAGAAAATGAACAGTTTAACCAGTCGTGTGAGTGAGCGACAGAAGATGAAAGGAGGAGGAGGAGGAGGAGGAGAGGAGGGGTGTATGGGGTTTGTAATACGGAGTTCCAACTGCTTCTTATCAGTTATTGGGCGCCGCGAGAGGACAATGGAGTTTGGAAGTGTATTAGATGGCAGAGCGGCGGAGTCCTTGGCTAAAACGCCGGGTCATTTCTTGGTGATAGATATAATAGCCAAAACAACCTGTTGGCTGCTGATGACTGTTTGGCTCCGTGGCTGCAGCAGCACTCCACAAGTGAAATGAAAGAGAAGAAGGTATGTCATTTTAACAACAAACACCTGAAAATTACAGCCGAGTGGTGGAGATGGCGCGATGTTGACATAAATACCCACAGCGGAGCTGAAATTGGTTACAGTGTGGCGGGGAAGAGAAAAAAAAAAAAAGACTCCAAAATCCTGAAAGAGGTCATTGAGAAAGAGAAATGATGTCATTCTCGATTTTCTCCCTCTCGCTTTTTTTTTTTTTTTACTTTTCGATTGAAAGATTATAAATGCATCTCTCCCGGCGACTATTTGAATTCGATATGAGGTTGATACGTTTTGGCAAACATTATTTCCCACCAATTTTAGACGTTTTGAAATATTTGAGAGCAAAACATTGTTAGCGTGTTTCTGCTGCTTAGTAAGTGCCTACTTTCAATGGAATAATTTTCCTCATCACCTCTCATCATAGAATGTAGATAATCACAAGATAGCATAATTATCCCATAATTCCATCAGGAATCAAACTCCCTTTTCATTATTCAATCTCTCTCTCTCTCTCTCTCTCTCTCTCTCTCTCTCTCTCTCTCTCTCTCTCTCTCTCTCTCTCTCTCTCTCT
>JAUESE010000037.1:5420975-5433449 GCA_032274725.1 Malacoctenus triangulatus
TTTTGGCCCCCCCCCCCCCCCCCCCCTTTTCCTCTACCCACTTTCGTCCTCTTGACTTGTGTCAGAGTTGGCAAAGACTTGACCTCGCTGTTTAGACTTGTCGGGTGGGCATTAAAATAAGATGAGACGATGTTTCAGAGGGCTTACAGGAGGAAAAAAAAAGAGGAGGAGAGTTCAACCGATGTCACTTTCAATTAATCTCCTCAGGTAGTGGCCCCATTAGCCCCCCTCCCTCACACATGGGCCTGGTTTACAATGCAAATAGGGTCATTACCTGAGGACTCTAATTGACTCTGACAAGAGGCCGAAGAAGGCAGCCCCCCCATCACATCACGTGTTGTTTGTTTGCTTTATTTATGTGATGACTGATGTCAGTTTGATGAGAACTGGAAAGCTGTTTTCGTGGCATCATCAAGCTCGAGACGGTGCTGCATTTTGTTTCCTCCCCCCTCCCCAAAAAACTTAAATTCAACACGACAAAATTAAATCAGTCTCGGAACAGAGTTTCGGCAATGAAATGTAAATGATTTCCAAGTGAGAGATTTGTGTTCTTTGTTCCTCTCTCCTCTTAGAGTAACAATGTGTGATCGCGCTCATACCTTAAATATTTAAAGACCCCCTTTTGCTCGAGCTTTGCGGTGGTACATGGGCCTCTGACTGCTTCTAATCTCCTTGTTACCTGGAGGCGTCGCCACAGTGATGCGGCGATAACACGCGGCAGTTAGCGAGATCACGAACTGAGAGGGATGCGGGGTGGGGTTGGGGTGGGGCGAGGGGGTGCAAGGGTGGGGTGACGGGAGGGGGGGGCACGGTGAGGTTCAAAGATCTCTGTTGCCCCGAGAAGACGGCGAAGACGACAACATCCGCCTGAGAGAACGAGAGGAATCAGAGAGGAATGAAAGGAGACGCGGAGATCAGTCATTTTCTCGTCTTCGGCATCCCAGAAAACACCCCCCCCACCCCACCCCACAACCCCTTGCAACCCCCCCTCTCGAGATATGTGCCATCAAAGGAGAATGTTTTCGGTGTGTTTGTGTGCGAGGGCGGCTTGCGTTTTGACGGGGCGTCTGCGCCAGGCTTCGCGAGCGGGAGAAGGAAGTCTCCGACCTGTGAATAAGACATCAGCTGCAAGTTGCGCACTTTCAACTTTTTTTCTATTTTCCCCTTCGCTCTCCGCCTGAGAGGGGGCAGTGGACCGTGGGGGGAGGCAAATTGAGAGGGACGTGCGGATCAGAGATGCCTGTTTATTTGCTTGTACACGCTCCTTGAGCTATAAATTAGATGTCACCATTGTTACATGTCAGCGGCTGATGCGGACGTGTTGTGGTCTCCCGTGCCGCACTTTTGATTGTTTGCTCTTAACATCACTTAAATGAACGGGTGGAGGGGGGGTGGCTCCACTGGCCTGCAGCCATCGGGAGCTCCTGAGTGATTGGCAGGCTGTTTGACGGCCAGGCTTGTTCCATTATAGTTTCCGTCGATGTTTACAAAAACACACAAACGAGTGGTGTGTTTACTCCACGAGCGGTTGCTGGAACTGTTTTGAAGGTTTACAAATCACCTAAATGTGTTTAGACACACTTCCTGTTGGAATAAAGACCTTTAATAGGGTTTCGGTGGATTTTCTGCCAAGTGAGACGGCTCTTGATCGAAACTCGAAGCTGCAGAAGAGGTCGGTTTCTTTTGAGGTCCTTCTCGCGCTTCAGCCTCCGTTTGTGTTTCCCTTTAAGAAAACGCTTTTTTAAATTGAGCATAAATATGAGCACAAATGGAAAAAGCTCCCTCGCTGTGGTTTGTGAAGGGGGGATGTTTATAGAGCAGAGATGTGTGTTTGTGTCTCCTCTTAACCTGACTCAACCAAGTCAAGCGGCCCAGACAAAGAGAGAGGGGAAGGAGGGGAGGGAGAGGAAGAGCATCTAGTAGCTTACCTCCTTCCATGCAGAAAGAAAACATGGATCAAGTTCTTAATAACGCCAGCCATTGTGGCAAATATATAGGACTCAACTTTCCGCTTGGAGCAGCCTCTTCACATTGAGTTAACATGACTGACAGGCAAAGCCTCTCACACACACACGCGCGCGCACACACACATATCAGCATGCTGGCTCTAAGATGCTTAGTAACAACAGGAGGAGAGAAAAAAAAATCAAGAAAACCTCAAACAAACACGCTCAGATCAGCGATTTATTGCTGCGGCGCCGTCCTCAAAGCGTTCTTTTCCCTTTACAAATAAACAGACGTCGCTGTCAGATCTGCAAAATTGCTTCCCCTGCCATCCAGCGACTCCGCTCTGAGGCTCGTCTCCGCGATCCGCCCGCAACAAACAACAACAATAACAGCGCGGCAGCGATAAAAGCCCCAGATGTTTTGCCCCGACGTGTTTATTTGCCTGTCAGATGTCTCTAATTGATTCATCTGCTACAAATAAACACATCTCCTGTTGCATCTTTGTTTACATGCTGTTCTGCAACAAACCGCCATGGTGACAGGGTTTTGTTGTTGATTATGTGCAGTGAAGTTGATGGGAAGAAAAGGTAACCAAGGCAGTGACGGGGTGTTTTGTACACACGCCTTGGGGACCGGGATGCGTGGGGAGAAGTTTACAGGTGTGCTGCGGCAACACCTGCTCCCAGCCTCATCCTGAGGAGCGCTACTTTAACTGTCAATTAACACGCATTATCCCCGGGTTCATCGTTCACCAAAGAAAACAAGCTGTTCCTGCTTTCTCTCGACGCGGATAATCGAGCTGTGGCGACGGCAGACACACTTCTTTTTTATCCTCGTTATCCCGGTGCTCCGAATTCCACGGAAATGCTCAACAGATGTACGTCAATATAGACAGAAAAGTAGGATAAGGCCACTTGATAGAAGATACACGAGTTAATCAATGCAATTCTTGAATATATTTAACACGCTACATAGAAAAAAAAATATGTAGGTGCTCGATTATATTTCCGAAACATGTAGGAGGCATTTGAGTGTGTACATCGGGTGGGTGAGCGCGGTGTAAAGAGTCGGCTTCCTCCTGCTCGACAAATAAAGGTTTATGTGGATAAAGGTGTCAGCTGGAATTTTTTTTTTAGATACCTGTTGTCTTAATCTCCACCTGCTTGGTGATAATTAACATTGTTGGAAGACGCCTGTTGTGCAAATGGATATTCCTCCTCGGTAGTGTACACGATCAAACTTTAACAGCCTCGCATCGGTTTACACGTCGGAGTGCGAATAACATGTCTGATGTGTCTCGGGGAAGTTGCCTGTTCCATCTGCTGTAGGAGCCCAAATATGAATAGTTAATTGGCAATTATTAATACTGTATGTTTGCTCTTCTTAAACAGACGAAGTCCTGGGGAGCCACCAAAACAAGGCAGCCTGGAGGGTTTGAAGTCATCTGAAAGCAGCAGTTGAAGTTGTAGGTGCGTCTTTGAGGCAGGGGGAGAGGGAGTGTGTGAGGAGGAGGAGAGGGAGGAGGAGGAGGAGGCAGCAGATAGGAGACGCCACATCTCATATGTTGCAAGGTGATGAAGTGCAGATATCTGCCCTTAAAGAATATGTGCCCTGCGGACATGTGTGAGATTTATGTGTCTTTCTTCCCCCTTTTCTCTCCCATTCTTCAAAATTCAAACATGGTGCAACAAAAGGCAGTTTGAAATATTCGCAGCACCCCCCCCTTCCCAAAAAGAATATTTCAAGACGATCCAGCTCGCAGGTTAAAAATGTATATGCAAATGCAGGCTACATTAGAGCATGCACAGGTTGTTAATAAATTAACACGTGGCAGAAATAATTCAGTTTAGCGTGATAATTCTTGGGTGCGAGCTGTCAGCTGTCGCATTGTTCCGGATAGAAAGTGACGCTGAAATGGCAACACGAGCAGTGAACTGTGATGTTTTAGTGTACCTTCTCCTCTCGGCACTCTGACACAATAACTGCCTTTTTGCTCACCCGGGCTCTGCTTTTCTTTTCTTTTTTTTTTTTCTTTTGTCATTTTGGAAGAACAAAAGGTTTAATTAAGGATGCTTCTCGTGGAGTGGTTGACACTAAGCAAGCACGCACGCGTATTATCTCAGGAAGGGGGTTTGTGTTCATGAGGGAAGGATTGTCTCAGGAGTCAAACCCCTCGCACGCACTCGCCGTGCTCGGGAAGATGCATCTTAACGGTGACTTAAGTTTCCTTTTTAGGTGGGGGAGCAGGTTTAACGTTCTGCTCTCCGAAACATTGACGATCACCGCCCATCAGCCGCGCTGTTAGAAAAACGCCAGTTTTCCGCGCCGGTGGCTGCGGTTTGCTAAGCCGCTGATTGTAGGAGGGCATCTTGACGTTCCAGGCAGGGATGTTGTGTGACGAGTGCACTTCCTCTCGTCGCCTCATCCCCGAGATTTGCATAGCAGGAAGCCGGGGAGCTGACACTCTGTTTATGTAGCTCAAGGTGCAGGGGATATGTGAGGTGTCAAGTGACTCACAGTCAAGTTTTTAATAAGTGCCATTTGTTCAATCTGCTGTTTAAACACTCCCGTCGCCTCTCTATATCCTTAAAGACTGTATGCCCCGCTATCTTTTAATTAAGTCTCGGGCTAATGTGCCACTTAATTGACTAATCTGAGAGATTTTGTTTTCTCTAATTTACTTGAAAAACCATCGCCAGCTAAGCTTTTTAATATTGGTCTGATGGGGGTGGATACTTAGCGGATGCCTCAGAAGTGAGTGCAGGGGTAGAGGAAGTACTTGAAGGGGAGAGAAACAAAGTAGCATTAACTCCTTTTAATTCTTATTAGGTTTGACAGCAGGCTGATAGCTAACTAGGCCATCATGTCATTCTTGTTGAAGCATTTTGTTGTTTTTTTTTTTTTTTTCCTCCTCCTCCCCTCGTCGTCTCCTCTCAGGTGCGCGAGCAGATCTCCTCGGTAAAAACCTGTATTTGCATAAAGTATGCGATAGTTGTGCCAAGTTTTGCGGCTGAACTCGTTTCGTAACAGGCGGCGCTGTGCTTTTTTTTTTTTCCTGTCTTCTTGCAATGGGGGAGAAAACGTCTTCAGAGGCAGGTTATGAGAAGCAGAGGCCTAATCTCTGCCGCAGCCCGCTGAAACAAAAGGCTAATTCAACAGTAAGTTTTTCCAGCAGCTTCGCCAGATGCTTGCAAAAAGGAACATTCAGCAGTGGCCTGAAATTCCATTGACTCCTCCAGTAAGGTGTGTGTATGTGTGTGTGCTTGAATCATTTGGCAGATGTGATCAAAGAGGGACAAAGTGTCATAGTTGTCGGTTGCAGTTTCTTCAAGTCTCCTTTCCACTTGTTTTCCTGCTTACTAAGCTGATAAGGCTTCATTATATGATCCCAGGAAGACTCCTCAGTGGATGGGCCACGAGTCTGATCCCCGCCAACGGTCGCCGGGCAACTCGCCGAAGCTCCCACCTGCTGCTATGAATGTGCGTCGGGAGTCGCTCGCTGGCTAGAAGTCTAAACTGAAAGCGATGAGTGCTGAAAAGCTGCAGCCAGGTTATCATGTGGACAAAAGGAAGTCGGCCGACGGAGGCGAGTCGGGGAGGAAACGCCGGGCCGGGGCCGGCTGTCATGTCACATGCAGAGGCTGTGATCAAATGGAAAAGCAGTGTCAGAGCAGGGTGATAGGACAGCGGAGTGAAAGGCCTGTAAACAATGAGTCACCCTGCTAGGCTAGCGGAGCGGGCAAGGAGGAGGGAGGAGGAGGAGGGAGGAGGAGGAAGGAAGGGGAGGAAGGCGGCCAGAAGTAGTCCGAGTGCGTGCATGTTTGTGCAGAGAGAGGGAGCCTTGAGAGGCTGCAGCCACAGACAATCAGGCCTCTGTCAGGAAGTCCCAGCAGACGTGGGATTTAACTCTGACATTCACACACACACTAATGCTAATTATAGCCGAAACCTGCAGAAACAAATAAAGTTGCATGATGTGCCCTACAATATCCACAATTCTGGGCTATATTCAGACATGCATCATATGCCAACAATGCAACACAAGCACACACACACACCAAAATCCAATAAATAATTAAATCTCCAGTGGCTGCCCTCAGAACTACAGTGATACATTAATTGGGCAAAATTAGCATGAATTAAAGCAAATAAGTGTAACATGTAATTTATTACTTATCAAGCGTAGTTTAGCAGAGGAAGGTTCCGATTTCCCCCAAGATTGCTTTAACAGCTATAATGCATTTCTTAATTTACTCTGTGGAAAATCAATTTTTTTCAGAGTTCATTAGGCACCAATATGTTACAATGCCGCTCCCCTGAGCACCCAGCTACAAAAAAACATTATGCAAATTCCTCGCCAGTGCATCTGTATGTAAATAGCAACCAAGTCCGCGGCCAATTCTCCATGGGAAGCTTTGTTAGCGGGGCCCCCTTTGTTTCTGAGCCCGAGCCTTGTTCATGATAGTCTGGAAATTAGGAAATGGCCGCGTGTGACAGGTGAGAGCAAACACCGCCCCCCCCTCCCCCTCGCCGCTCCAACTGCCCGAGCCCCTCTTGTATAATGTCGCTGAACTCTGTCTTGCCAGCCTTCCGTTCAGACTGGCTGGCATTTGTTCTTGTTTGCATCGTGTGACGTTAGACTTCTTTTTTTTTTTTTTTTTACTGCGCAATCAAGCCATGTTGCGATGGTTAAAAGCGGACCGCCTTTTTTCTTCATTACTGGCTCGCGGGGGCAGAGCGTGGCGTCGGCGTCTCGGCTTCCACCGCGGCACCGTGTCGTGCCTCGAAAAATCCGGCGGCGACTCCTTTCTCCGAGACGAGCGAGGCCCATGTCATAAAACAGTCCTGGAAGCCACAGCGTAATCCTGCCAAGCTCTCAGTACATCATCGGTTTACACTCAGCTATGCACTTTTCCATCCCGAACGTATACTGCTTACGTCCCCTTATGGCTCTTTGAGGCTCAAAGTCTCCCTGACATTAAGGAACCCGTTCCGTGTAGTTACAGACAAAACACTGCGGCCCACAGTAAACTTCAGTCGAGTCGGGCTGACATATAGTCGCAGTGTTGTCCGCGGTAACGACCCAATGGTTTTGGACATGGCCGAAGCGTTTCATTGTGTAAATAGACATAAATTTTAGGACGTGTAATCAGAGCGGGTTGTTACAGTGGAGCGCTCACGAGCACAGGACCCTGCAATTAGACTGAGAGAGAGAGCGAGAGAGAGAAAGGATTCCAGTTGGCTTTTCTTCATGCCTCATAAACAACTTGATGACAGTTTGCAGCCACATTGTGTTATAGATGTGTTCTTAATTTACTGTACTCGAATAAATCTATTGGAACACTTGGAAACGACCCGATCCATGTATTGAAGAACGTTGGTACTGTGCGATTCTGATCATGTGTCTTTCTGTCCGGCGTTTGCATGTTCTCCCTTTGCATGCATGAGCTTTCGTGCTCCCTCCTACAACGCAAAGATTACATGTTTTGATCATCGGTGATCCTCGAACACACTCGCAGGTGTGATGTGTGCCAGTGTCTTCATGTCGGCCCTGCAACAACTTCACAACAGGTTCAGGTGCATCATGTGGTTTGGATTGGCGCCAGATCCCATTGAAACTAAATCAGGTCAAGATGGATGAATAGTGTGCGAATAAAACACGCAGAGAGACAAACGCTTCATCGAGGCACGTTCAATTAAATATGACTAAAAGTCAGAGCGATGACTTCCTGAAGTTCGTGTCTTCTGCACATTTGTTCAGTTTTCTAGTTTACCACGCTTCTACTGTTTGTCATGTGTCTTGATCCAGTGGTTCACTTTGTCAGCTCAATCCCCACAATGTTAAACTTCATTAACACTTCAACCAATTCACCGAATGTCCTTTGCCACAGTCATCTTTCCTGTTTTTGCAGGAAAGCGATCCCCAGCCTGGGAGTAATTTGTCTCCATCCTTTTGTATTAGCTTTTTTTTTTTCTGTTGTTTTTTGGCTGGCGTGTTACTAGGATACAGCAGTCGGCTCCATCATGTCACTTGTTTCACTTGGCCACAAGCCAGACTTCATTGTGCCGCCGGATGATTGTGCGATGGTGTCTTCCTTTCCCCTCCTCCTCCTCCGTTGTGTTTGACCTCACTTTTTTGGATGCTTTTTCCAATTGAATCTGCATCCGTCCTTTCATTTCTTCCTCCTTTCAGTCCTTCTCTCTTTAAACCAAGAGTCTGTGCTGCTAACAAAACTGCCGCCTCACCTGCTGGGCTTCCGCTCCTCCCGTGAAGCCACGCTCACAAAGCCCCACAGGCCATGTCGACCATATGGCGCTACATCGTCGGCTGGCTTGTACTACACAGCGATACATTCATGACGGTGACTTGTAAAGGAACTAATTACCACGGTTAGCGGAAAAGCTAAATTTGGGCTAATTGAATGGCGAACACGAGTGCTGTTTTAAAGCGAAGCCTCTCTCTGGGAGCGCATTATTCATTGGTGTGGGAGATAACATTTGCAAAAACAGTAAAAAAATAACTACTTTTTTTACAGTTATGTCTGATTCAGCTGCTGTGATTGCATTCATTTTATGGTTACATGCATTCTTTATTTTTTTTCATCCCACTGGGAATTATAATGCTAATTGTGTCTATATGAAAAGTAAGCCGAAGCAATCAACTTGACAAGAGCGCTGCCTTTTTTTTCCCTTCTCTCTTTATTCTATAACTTTGTTTGTCTGCCGTGTGCTTTGAAGCAAACCGCTGCTGCGCTCATTAAGTTTGCCTCAATTGAAGTTTATTATTTACCTTTCTTTAGTCCACATTTAGTTCTGTAATTAGGTGTCACCTCAGCACGCAGTGGGGAAGTGGTAACCAAGCAACACCCCCCCCTCACCTCCCCCCCACCCCCCAGTACACACACAGAGTGTATATTTTTATATAAGCGCTGCCCCGTGTTTCATTGTTTGTCGTGTGTTGGCTGCTGTCTGAGGTCACGCGCTTTATTGGTCAGAAAAATGGGAACGGGGAAGGGAGACGAACTTCCTTCAGAGAGCCGCTGTGAGTCACGGCAGACGCAAACTCGGAGGGTCAGCAGATATCACCCTGCAGCCGTGTGGGCTGCTTCTCAGGCTGCTCCTGTTTCACTGTGTGAGCTCAACATGAATGAGTGGGAAAGAGATTCAGATTGATGCAGACAGGTGGTTTAATTTGTTTGTTTTTGCCATTAACCTGAGAATTTTCTTGTTTTTTGTCTTTTTTTTTTGCACTTTTGAATTCTTGAAATAAACTTTAGCAGAGTTTAGCTGATAAATATGTTATTTATTATGATGTTTTATAGATTATTGTGATGACGGGACAGGAAATATCAATGGAGTTCATAGATGTCACTGTTACTTGAGGTACTATCTGATTATCACCTGCTGCTTTGCTTTGTTTCAGTGTTTCACTTGACAAAACTATGCTCACCGCAACAAAACCCCACAATTAACGCACACACAACCCCCCCCCCCCCCTCCCCACTCCTCATTATTACCACCTTTCTTGCCACAGTGATGAGGGGCCGTCCCGCTCGCTTCCCAAAAGGCTCCCTCGCCTCGCCGTACACAACTTCCTGCGCGGCGCGCTGCATGTTTGTTTTTCCGTGGCGCCTGCGACTTCGCAACTCGCGTGTTTTGAATCGGAAGGCATCCGCCGCCGCTCCCACAGGGGAAACATCAAGTATTAAATGCCATTCCCCGGCATGCTTGTTTGAGTAATTTACGCTCAAACGAGTGTCACTCCTCGTCTCCAGGTGGTCCTCGCCGCCACGTCTCTGTGTACGAGCCGACGGTGCTTTTGATGGCTCCACCTGAGAGATTTGCCCAAATGTCTCTTGCGCCCCCCCCCCCCCCCAAGTGTTTTTTTTTTCCTCCAAGAGTTTCTGCTCTGGGCTTGTTTACCAGTAAACGTTTTTGTGATTCCCCTCAGCAGCATGGGAGTCAGTTTCTTTTTTCTTTTTTCTTAATATTTTTCCATCCTTTCTTGTTTCAAGCGCCGGCTTATTTGTTATTTGGTGTGTGTGTGTGTCCCCCCTCCCTCCCTTCCCTCCCCGTCCTCCTCCTTCCCTCGCTCCTCCTAAATGACTGGAGACGCTGTCAGTAAACAAAGTCTAGTTCCCCATTAACCTCTGATTCCCTCGGAGAAATCCACAAACAAGTTGAGTGCCGGCCGACCTCAGACAAAGTGTACATGCGCAGGCGCGCCGCGTGCGCATACGCACACGGACGCGCGCGCACATACACTCATGTCCTGAAGAACAATATGGAAATGTTCGTCCTTCCTCCCTTCCCGTGCTTAGCCCTGGTGCTCTTGCCGTCTGTTTTGCCTAATTGCTTTAACACTAGCCTGGCATGCTAATTGCACTGGGCCCCCTGTCACCACATCATTTACATGGCCTGCTTGATTTGAAATTTAATCTGCTTGAAGGGTTTGTGTTTCATGCTCACTTTAAATCCTAATGCTCTGTGGGATTGGAAGCAGTTTGCATTATTGCGACTGTAAAATAAATCCGTGTGTGTGTTTGTTTGGCACCAAGCTTTCTGTCTAATTAGAGACTTTTGTTACTTTTAATCACAACTTTTTTTTTTTTTTTTTCCAGGATGGTTTGGGTCAGGAAACTTCCTCAGTACAGAACTTTGTCATGCCACTTTCACTCAGTGATGAAATCAAAGGGGAAAATTGATGAGACGGTGGGCAGTGCCGTGTCTGGATGCTGGGCAGAGGAAACTTGTGGATGAAATGGGAGAGCGCGGTGTGTTGGCTGGCCTTTTTTTTTTTTTTTTTTTCTGGCTTCTCTCTCCGACTGCAGATGGCCTTTTTGATGTGGAGCTGAAAGCGGGAGAGACAGAGGGGCTTACCCAGCGTAGCTACTTCACATGGCTCAATTCAATCAAAGGCCAAAAAAGCTATTTCAATTTCTTAGACGCGGGGCCCGTCCCGTCTCCGCACAGGCATGGTGTTTCCACCCAGCTATAGGCTTGTTTCTGCTGGAACCACACGGTGCGGCGACGACCGGTTTTCATCTCCGTCTCGACGTCTGCCGCAGAAACAAACGGAGACTCGTCTCTCCTCCTGTTCGGTTTCGTTATCGGCTTCCGCGCATCCTCGTGTTGCTTTCTGTGAACTTCAGAGCAGCCAGAAGGGAGCACGGAGCATGAAAAGGCTCGCAGAGGGAGGAGGGTAAACTGAGGTCAGTTGTGTGCGTCTGTCTCCTGTTTGACGCCATGTGAACGCCCGTCCCGACCCGGGCTCCCGTCCCACTCGTGATTACACCGGAGCCCTCGCCGCGGTAACTTCTGGCCGCTTTCGCCCCTTCTCCCGTTGCCGACTTGTCACCTTTTATAAGGCGAGCGTGACTTTGCCGTGACCGCGCTGACCTCCCCCCCCTTGCGAACACTCCGACTCCCGAGGAGATCTGACGACTCCCGAAAAAGTTCAATGCGATGCTAATTACGCTTGGCTAGGAAAACAGACTACTGAACACGCACACTGCGAGCTGCGTGGGGAGCGTTATTTATGTGAAGACGGAGCCACAGATGAACTGGTTTGTGCTATTGTGCTTTTTTTTTTTTTTTTTTGAGTCGGTGCGGGGGGAGAAATTAGATCTTTTTTTTTTTTTTGGGCGGCCCCTTATTTTTCTTTTTCTCCGTACAAGTTCAACCAAACAGAGAGAATACAGTCAATATTAAGTCAATTATAAATATTTATAATCTACACATTTTAAAAATCCTGTCAATCACAAAGATGTGGGGGGATAAGCTCGCAGCAGCTGCTTGGTCCGGATGTGATTTGCATGCCACAGAAAAGCCTCAGCTTGCCATCCCCGTTTTGTTTTTGACTTTGCATGCCTGCTTGTTCTCAGTGCAGATTAAATATAGAAGTTTTGTTCTCGTTGAGGATAGATGTTTTTTTTTTCTCTCTCTCTCTTTTTTACCCCCCTTTCTGCGCTCACACACATACACATCGCCGCGCGCGCAACACACAGAGGCGGTATTGACGCGTTGATGCTGATGGCGATTCATTATTGAAAAGGAAATCGTCTCAATATGACTGGAGTTTGTTATGGGAAGCTTTTGTTCTCGTCATCTATATTGCAGGGCATCTTTGTCAGTCAGCACTGCGAGAGCCTTTTTTCTCCCCGCTCCCTTGTTTGTGTGCCGGCGAAGAGGAAGAGTTTTCCGACTCTCTGTAGTGTTTGTCAGTGCAACTGTCCTAATAACTAGCTGCCTTATTTTTTTTATTTTTTTAGTATTTTTTAGCAGTTGACAGAGTTTGCTGCGACGCGGCGCTGCTGAGTTCATGCCTGGACTCCGAAAACACCCGCTCATTGGGCCTGCTTGGCTGAGGAAGCATCGTCGGCTCTCTTGAGCCTCTTTCTTTACATTGTGCGTCCGATTTAGACAATTAGGCCCTCATAGACAAATCTAAAAAGGTAAGAGCATCGGAGCTCAAACGTTTGTTTTCGTCAGCATTCCTGATTGCATCTCAGTTGCGTGTGGACGTGC
>JAUESE010000037.1:5441297-5451871 GCA_032274725.1 Malacoctenus triangulatus
AGACACATTCGCCAGACTCCAGAGTCACAGGTCCTATGGTAATGGATGGATTGTGGCCGCTTTGGTGGCGACACCTTACGCAAGTGGACTCAAAACTCAAGAGCAGGTTTCAGGTTTCAGATTGTGTAGTTTGAATAAACTGAAGAAAAAACGTCACGTCATCAGTTTTAATGTGGTCGCAGAAATAGTGTAGTATCGTCACCGTTTGTGGGACATCAGACTCAGAGAGGCACAGATATAGTCCAGTTTCTGGAGGCCTACAGTGTTGTGTAACAGACACGCTGATGTAAACAAAACCACACAGTCGGTGGTCACCACCAACAGCCGTCTCGTTTGTTGTTGCGCCAAACTGAAGCCGATTCCAAGTGAAAGCGATCCCTCTGTTCGCTCGGTCGTGAGTTGTTCTGGATGAAGGCCTCAACTAAATTCCTAAAATATGAATGTAAAAATGCTAATTCTGCTATTAAAAAGAAGGAACGTTTACCCCCGAAGCTCGCAGTGTAGATACCACTTATTTCTGCGCACATGAAATCTAATAGCCTTGTTGAAATGTGCCGCGAGGGACTCGCATACACAGCGAATGCATGTCTGAAGTCTGATAAATAGCGGAGGCGCATGAAGAGACATTAACTGTAAGTGTCCCGGGCACTGTAAAAAGACAAACTGCTTTATTTATCAGACTGGCAGGGGGACATTATCAAGACAGACACCGAGCTACGGGAGTAAATAAAAACGCTGTGGCAACATGAGGGAAGGGGAGAAAAGGGAGGAAAAAAAACAAAAAAAACTTGCAGTGCGGAGTTGGAGAAAGGCGATACAGGGAGATGAATGGGGAGCGGGGAATGAAAGGGAGAAAGACGGTGGGATGCGAGCGGAGCGGAGGGGAAGGGGACAGGCTGCAAGTGTCAGGCGGAGAGTTGAAGGATCACCCAGGGCCTAGTAATCATGCCCCGTAGGGCTCGACGTCAAGCAGCTCCAGTGTGAATGAGCGATCACACCTACCTGCCCCCTGTTTGTTCCCTTCTCTCTCTCTCTCTCTCTATCTCTCTTTCTCTCTCTCTCTCTCACTCTCGCTCACACACACGCGCAAGTAACACCGTGCGCAGCAAGTGCAATATCTGCCCACTTCATGAAATAAATTGGCCACCTACCAAAGACAGCAAGAGTCAGATTACCTCCGGTGAGAAGTCAGCTATCGCAATTATTGTTACAGAATGTGTCAAGAAACTGTTCAAATATGTCATTCCAAAACACGGCCTCGGCCCGCGCGCCCCCCGAACTGTAAGATATTTATTAACAATTATGAATTAATTGAAGAAAATATTTGGTTCATATGTGCCAGGGTAATTTAGCCGGCGAAATGTGATGAGTTCTTGGTTTTTATAAGAATATCATTAACCCTCTTGTAATTAACCTCGTTCAAAAATTAACCACATGTTATTATCAAACCAAGCAAATAATTGAAGCGGCAGCTTAATTTATAATTTGACAATTTCCAGCCGCTTTTTTCTCCCTCTTTCATGTTCGCCTTGGAAAAAAAAAAAAAAAAGAGGAAATGAGAGAAACATTTAATGTCGTGGGCTTTAATGAACATGTAGCGTGATGGCGAAGGAGAGGCCAAATTATCGCTTATTAAGGACATCTGAGGTCCGTCCTGCTTTACTGGACTCCAACCCCAGCGCCCGGCGTCTGGTTCAGGGTCCTCCGTCTTCTTCCAGACGGAAACCACCGGGGAATAACATGGAGATTCAGCCCTGGTGAACAACACTGCCAACGTTAGGCTACACACACCGGCTGGAAGTGGAGACTTAGCAGGAGGAGAGACGGGTGGACATTAGACAGGGAGGTGGGGAAAAAAATCCTCTTTGGAGATGTATTTTTAGAGCATCCCTCGAGACTGTGTTGTCGCCTACTTCGATATGTTTAATGTCAAATATGCCACGCAAGTTGATAATGCAGGTTCAACGCACGCAATGAGTTCGGTGATTTCTGAGAAGCTCGAGTCAACGTGAAGCTACGTCTGGGTTTCAAACATGTCTAACGAACATGTAACATGCATCACGTTTGGTACACAAAGTCTCAGAATGCGTATGAAACATCACAGCTTCGCATTAATGAGCGTTGTCCTGTCACAATAGGGCGAGTAGATGGGGAAATGCTCTCAGCTTATGTTGCGCTTTTTCCACCTCGCTCAATGACGCAAACTAAACGATTGCCATCATTGTTTGTAAGTAAAATATATATGAATCAAAGTTAGTGACATCTTGCAGTAGTTTATCTTCACCTTCACAGGTGACATTCGTGTCAAAGTCACAAATAAAACACCATTTATTCATTGTAATTTGGTCAAAATTGTAGCATTTCAAGTTCAAATATTGATGTAAAACAGCTAAAAGTACAAAGTTCAGGTACTTCCTGTGGTTCAGTGAAGTATTTTTGCGTACATTCCTTCTCTTGACCCCCGCTTGCCCTCTCCCCAGTTGCGGTACATCAAGGAGGACCCCTTCCTCCTCCCCCATCCGTCAGATTGGGAGTGGCCATGTGCCAAATCTGCCTCATCATTGACCTCGGCGGTTGGCCGCGGCGAGTCGTCGGGACAGACGTTTAACTGCCACACAAAACTCCATGGCTCACTGCCGATCCAATCACTCATGTGACAGTTAACGGCCCACGGTGCCTAATGATTTCCTGTCATGTTCGGGCCACGCCGCGGAACCGCGGGATTAAATATCGGCTGGCGATGGACACGTCGGCTACCACAATGGCCCGCTGTTCGTCAGCCAAACCCCCCCTCCGTTATAGTCGGAGTGAAGTATGGGGCCACCTTGTGCCGCTCACGGAGGGCCACTTTGTTATCATTCGTCCCCCTCGCTGGTAGGGTAATAGTGTACGCCTCAGAGCCTTTGGGAGATTCACTCCAGTTCTCAAGAATCTTCATCTTGATTGGAAAAAGGACAAGATACTTTGTCTCGTGGAGTTTTTTTGGGGGGGAAAAATCCGGAAGATCCTCGTGCGTCAGGTGGTGAAATGATCCGTTCGGACTCGCTACACACACTGAGTTAGGATTCGGTCACTCTCTCTCTCCACATTGATTCCTCCTCTTTACATTCAACAGGAAAAGTCCTCTCAACACTTTTTTTTTTTTGCTTATGTTGCACTTGTACTATCTTCTGCAGGGATGTCAGTCGTCCGTGTGTACACAGAGATTTTGAAGTTCCAGGCCACTCGCCTGACTCTGTAGGCCCAACTCGCCTCCTGGAAGCCCCCCACTGCCCCCCTCCCCCTCTTTCTCAGTCCTGTTTTGTGTCTGAACAAGTATCTTGTATTCATCCAGGCTCCCTCCATGGCTCTCCTCCTCTACACATCAACATTGTTTGCTGGACGGGCATCTGTGGCCGGAGTTGTGGGGAAACTTTGGAGTATTTATTATTCAAAGGTCTTGTTCCCTATGCTGTTTTAGTGAAGGAGGGGGAGCAAAAGGTGTGTGTTTGGTGGAGGGAGATGCAGAGCTGACACAGTGTCACTGACAGGGAGAGCTTCAAAAATCCCACACTCGACTTCCCCCCCATTATTTGTTCCAGTCCGGGAAGGCACAAGCGAGATCACACAAGGAGTCGAGCTGTGTGTGTGTGTGCGCTTGAGTGTGTGTCACTGCTTGGCATTTGCAGTGTGTGTATGTGGGTTCAGTGTGCATACATGTGTGCACTTGAAACCTGCATGTGTTTTCTTTCCCCAAGATAACACACGCATTTGTGGGCGCATCTTTGATAAGCAGAATAATCGGTTGATTGTCGGTTGATCTGGCGATGCAGGTTCGCGCCGCGCTGCTCCCACTCACCTGTCATATCTTGGTTTGTTTTCGCCGGCCTTGGCAGGTTAGTTTCGAGGAAAGGCGTCTTTTTTTTTTTTTTTTTTTTTTTCCCTTATTGAGCCGGACTGAAAGTTTATTCACAAAAAAAAAATCTATTTCATTGATCTGTTCAATTCATCCGTGGCTTTACTATCTGTATTTACCCAAAACATTGCATTTAATCAATGAAATTAATCACACTCCGGTGTTGTCTCGGCCTCACACGCACATACACACACACATTCCTACTGCAAACAGTCATAATGAACAGCAGCAAATGTCTACAGCCTTCAGTCCTCCCTCTCTCCCACCAGGCAGTCCAACTTTGCACACTTTACATACAATATTCATGCCGTGTCTGAGAGAAGATTCATGGTCTGGTCATCTGTAGAAGGAGGCGAAAAGAAAAGAAAAAAAAAAAAGAGGAAACGTGGCAATCAGTGATTGTCTCTTGTCCTTATGAAAGAGAATAATTCTTTAACATGCGCCAAGACGGTTCAAAAACAGGCTTTTTTGATGAGTGACACCACCCGTCCTCCAGATACTTTTTATGTTTCGAACTCATTAATAAAGCAGCACCCCGGAGAGCGAGACAGGGGAGACACTCCATGTGTGTGTGGGTGTGTGTGTGTGTGTGCGCGCGTGTGCGTGCGTGTGTGTGTGTAAACTTTTGGTGTTTGAATTGTCAGGTGCGATTTGGGGACTCTGATCTTCACACAACAAGGTTCAATCACACTAGTTGTACTGCTATTTATCGTTTTCTTCTCTGACAATCCACTGGTTTTCTGGTAGATTGTCAGAGCAAAGCGGGGGTCTTTTTTTTTTTTTTTTTTTGTCAAACACTGAATATTAAAAGAGGCAAAAGTAAGAAGTGGAATTCCCTGCAGTGAGGTGTGTTACCCGCAAAAGAATGAGGGGGAGTGAGAATCTTAAATTACTGTAGATGTGCTCTATTAAAAAAATAGTCCTCTTATATGATTTTTTTTCCTCCCTCCCCTTCTCCCTGAAATGTCATCTGCGGCTCACCATATCCGTTTGCATCTTTTGTTCTGGGTTTTTCTGTCAAACCGCAGCTCGCACTGTGCGACACTCTATCGCGCGCACAAAAGATCTTTGCAAATTTGCTTATCAGCGCGTCCTTTCAACATCTGTTTCCCTGCTTTGTTGTAATTTTTCCAGAATCAAATGCGTGTGCTTGTATTAAAGCATTTAAATGGTAATCTCGCGCTGCCTTTTGTGTCTGCGTTTGCTGCCGCTGTGTGCGTGCTCTTGTGCGGCAGACTCAGCTGTTCACTTGTGTTGGAGGCTGCTCGGGCGCCCGTATTAAAGCTTAATGCACTTCCATTCTAATAAGACATGGGGATTTTGATGAATGCAACGAGTGCATGTTTTGAAGTTGTACAATATGCACGGTGGCATCCTATCTTTGTAATGCGGTCGTGTTTATGAAGCCTTGAGGTGCAGGGATGTTTTCTAAGCGTGCTCCTCTTCGCAGAATGCATCTTAAGTGCCCGGGTCATACAATAACACACACACACACACACACACGACGGAGGCTCGCAAATGCACGCAAACACGCAGCCACACACATGCTCTGTAATTTAGAACTGTAGGCTTTTAGTCAGCATATTAAATGTGTCAACTCATAAAGTAAAATGCTGTAAATGTTTTCAATATTCATGTTTTCGTATTTGTCAACCAACATTTCATGACAAATTCATGAAAAAAGCCTCTCAAACCGCATGCTGGGAGAAGGCTTTGTGCAGTGCATACATTTTTGAAAAGACACATCCATTTAGAGCGGCTCACCATAAGAGATTTGCATTCGCGGCCTTTGAAAAATAAAGATAAATATTTTGTATCATGCATTTTTTAAGGAGCACACCAATAAAACATAATTCCTAAGATGAGGCTCACGCTCGGAGTAATTACTTGTTTTGTGACGGGAGCATCACTAATGGACTTTTATGTCACTTTGTTTAGTGAATAATTAACACTTATACAATATGCACAATCAGAGAATTGTATTATTGATCGTGCGGGTTGTTTTTCAAATCTTGGGTTGCAACATGTTGTGAATAAATAACAGGCGGCGCATTCGGCAAGTGCTTTAAAAGCTGTCAGCGTGAAGCGGCTCACTGTTCTCATCTCAATATTTACTTTCTGTTGTGTTTTATTCTTTTAGGATTCAAATCGCTGCTGCAATATTCTTCTTTTAGATCATCTCCTGTTTGATTTCAACAAAAACAACCTTGGCCTTGGAGGTTTTAAGCTGTCTGATCTGTTTCTGTGCCCACCTGTGTCTCATTCACAGCATTCCTTTGGGTTTTTTGGGGGGATTTTTTTATAGGACGAAGGGGTTCATGGTGAGCGCCAAACCTAAGCTGGAACTGCTTTTCCCAATAAAAACACATTCACAAGCATGCCTAATGGGTGCAGCGCCTGCAATGCAATCTCCATGTGATCCGAGATGAGCTCGCAGACACGTCTCTGAAGGTTGCCGGGTTCAGTGGAGGAGAGAGAGAGAGAGAGGCAGGTGTTGTTCCGGGGGGGTCCAGCAGGGTTTCTGCTGTCACTAACCCTGAACCTCCGCCGCCACCGTCTCCTGTCAGAGCTCCTTTCAAACCCGAAGGGTATTTACATTATCAATTAATAGAATATTTAAGAGTCTGTATCAAAATTGGTCCGCGTGGAATTGGCGCGCGCACCTCACAGCGGGGCGCCGCAATTAATTGCATTTCGAGGGGAAAGCGGAAGAGGCCACCGCTCGGAGCAAACGCTGCCCTTCTTCCTCCGTGTGCTACAAACAGAACACAGTCAGATAGATACGCCTGCAGTTGCAAATCAACGTGACGGTGTGTGTGTGGGGGGGGGGGGGACGGTGTCAGAGATGGCAACAGATTCCTGACTTTGCTCAACCACACCTGTGAAAACCTCCAGATGTGGACTGCTCAGCAGCATCGGCCCAGCATGGGCCTCACAGTACCTCCGCTCTCTCCCCTCTACTGTGCATTCATCTGTGAGGGATCGAGTCAACGTTAGTGGAAGACAATGCAGTTGCAGGCAGACGTATCACTTGGCCTTGATAAGAAGCAGACAAATAGATGGGATTGTTTGTTAGGAGCTGGCGCCGCGACACTCACTAGCGCGCTCTCTCTCACTCGCTCTCTCTCTCTCTTCTGCGCTGTTACCCTTTTTCATTAAACCACATTGCATAATTATGCTCAGACTCAGTGGCATCCTCCATTGTTGTTTAATTAGCCAGCTAATGTTGTTACTCGGTGCTGCAAACCCCTTCATTTGTCTTGCTTAAGGAGCCTCTCTCCTTGCATTACCGTGGGGAAATTGAGTTTGTTATTTATTGTTGGAAGAGAATATGCAGAGCCCAATTAAAACGTTTCAGGCCCAGGTTTCTTCTGTGTTGATGGCGAGCACCTTCGGTCCTCGCAGAGTTGGTGTTTGTTTTGAATACTTGACCGTCAAAGCGAAGCGACCAAGTCCCGTAATCCTCCAGCGGCGTTTGCGATGTGACTTCCGTAAGTGTAATGAAAGCTGAGCAGCAGCAGCAGGCGCGAGGTGATGGTGGACCCAACGAGAAAGTTGCAGACAATTATTGATCCCGGCGATATTCTTCAGCACTTAACCTTTACACTAGCCGAACAGGGTATGAAGTCCCTTATTGAATGTGTACTTTTATGTTCTTCTCTGGTGACAGGCCTAATCAATAGTCCCTCTCTTCACTCTCATTAGAAGCGAGAGCCTCCAAGACTATCTTTAGCCGGGAAACCTATCTGCTTATGTGCCCGAGGACGACTCGGTGATCTAATTCGGCGGCTGAAGATCTCACGAAAAATGTTTGACTTGATTAAATGGAAAAACTATGAGGAAGGTATTAAAGTTTAGTAATTGACTAAAATTTCTTTTGAAGTCCAGGGAGGTACTTTTTTTTAATGTTTATATAATAAGGAAGTCACCAAAAGACTTCTATTCTCCTAATCTGGATTTCTCCTTATGTAGGCAAGATGTTTCCGGATAAGCACTATTAATCATTCCCCCGCATCTGTTCATTCTTGTACACTTTCACCTGAAAAGTCTTTGCACTCGGAAAATAACGCTCCGCCTCGCAATTGCCTGACACATTATCTCATTAAAATGTACAAAGAAAACTCCTTCTCTTTATCTCTGATAATCTAATTAGCATCAGCCAGATGGTTTAATAAGGGATATCGGCGCCGTTTAGCCTCCCAAACGGCCCGCTGGAGGAGAACAGTGGAGGAGGCTCCTCTCCACTCTCCTCTTCACTCTGAATAGCTCTCCAGGGTTCACATTATTGCTTCCTCTGCCTGAGGCGAACCACTCCAACTCAGGAGTTTAGGGAGGATGAATGCATCCAGGAGAGAGACATGCTCAAAGTGAATCAAATAGGCAGAGATGTTGGATACTGCTGGGAATGTTTTAAACCAAATAATGGCAGATAACCGACTTCACCTTTAGTTCCCCCAAGGAGCGAGAAACATTTCAGATTATGCCTTAAATCTCTCCGAGCTGTATCAGTCAGCTCGGGGTGTGTGTTTAATTGTTGCATTGTAGCGGTTCCAACGTAGCCAGAGCTTAGGTGATTTGAATTTTGCACCATGAAAGCACAAAAGACTTGCATAGGGAAGCAGTTCAGGATAAGTTCTGTCTTCTTGCTGCATCGCAGGGAGCGCCGTGGTCTTCCAACTTCAAGCTGTTAGGCCTGACAAGGCAGCAGTTCAACTAAAGTCAGGCTATCATATCATTAAGGAGGAAAAAGTTCTATGTCCAGATTACATTAGAGGAGTCTTAGGCGTCTGGTCTCTTTGGTTCTGACACTTCTCTCCCCGTAATGAGCGGGATGCTGCCGCAGCCCGAGACATGAATGCTCAAGTGAAGTCCGGTGGACAAGACATCCTCAGCCAGGCCGCTTGCATCGGCAATCTAGGCAAACACGTCGAGCAGAAAGAGGGCTCGCCGGCAAGCCGAGCGGCAGCCAGACAGTGGAGCCGGTCGCTCCAGCCCTTCAGAGCCAGAAGCAGAGAGAGAGGGGGAGAGAGAGGAAGAGAGAGAGTGAGAGAGAGACATGCTCAATTAACTCTCCAACTTCAGCGGGGCTTTTCCTGCTGGCCAGTGGAGAGGAACAATAATGACTGGATTTAGAATAAAAAGATGTGCACATCTACAAAGAAGGGGGTGTGAGTGTGTGTGTGTGGAGGGAGGGGGGGGGGTAGAAGATGAGATAAGGGGCTCCCATTTAGATTGACGGTTGGAAATTGTGGAAGGTCAGCGCGGTCTGTGAAGCATCACCCGGGCAACTGCTGTGGCAAAAAAAAAAAAAAAGCCCAGTCCAGCCAAGCCTGATCACTGGGTGTGAGGCTTTGCTTCCCATTTCTCTCGTCTTCTACTTCACTTTTTCTTCATCTCTTCTTGAGGCCTCATAAATGGGGCCTCCAACATATGTCACAGGTCGATGGAAGAATCCTCTTCGGGTGGATGAAATAATGGGGATGTGGGTTTTTTTTTTTTTCTCTTTTTCCACCCATAACAGTCTAACAGTTTCACCTAATGGGACTGTTTCACCACATCAGTTTGTCAGATCAATTATGTGTCGAACTTTGAGGTGGTGCTAGAGAGTCGCAGGACAAAAGTTCGTGTCTGACTCCTTGAATTCGAAGCCGTTTGGTTTGGATCTCCTCCCAACACCTGGCCTAATTTTTTTTTAAGTGAGCGTAAGGAAGTGCACCAGGTAATCAGGGGATGCTAATGGAGTTTTTTATTATTGAGTTAACCCGGTTTCCAAACTCCAAAGGCGCTGCTTAACAAAAGGAAAATGGATTATTTCTCCGTCAACAACATTTAAATGATCATTAGGAGGAGTTCTGCACAAGTGGCCTCAGGTAAGAGATTTTTAACAAGCACCCCGGCATCTCCGCCTAATCTGCGCCCGTCGCCAGCATATGTGGACCGCCACGTGCTAATTGCACTCAGCTGCAAATTGAAACAATATCTAATTGTCGGCTGGATTAATTAGGCACATGTGCGGCTGTGCATTCCTAAACAAGGACCCCCTGCATAAATAACACCAGGTAGAAGCACAACAGATGGGAACACTCGAGATTCCTGCGTAAGCACCGGGGAAATTAGCATCAACAAAAAATTAAATTCTTTTCCTTTTTTAGCAACAAGAAAACGACCTTTGAGCTGATTTGGTCCCCTGTTTCTTTTGTATCTGAAGTTTTCTTCAAACTGCAGTGAAGTCAGATGAACCTCACCTGTAAGACTCGCGACGTTGACTTCCTGCAACCCCAGGAATCAGTGTTTTACGCAGCAAACACTTTTTGCACTGTGT
The DNA here is from genome assembly GCA_032274725.1 of Malacoctenus triangulatus. Taxonomy (NCBI): domain Eukaryota; kingdom Metazoa; phylum Chordata; class Actinopteri; order Blenniiformes; family Labrisomidae; genus Malacoctenus; species Malacoctenus triangulatus. The sequence goes on from JAUESE010000037.1 coordinate 5,451,515, forward strand.
GACTCTCTTTGCTTTTGGTATTTTCAGCCGAGGCGCCTCAGTGTTTACATACACTGTTCGACAGTTTAAAGGAATTTGTCGAGTCAAATCCTCGCTCACATCATAACAGTAATTACATCCCCTTTAGCACTTCCACACAACCTTTCAGTCTTTTTTTTTCTGCACTTCAGACACTTTTTAAACTGTTTTACAATCAATTAGAGCCCCCCCCCCATCCCACCCCCACCCTAGCCCCCCCATGCGGCGTTGCTCTCTACTGCTGATATGTCGCTTCAAAGACATCCATAATATTCACCGCGCACTTTACAATTTCACATTGTGCACGTGTGCGTCTGTCACTGTTTGTACGCTCATGCG